>CM023823.1:25882705-26192705 GCA_013266295.2 Branchiostoma floridae x Branchiostoma japonicum
TGTTGCATGACTGAATGTCCTTCCTGTCAAAAACATTGCACAAATACATACTTAAACAATATTAACTAAAGTCATATTACAAAGGTAATAATTCTCATAATCTTCTTATAATCCATCCACGCAACTACTAGTATTAAATCTTATCGATATCATTTTGTGCAGCTTTCCTATTAGACCCGTAAGAGAATTGAACCTGCAACAGTAATGAATTAGAAAAAAATGATGGTATTTCTAAAACTGTCATTTTTTACAGGAATCTTACCGTAGTGAAAAGAAGGTAGACAAGAGCAGGACATACAGCTTCTTCCATTTACTCACAGTTGCTAAAACACCATAAAAAAATAGGTCAACTTGATATGTTACGTACAGACATCTTTCACGCTAATATTGATCAATGATGGTGAAGACTTTGTGGTGAAGCCATAAATAGTTATCATGGCTTCCAATAAGTTAAGGTTGATATATCTGAGCCATCCCTTTTTTAGTATAGAAAAACAAAAGCCTCAGAATTTAGCAATAATTTCTGCTTTCTTAATGAGACTGAGTAATGTTGCAGCAGACAGTTGATATCATATGAAAAATTCCTATTTACATAATACGTGTATAATTGTACACATATATAACACATCAAATCTTAGATTGCATTGTAAATTGGACAACATTATTCAATGCCTACATGTCTGCTTTTGTTGATTCCTCTGCGTAATGGTCCTCAATCTCCTGCTTTCTCCAGATCTCAACATCCTCTTCAGATACTGCCACTAAGAAGAAAATTATGTTCCTTAGTATGTCAGTTTCAAAAAACTTTACCATCATGTTGCACAATAAAAACTGTTTAAGTTTACTTTCTAAGAAACTGTCTTTTGGCTTGTTATTATATTCCTAGCTGTGTTGCTTTGTCTCTTGAAAGAAAAAGTTTGTGTTTTACCCGATGAGCATTTGTCTCACAATGCATGAAACAGATTTAAAAAAATGCAGAAATTGTCTTTAGACAAACTGTAGGAAGAAGGAAAAATAACAACATTGTACATTAGCATGGCCTACATCAGTAGATGTTGATTTATGTGGGTAGCATTCTTAATCATAAGCTGGATGGCAGAGATTCAAGGGTTTATACATGTACATGATGACCAGCAAAGTTGGTTCGGTAAAGTACAACAAAAGCTGGAGCACATGAAGTAAAGGCTTAAGATGCAAGAGTGCTTTAACCTGGGGAAGGGCAATCTTTTAGCATTGTTATATACCCTTTCATACATTCAAATGTTGACTGACCAATTAAGCCGTAGAGTTTGCACTGGGTACAGAGTTCAAACAGATCTGTCATCATAATTACTAAAAGGCCTAGTGTCAGCTACATGTACATGCAGGTAATGTCTATACGATGCCTTTAAGCACGCTCCATTTTTATTTTGTTTTCTTCTAAATAGTCCAACATCTTTTATGACAACAATGATGCTTCCAAATGAAGCTATTAATCTGTAAACAACTCAGTACATTTCTTAGTTTAGAGAAAAATCTTTTTGTAAAATGAAGAGGCAAAGGTGAATGATAAAATTGAAGACAAAAATAAATACTTAGGAGTACCTGGTGATTGCTCAAGAAGTGTTGCCAGTTCTTCATTTGCCAGCCTGTACGCATTTTCAGCCCTGTCATATGACTGTGCTATGCTGATTGCTGTAGTACAACAGGGATCATAATATATAACAGTTGCTACATATAGGCATTATACAAAGCCAAACAAGTTTGCCATAAATGACGTTCATAAATTTTTCTGTGCAAAAGTAAAAATTTTCATCATTTTCTATATTGCAACCTTCTGAAAGTTTTTCAATTTATAGAAGAAATCAAAATGATAAAACCTGCTATTGTTAAACAACTCACTAAAAATCTTCAGCTATACATGTATACCAACACACCGAGTGGTCAAATCAAAATAATCTTGAAGGATGAGATTAGATGAAACTTACCCATATCCGTAACTTTCCTTCTACCATAATGCAGCAAAGCATCTGTCAAAAGGTCACTCCGATGGCTAGGGGTCATTTCCTTGGTTATTGAACTAAACTTTCTTAGAAAAGACCACAGTCTTTCCACACATTCACCGTCACTCAAGCCGAATCCCTCCATGCGACGTGGACTGTACAGTACCTATTATTAAAACAGGCAACATCAAGCGTCTCATGAGATTTTCTTTAAAATACACCGACAAATTGACCAATAACTTAAAGAGATAATGTTTACACTTGACCTGTTCAAAAAGTAACCACAATCATGATAAAATATTACTAAAAAAAGCTGATATCTTTGATATGCCAAGGGTAAGTCTATATTACCAGCACTCCAGTAAGTGTCACAACAGACTGAAATTTCTATATTCAGTTTCTGCAATCACAGCTTCTCCACAGTAAAAGTTAAGCAACTAAACATTTGCACCTTAACATACAAAAGAAAAGGAATTCTATGAAAGTGTTGTTATTGTCAGAGCATTACTTTCTTAATCGCACCCTCTGAGTGAAATCCTATTACTAGTATTAGAGAAGAAGGTTGCATGACAGATGAAATACTGATTTACATGCAAGCCATGTGAGTACAGTAAATAACAAGGTAAATCGTAGATTTCATACCTCAGGGGGTTTTATATTGTTTCTTTTTTTCAGGTATACATTTTTATGTTTGTATTGTACAGTCATAGGTGGAAATGTGGTCGATGTTATGTTTTAGTGTTAGTTGTATGTAATTGGTATCGTTCGCTCAATCCTTCCCGTGTAAGGATGTCTCCTTCCCCACACGCTTTCCCTTAAAAGCTAGACCATGTGGTCTTCACAAATGATCAGTAAATCCAAATGTCATGTACCTGACAGGATGGCTTGTGACCATAACAATGAAAGATGGGTATGGCCAGCTCAATCTTGCCCAACATATCATCCATCCCAGCATTCTAATTAGGAAAAAGATTAAAAAAAGAAAACGTTACCTTTTAAAGTACATAGTTTACCAGTAAATTTACGATAAAAAATGCAGTGCATTAGGAAATGAAAGTAACCTATTAAAAGAATTAAATATACATGTATTATTCATTCAATATACCATAGAACATGCAAATATTTTTAACAGAGAAAGTCAGTCATACTTTATCTATAAGAATCTGAATACAAATTTGAAAATTGACATGGCAAGCCACAATCAAATGAAAGAGTTAGCTTGCTTAAGAACAATTTCTTTTAAGAAAAATCATCTTTTTCTGTTCCCTTTGCTGGCCCTGGTTTGCAAAAAAGCAACAAAGAATTCACTTTGGCACGGTAAATCTTGCGCTTAGCTGAGCGCTACTATTTTAGGAACAATATTTCCTAATTCGAAGCCATTTTCTGTACTTGCACCAGTTAACAGGTAATTATTACACTCACTAACAGTGTAAAAATAAGGTGTACACCATGAGGCTAACTTACATGCAGATGTGTAGTCAAAATGCAGGCAATGTCATACATGACGAGCACCTTCAAGTCCCTTTGAGGTTGAATGGTGGTGAGAAGATGCTGGATCATATATACAGAATACCCTAGCCTGTATCAAAAATAGGTGCCACAATTACAGTAGATGCCTTAGCTACATCAGTAGAACGGCAGGGACATGTTAAATATTCTGTGAAGTCTGACTTTTAAAGTTTCATGCCACAACCCAAATATGCACTCCAGCCATCATGGGCTTTAAACAAATCCTCAATAGCTGGCTGGGGTGGAGATGGGTTAGTGGGATTGAGTAAGATCAGGAAAGCATTGTCAAGCTGAAGGCACAAAGAGGCTAAATGGGAGATACTACTTCCTATATTTTAAAGGCAACAATGTGACATTCATAGCAACAGTTAGATACGCAAATTATACATTTTGTACTCCATACCTTTCACCGTGGTGCATGTCCATGAATTTCACAGGCATGCTATGCCGACATACTGCCCCAAAAACACCTGTAACATGCAGCTTTTCTTGTCTGCCTTTGGAACGTACTGAACTCCCAGCCTGGAAGTTGTTGCAATCCTGTACATGTACATTGTGGAAAAGTGATCAGAATTAGAATTCCCTGTTATATGGCTTAAATGGAAATATGTGCTGTTAAAGGAACCCAAACATTACTCACAATGACATGGTTAAGTTAACTACTACTGTTGGCAATGTAAAATAAAAAATGAAAATGACATGTAATTTAAAATAGAATAACATGAACTTCTACTACAATCACTTCTATATCAAGGAGATAATCCCCACCTCATCAGGCTTACTATCCTGCGAATATGAGTCCACGAACTCTGTAGCAGCGTCATCGGGCAGGAAGTACAACTCACTGTGAAGCGTACCCCCTGAACTGCTACCTGCAGATTTTTTCCGAACAAGCCCAAAGTTCGCGTCCAGAGATATTATCCTTTCTGAATCATCCTATATAGACAAATGCAATTGCACAAAATATTCTAGAAGAGCAAAGGAAGAACTGCATATTATGCCATAAAAGAACAGAGGTACATGCACATGTTGGGCTTAAAGACAATTACACAAGATACTAGAGCAGAAGCAATATTATTGTTCTAGTTCTGTAGATACTATTTTTCTCAATTCCAAAATGTAATTGTATTGGCGACTTGACCCTGGACAAGGCATATTATATGGCATCAATATTCAGGTAACCCCCGAATACCCTACAGCCAGGTGAAACATATCATTTTGCAAACAACCATTGCATTGGGTCTTAAGAAGTCTTGGGTTAATCTTAAAAGTCAATGTTTGCAATGTGTTTCTAAATACTTGTCAGACTCTTGTCAATTCATAACCTGAGCAACTTTGTTTGCCAAAAAAAGTGACTTTGGCACTAATCCCATTGAAACCTATAATGAATATTAAACAATGGAGCCCTCAAAAAACTTGGGAGGCTGTTATGAAAGCCAGAGGTGATCTTGAAAATAAGCAGTTCCTTGGTAATCTGTAACTAAATGTTACAAATGTGGTTGATTTCTTTCAATACAAAGCTTAAGGTGTTCTTTTATAAAATAACGTTTTTATCTGCTCAGATTTCACTCCATGAACACTGCAATATACATTGTATTTTCACCAAAAACTGATACAAATCATGAATATTGTAAAATGTACAAAAGTACAAATGTAAGTTGCTTCCAATGAACCTGAGTATAAATTTTCACAACTTTCAAACAAAATGTGGTATACAGATTAAAGGAGCACATATTGTCATAGAGGGAAAACCTTACCAGGGGGCATGCAGGGCATGCTGTTCCATTGTCAACTTGTGGACAAAGGTGTTGCAGTGTCCTCTTTCTGTGGAGATAGTAGTGAAATTCTGCCATCGGCTGCCCAATCAGGGCCTTGTACAGGTTATTGCCCTAAATATAACAAAAAAAGTGTGTAGAAGGGTCTGATAACAACCATAGCCAAAGATAAAGGAACATTATGCATGTAAGCACTGGCAACATTTTTCCAAGGTTGTAATGAATGTTTTAAAGTGATGTTTACTTTAATGCACCCATTTAAAACGCAACACATACAAAACATATTTTACTATAATATCAAACTCATTGACATAAAATGTGGAGTTTATCTGAACTGTACATTGAAGCTGAATCATTCAATGTGTACAAGAGTGTGTCTTTACAACCAGTATTGGAAAGTCAAAGTACTTTTAACTTGAAAAGAAAAGCAGAAAGCCTTAAAGGTATGATAAGCAGACTAAGTGCACACCCCATAAAAAGAGTCAGTCCATTACATTGGCATTAGTCCAATTATTCCACCACAAAAAAGACAATTTTAGTACAGACTAACAAATCGAATCTCTCAATTTTCTGCATATACAAAATTTTGAAATTTTCTGAAGAACATTTCAAGTGTCAAACACTTTCAGGCATCAACATGATAATTAGGAAAAAGAATAGAATCAGTGTTTGTGTTAATGTTTATGAAGATTTACCACTTTTGTGGAAAGATTCACAGAACAGGTGACTAGGACCTCTTTAAAGATGTCAAACCTGAGACCAGACTGTAAATTTGAATCACAATGAGAAGGAACCCCCAACTTCTTTTCGATGAATGTGGTGATGTTGTTTCACACCATGGGGCAGCTTTTAGATACATGAAAATCATAATTTTACCTCAGTTGTAGACAGATTGGACTTCCACCTGACAGCATTACAGAAACCTAGTACAGACACTTGACATTCCAATGTCAGTACTGTCAACCACTCCAGCAATGAAGTGGAAAATGCTGTTTGAGGCTTTTCTGCTGTGGCTGGCCAAAGCCCAAATCGAAGCAAGGTACAGGCATCCTCTTCATGTCCACACAGGAAAATTTTCCAGTAACGGAGACGGCCTAAGAGTAGATAAACAAAGTATGCTTGTGAAAAAATATATCACTTTCAGAGAGGATTACAAACAGCAAAACTCAACATTCTTTGTTGGAACATGTTTAGCTTTCAAGAATAGTAGCTACATCTTTCATTTTATCAATTTGGCAGAGATTTTGAGTATAATATATGCATAATGCATAGTATAAAGTATGAAAACGTTTTCACAAATAGACTTTTTTCGTATTGAGTCAAACATATAAAACATACAGTTCTTTGGCCTTGCTAAAATGATACGGCTAAGTACTCAGTTGTCACCTTACAAAATGTATATGTCTTTCCCCCTTGTAACAGGGCAATAGCACATCACATTTCACAATCAGTCAGTATACAAGTAAGTGTATAGAGCCTGCATGAACATTTAGCAGAAATCTTGAAATTTACTACAGACTTTCCATGATGTACTTAGGTTTTAGTCATTTTGTTTTTCTCAAATGACATTTTACTTAATAAAAAAAATTTCTATCAACAACAACAAAAAATCACAGGTATCATGTCCTGACATGAACATGTATGTCTACAGTAGTTCCTTGCACGTAAGTTAAAATGAATCCTTTGCTTAATCACAGCATTTTGAAATGCAAAATGCTCTGTAGTTCATCTGGTAAAAAAATTTATTGTAGAAGGCACTTTGCTGTATATCATATGTGCAATATTAGCTCATCTAGTAAGCCATTAGCTTATAATTATGTTAGTTCATCAGTCCAGTCTTATTGATAAATGGATACCAGAATGGAATAACTACTGATAAAAAGTCTAAGATGGTTGATGGGAGATTGACAAATTACAATATGTTTTCGACCTTCAGTGAGTACCCATAAAGTGCCATGTTGCCAGAGGTGAGCAGTGCAACATGACTTAAGGTAGAAAACTCTCAGTGAAAAACTCAGAAGCAGATCTCATGGGCACAATACTTTTTTTTTTACTTTCACGATTTTTTGAAGTGATGATTCCAAGAACCAACACCTTAAATTGGTGCGGCCTAAACTTTGTCACATCATGATTACAAAAGTACTATACATCTTAACAGTAGTCACCACATTGTTCGCACAATGTTCCATAACCCAACTCTCATGTCATAGGTTTTACAGCATTAACATGCAACTTTTCCAGCCACGCATATATGATGTACTAATGTAGCTACATGTATACATAGCAGAACACAAAAATGGACCCTGTGAATTACCTGAATTGTCAAAAACCCTAAAGGTCCTTAATGACCTGTTATCACAGTCGTGGTCTGTTCTCTCAAGAACAGTGGTCTCCAGGTTCTCAAGTTTGAAAGGTTTGAAATGATCTCCCTGGAAAAAATCATCAGATACAGTAAGTCTAATATTCATTACAATGTTACATGTATGTACAGTATATGCATGCATGTCATTGATGACTGAAGCAAAAAGGTAAAGGTACTCGGCCTTTTACACTGTATAAGAGGGGACTGTAAAGGCACCAAAAACTACAATGTGAAAACACAATATTTTGAGAATAAAAGGACATTGTCTTAGATAAATATACTTGCAAAATAAGCAGCCATAGGCGACATATCTCCGTGAAGTTTTATATTTTGCAGATTGGGAACAGTATAGTTATAATATAAAGTAAGCAGTGTCAACTGTGCCGACATGACACACTGCACAGTCTACTGTGCAGGCCCGGCACACTGGCACACTGCAGTGCAGTGTCAACTGTGCAGACCCGGGCTGTGCAACTGTGCCGGGCGACAACATTTCAAATACAATATAGAAAATAGGGGTGTTTCTGAAATATGCATTTACTTCAATATGAAAACCGCTATGGTAAAAAGAAAAACACATGCATCATCACAGACATAACGACACACCACATACCCAATTTCACAAAAATACAACGTACGGAACCATGACTTTTGGCTGCTGACACATTTCAGAACTGCCCCCCATCCTTTATAAACCATGGGTGACAAATCGTATCCAGTACACCACGTATCTGTATTATCCTTTGCTAACCCAACACCTCCCATCCAACAACGCTTTACAGGCGGACGATTCCAAAATGCCTACTAAAATTAGGGGTGCTTTTGAAATATCATATCCAAAACGGAAACAGCTACAGTATAAATAAACATTTGTGCATCATCACAGCCATGCCTGCAGACGACGTACCGAATTACATGCCGATATAACATAGGGAACCTATAGTTTTAGCTGCAAACACGTAAAACCAACTGAACTGAATACTCCGCCAGAGATCAGGATCTCCTTCACGGCGTAATAATACAATTTCATGTTATATCTAATAACATTTCTAGATGTGACAAATACATGTACTTTTATATAGATAAAATTGTACACCATATTCAATAGAGCTTATTCACCATACGTCATGACGTCATCATCCCTCATCTCCCTAGCGCAGCCATTTTGGGGTGCAACTCAACCGCGAGCTTCCTACCCTAAAACCAGAGATTACAGCGGGGCTGGCAAACAACTACCGTCCTAATAACACTATCCAGACGTCCAGGGAGGTTTTGCCTCCCCGTACTTAGTGTAACTACTGGCGAAAACCTCCCTGGACGGCTCGATAGTACGTTACGGGTACGGGTTTCCAAACGTCAAAATGGCAGACAAAAGGGAGGTAAACTGTCTTTTGTCCGATTACACGAAGAGTTTACCACCTCTCGTACTACAGCGTTACCGGAACAAGATAAAATCTGTTTTGACTGACCCGTTTATGCTGAGGTTTGAGCGGTTTGATGATAGAGACCGTCTCCCGCCAGTGGAGTCCATGACTTAGCATTGTATTTGGTGGTGGACACAAGTTTTTACACCAAGGAACGGTTCGAGTCAGGAAGCGTACAACTACGTTGTATCAGGGTGTGTAGAGACATTCGGGAAAGTTGCATAGTGACAAGTACGTTGTAGTGAGGAAAGAAGATCATCCTCAGTGGCAGTGCGCACTGCCGCGACTGTCTTGCTCAGTGCATACTGCCGCAACTATCTTACCGCTTCCTGGCCTTTCCCCGTCCTTGTCCCACATCTGACCACGATGTGAGACACCATACTGGTGTCACAAAATGTAGATTCTTGCCAAAACTACACAACTATCGCCAAGAGTTTGCATAGTGCACAATGGCGATAGCCGTATGTTGCACCCCAACATGGCGGACAAGGCTTGTTGCTATGGGTCGCTAGGTGGGAAGTCACGTGACAATCTGTGATGAATAAGCCCTATACTAAACATACCTGCCACTGCTCTGGCTGGTGACATGGCGTAATGTGAATCCGCACACAGCAACTTTCACAATACACGACACTGGGCCCACAATCCTCACACTTCAATGGGAAAGGTTCCTTGCAGTGGCAAAAGGAACAGACATAAGACGTTGGTCCTGCAAGTTGGGTGGCAGTGTCCAACATCGGGTCTCTCAGTTCCTCCCAACAGGCCAGCTCCCTCTCTACAGCTGCTCTATATTTACTAGTAGGCTGGGACTGTGGTTCAGGTGTGTTTGGCTGATCTAGAACAAGGGGGTTGTCAGGTTGAGGTGGATTTGCAGGTGTGTCAGGTTGTGTTGTGATAGGCATGTCAACAAAGACGTCACTGTGAGAACCGTCCAGGTTATGTCTCCTGACCCGCAGCCTTGGCCTTCTCGGGACACTCCACCCCACACGTCTCTTTCCTCCCATTCTGTAAAAGAAAATCATGTTGGTTACTAAGGTGGAAACTATTAGGGTTGATGCTTGATGCTGATAAGCAATATGATAACATTTCTATAGTAAAACTAAAATATCAGACTTTTTTACCTTTATCAATTGCTACAGAAATGTTACAGTGAAAACTTTGGTTCAATATAATAATGGTTTAATATCAAAAACTACCCGTGCAATCGCAGGCCCAACAGTGCAGAATTTATTTATGCAGGGTTTACAAATGAGTCGAATCATATAATATTCTATCGACTTCCTTGGAAATCAGCTGATTAAGAAAGTGCTGATTAAGCTGATTAAGGCACTGATCGAGAAAGTTCAACACAGACAAGGGCAACAGGACTAGTAGTAGTACCCTCCCTGCAGGAGTTGCCCTACTGCTCCAGGTTGCAGAAGCTGAAGTTACCGTCACTTATTATAATTAGATATAGAAGAGAGGGGGGATATGATACAAGTATGGGTACAATATCGAATGAATATGGGTACAAATTCATGACCAAAAGAGAGAGGGTGGAACCGGAAGAGTTCTTTGAGACAAGAAATGAAGAATGGCGGAGAAGACCAGAGGTCATTTCAAACTGAAAGTTTCGCTAGCTAAGTCTACAGTGAGACGACAGTCGTTCGCTGTTAGATCAGTGCAATCCTGGAATTCCTTGCAATTGCCTAGTTGTGTAGTAAATGCTGAAAGTGTCAACTGTTTCAAAACAAGGCTGGATAAATATCAGGACATTAAGAAGAAATACCAAGACTGCAAGAGTGACAAGAGGGTGTTATACTACAGGCTAACTGCAGCACAAGGGATTCTCAAGGTATTCTGAAGGTTAACCCCTGTCCTGCTGGCATTTCTGACAATATTTTTCAGTATTTTCATGTCTTAATCAGGTCATAAACCCATGACTTTTTTGCCCTGCGATGGCATAATTACTTCCGCATTCGTTGCGTTTCGCTGCAGTGTGATGCGTTCCACGAGAAATACCCCCAAATCATCATACAGTAATAGGAATGGAACTATATGTGCTTCCCTACATTTGCAGGGAGCTGCACTACAAGGGTTTTTAAAGAACTTAAGAAGTACTACACAATGCACACATAGATAAAGATTAAACAATGTAAGTCTCAGTCACATCTTATCCTAATGCCTTGTATTATATCATGCAGCAGATGATTGAAAATGACAAAAAATCTGAACATATATATTTGTGTAATACTATTATTGGCAGCATCAAAATTTGGTTCCTCTGTCAGCATTTTTGTATATGACTGACTACTACTACATACTTACATGGAAATCATGTCACTTACCTACACTAAAGCCGTTTTAAAGAAGCTTCAGTGCCTAGTATAGTACTTTATATATATATTTGATCATGCAACAGGTTACCCTGGACTGGACTGGGACACTGAGAGTACAAGCACAATCCTCGTGTATAAAAATACTCGGCCGCGTATAGAACAAATACATGTGACAAAACGGCATGACATGTCAGGAAGCTACACAAAAATCATAAATCACAGACTCAGATCACAGACCACATGGAGAACGAACTCTGCTCAGCTCCGTCCGTCCCAACAAGCACCGTGATGCATGCACCAGGGCTTGCTGTGACAATAGAACGCACAAATGAAAGGCAGATAAGTCGGCAAAAACATTCCCACTTCCAAATCAGTCGTGCATCAGTCGTGGATTATATTAAGGAACAAGAGCAGGAGGACTAACCTGTGACCTTCTACTTGAAAAATGGCGCCCGCGAGAGAGGTGGTGGGGTGGACCCAATCCCGACACGCACCGCGCAGTTTTTGGTTACTTTGTAGTGAGGATTGTCACTAACCATGTATACCCGTTATACCGTTGTATGATGGTTATGCGATGCTACTGACTAACCGTGGGCCATGGTTTACAAGAACTATCATAAACCACAAGAGAAACGGGTGCCTTGCTAGGGTTTCCCCGCTGATTTGCATAAATTACGTATAGGCTCAAGCATTGTCGGCAATCACAAACTGACAAAGAGCCGGCGGCGCTTGTATGCAAACAAGGAAATTATCGTGTCCTGGTAAATTTGGGTTCCATTTTTGTTTTAAATGAAAACGAGCGGAAAGCATGATAAAGTAGATTTCGTCTCCATGAA
This sequence comes from Branchiostoma floridae x Branchiostoma japonicum, assembly GCA_013266295.2. Classification (NCBI taxonomy): domain Eukaryota; kingdom Metazoa; phylum Chordata; class Leptocardii; order Amphioxiformes; family Branchiostomatidae; genus Branchiostoma; species Branchiostoma floridae x Branchiostoma japonicum. Next base: position 25,894,912 of record CM023823.1, read on the forward strand.
TCTCCTTGCACCGTCATGCGCGTTTTCTGGTATAAAAAAGGAACGTAGCCACGTTGTCAAAATTGCTCCTGGGTTACAGAATTCATTTTCATTTATTTCTTATTACTTTACCCAGTGGTTTACATGTCGCATATTCAGCAATGTGGTTTGAGAATTTCTACCCAAATTTGCATATGGGCATATCACGCAAGACACAAAGTACACAACAACCAACTAGTTACTTCACCTGCCAATCAGATTGTAGGACCTTGACAGTACCTTACTAGTATTGCACAAAAAGAACTTGATAGTATAAATAATGTACAGGTTTTGTAAAAAAACACATGTTTTTCATAACTTCTCAGAGCGGTGCTAGGAACACAAACAGTCGGCAAGTCTTTGAAAATGTCGCTGGCGTACGATAACACGATGTCACTTCCTTATTATTTTCTCACCCGGATACTGGGTTTGCAGGTCATAAAACACGTTTGTTTCCAACTGGCAGAGGTACCCTTCTAATTCTGGCTATTCACAATTTTCCGCTAAAGCGTAAACGGTCTCATGTCCCTAGTCCTATCTCAGTATCTGTTTGTGACGACCAGACGCACACCGAAGAGTTGATAAACGGAAAACACTGGATCAGCCTGAACGGAAGGTATGTTGTAGCCTTTTAAATAGCTTTCAGCATTCAAACGCAGATATAGAAGTCTAAAGTTTATTCCATGAAACCAGAAAGAACTTTCGTGTACACAGGGTATTACAGAAGGAAACACTTCTGAAGTCTTATAATACCCACATGTGAAATCATTGCACTTTGCAGTTGCAGACAGTACTTTATCCTTTATAGGACCCTTCTGATTTGAAAGCGCATGATTGTCGACTAGAGGGGCAAATCTTTATAATTTTGTGTACCTATTTTTCAGACATGGACGATAATGAGCAGTATGACTCCGACGCAACATTTTGCTCCGGGGTTGAATGGCCAGACAGAGAAGACATTCCAGACTTAGGACCACCTCTTCTATCGTCGACCCCTGCTTACAACACTGAGTTTAGCGCATTGTTCGATGCTGAGACATGCCCAATAGACGTCAGTTCAGAAAGCGCTGACGTACAAGACCTGAGCGGCGTCCTGTTTCCGAGTTCTACCGACGTCGCCGCCTCTACAGAAAGCGCTGACGTACAAGACCTGAGCGGCGTCCTGTTTCCGAGTTCTACCGACGTCGCCGCCTCTACAGAAAGCGCTGACGTACAAGACCTGAGCGGCGTCCTGTTTCCGAGTTCTACCGACGTCGCCGCCTCTACAGAAAGCGCTGACGTACAAGACCTGAGCGGCGTCCTGTTTCCGAGTTCTACCGACGTCGCCGCCTCTACAGAAAGCGCTGACGTACAAGACCTGAGCGGCGTCCTGTTTCCGAGTTCTACCGACGTCGCCGCCTCTACAGAAAGCGCTGACGTACAAGACCTGAGCGGCGTCTTGTTTCCGAGTTCTACCGACGTCGCCGCCTCTACAGAAAGCGCTGACGTACAAGACCTGAGCGGCGTCCTGTTCCCGACTTCTACTGACGTCGCCGCCTCTCAATATCTCAGTCGCGACATGCTCCTGTCCCCAAGTTCTGCAGATATCAGCCTGACAACAAACGAGATACCCATGGACCTCAGAACTGTCATTCCCGATTCACAGCCACCACAACCACAGATTCCGTATCTAGCCCCCAGACCAACACCTCGAGACGACACCCCTATTGACTTAAGAACCGTTAAACCTGAGGATGACATGCCCCTGGACTTAAGAACTGTAATCCCCGAGACTCAGTTTGAGTGAACACTTTGAGAAGAGTAGAGTAGAGTAGAGTATAGTAGAGTAGAGCATCGGTATCTACGGCCAGGTAGGTAGGACATCAGTCCAGTTCGGGCCGCTCATGTTGACTTCCCTTCTAGTGTATATCATATATAGAGAACTGGCCAACAAAGTTTCGTTGTTGACGGCTGAATAGAAAAATGACTTTATGTTGCAAAACAGGACATACAAATAATCATAGCGGTTATATACTAAATAAGTGGAAACTCAGGTTAGACAAACATATGGAGTATCACCCGGTAAAATATAACTTCAAGATACTGGATCACCCAGAAAAACCAACCACGACATACAGGTAAATAAAAATGTAATGTGTGTACAACTTCAATACGATGTACTTTGTTGCTTTTAAATATTTCCGCGATTCAAACGTAGGTTGTTTCATGTTATTCTCGTTGCCTTGCAAATGCGGAAGTGAAATCCAGACTCGGGACAAGCAGGCTTCAGATTCATGAATATTTAGTAGACAACGGCCCAGCTTGATTCGCCAGCGCGCTCAGGGCTGCCACCAATCGCCTACTGCGAAACGGGCCGCCCGTGGCGTGAGCGGCAATTCATCATTAGTCGCACCACGCCCGCGTCGAGCGCGTTTTGTATGTCACCCTACCAGAGTACTGCGGGGCAGCTAATCTCCCCTGGCGGGCCGGATACTGTAACGGGGGCTGTTGTTACTCTAGCGCGCCCACGATCTCAGACGGCCCGCGCGGTAAACTCTGGAAACCAGGGTATACCGTATGGGGTCAAAATTGACCCCATAATGTTTTGCACGAATACGGTTTTTTAGTGTGACTCTTTTTGCGGTTTGTATGTATGTGCAGTTTCATTAATCTATCAGGGATAGTTTGACATGATTAGGTGTGAATAATTTCTGCTCATTATCATAATTTAATCTAATTTCACTAGGGGTCCACAGGCAGCAATGCTGATGACCTTTGACCCCAATTCCATAGGCAACTTAGTCAAGAGTCACAAATATTGAGTTTTCTGATTCAATATTGCGTTTATTCAAAACATGAGGTCATGACAGTATAAATCTCAAGCAAACATATCATCTGGAAGAAATTTCGGGGACAAAAAAAGACGCAAATGTGTTAAAAAATGCATAACATTTTTCTGGGGTCAATTTTGACCCCACTGGACAAGGCTTAAACTTTCTAGGATAACTCAATCAACAATGAGCGAATCTCAGTAAAACTGTATAAGAAGTTACAAGACATATATACAAACAAACTCATAGGAGGAATTTCGTTTTCGACAAGAAATGTAAAAATGGCACATATTTATATACGTCTGGGGTCAATTTTGACTCCATACGGTGGTTTTAGGGTTAATGTGGAAACCGGGCCACCTGCCAGTGCTTTTCTGTGCAAGTCGTGTTTGGCACTGCTCAGAAGTAAAACAGTTCCCAAAAGGACTGGTGTATGTGGGAAGAGAAGCTTGACAGAAAGATTGTCACCCACTAAAAGTCCTGGAGGCAGAAAGAGTCTGCGAAGTGGAGCTGCAACATTTGGCATTGTTGCAGAAGCAATTAAGCTATTGCAACAGAAGAAGTACACCAAAGCGTTCCGAAAATTACTGCTACATACAACAGCCAAGCAACAACTTATTGCTGCTTGTGGTGAAGCAGTCATGGAAGAGGTTAGCAGGCTTATTGCTTTGTGGTATTTTGAAAAGTTGGAAAATTAGTTACTCATATTAGCTCCATAAATCATATAATATCCATACTAAACTTAATGTTTTATATTCTTAATTGCAGAGGAAGAAGCTGACCCTTCTTAGCAGTCACGAGTTGGTACTTTTTCTGCTTCACCAGACAACCCCTTTCGTCACAGTCCCTCAAGGCAGATGGAACCACTGCTTTTGGTGACTCAGGGAGCTGACATACCAGTCCAAAGGCTCAATTCGACCACAGTCGATAGCTCTAGAATAAGAAAAGGAAGTCATCAATAATTGCGTACTAATCCATTCACTATCTAATTCACTACGCCTGTTGTTGCTGCCATAATTGGATAGCTTTCAACATCAGGTCAAGTAAACAGCATAGAGGGCATTAAGGGACGGTATCAGGTCGGTTTGCCCCGTGTCACTTTCGCGTAAATCCTAGATACTAGTACTTATAAATATTCTTTAGATGTTGCCAAAGCCTTGTGACTATATTTTAACTTTCTCTTCTGCCATATACCGTATGAACTAGTTACTTACTTTACTTACTTTACAATTATGATACTAGTGTATATATCCTTTTCCCCGTCATGTCTTTTCCCGTCAGTGTGGTCGTTTTTTTTCAAATTATCTAAGATGAACTTAGGTTGACAAGACAAGGGTATAAAAACAACACTTACTTTGGTTGGCTGAGTGCTGTTGAGTTGGAAACTGACAACTCTGCCACACCATCAGTCACTTCGTTGGCAGTTGGGACAGAAGGCGTCTTTGTCCGAGATGAAGATGAAAACCACAAGTGCTTTTTGGTAGCACGGCGCGCACGGTGGGCCATGGTACCAAAGAACGTATGAAAGAGCTTAACAAATGGCTCACATAGATAATACTAATATTTAGGTATGTGCTTTGAGAGTGAATGCGCATGCGCGCACACACGTTTTGTCAAAAGACTGAGCACTCTGGGATATCCAGTATGGTTCAAAAACTGGTGTTTTTTAGCTGTCTGTGCGTTAAAATGTGTGAACCTGGTGTATTGTTATACAAAACTTATTAAAATTATACGACGTCCATATGGAGACATCTTTGTTTAACGCTCACAGTGTGCGGCTTTGTATTCTTATATAGAACAATACATTACAGAAGTTGCGGCGTGCATGTGATTATGCATGCATGAGACATCTTTTTTGTTTAACGCCCGTACGCGAGAAAATGTCAGGATTTCGTGTATTGTTATACAAAAGTTCGGCGTGCATATTGTTCATGAGACACCTTTTGTTTATCTAACCCCCGTACACTACAGAATGTCTGGGTTTTGCATGTGATCTATTGTTATACAAAAGTTCGGCGTGCAAATTGTTCATGAGACACCTTTTGTTTATTTAACGCCCGTACGCGACATAACGTCTGGATTTTGATCTATTGTTATACAAAAGTTCGGCGTGCAAATTGTTCATGAGACACCTTTTGTTTATTTAACCCCCGTACGCTACAGAATGTCTGGATTTTGATCTATTGTTATACAAAAGTTCGGTGTGCAAATTGTTGCCAGAATGCAGATGCGTTGTCGTCAGAAAAGGAGTTGAGTTGGTGAAGAATGTTGTTTTTGTAGTCTAGTTTAGTTTTTAATGACACATTTTAATTTTCTACACTGGGCTAAGTGCACATCACAACAAATTAAGATTTTAAAACAGATACAAAATAAAACTAAGGAGTTACTGGTAACCCCTTGGATAAATAAACCATGTAATGTCATTGGATGAATGCAAACCCTTGATTGTGCCTATTGTCTTCTCGACCAATCATAGAAGTGGAACAGTCTGATTGACACATGCCTCGCACGAAGGGCGGTTTACATTGTGAATACAACATAAATAAGGCTTGTCCAAAACCAAATACTACAGAAGCGCGTTATTTAACTTATTGCTTACATCACTCCGCTCACTGTAACTACATTTCTGTACCATGACGTCCAAGCCAAACATGAGGAGGTGGTACAAGAAATACTCCGGCAACGTTTTGACCCAGATTAGACAGGCCTACGAAAACCATTTGGTGTCTTTTGGCTTTTCCTCTGATCCAGAGGGAAATTTCAAATTCTATGGCTCTCCCGAGCTCCACGCCCCTTTGAAGCCGTTGCTGAAGCCCGTCGAGCAGACTTGTCACCGATTTCTACGGCCACAAAGTAAGTAACTTTTCTCTGATGAAAGTAGTCTGACTTTAATTTGCAACATGTTCTGATCTACAATTAACGAGAAAGCCTAAACAGTCTCAGAATACTAGTACTAGCAAGGAACGTCCTTGGTACTAGTAGTAGATGTATGTTGCATTTCTCTTCTCTTCATGGCCATGTGGTCCTCCATAATTTGTCGCTTTTTGTAAAGTCTATGCATTACTAGTATTACATGTGCATAAATAAACCCAAATTTGTTGTAAACCATAGTATGCTAGTATTCGTGAGTTTTTGTGAGTAAAGTTGATTCACTTGTTTCCTCATAGTTGATGACGATAACGCTCCGCGTGAGAACCGTACCCAGCACCAACCGGAGCAGCACTCGGCGGTGACGGTACCTCAGGCCCCCGTCCGTGCCGGTTGCGCAGGTGAGTAACAGCGAGGCCAGGAAATTACTGCCTCGTTGGCTCCGAGCGCTCCAGCCGGGCGATGGGAAAGTGGGGTACGGGCAGGCCGCTCACCGCCCCCCGTTTTGGCCCGAACACATCATTTGGCCAAAGAAGCTGAACGACCTACCGACCCCGGCGCTTCGGGAATCCCTGGCGGCGCTCCTGGTACATGTGGGGGAACGTTCCAGGCACCGAACAACACTGGCGCGTCCACGAGGAACCAACGAGGCGCACCACCTACAGTGCCAACGGTGATCAGCACCGCTGTCCCCGCCCGCGTCCCAACGGCTACCCCGGACCTCGAGGGTGTGTCACCTCCAGCCATCCCACAGGCACAATCGACGCCGGCCCAGAAGGAGTCCTATTCTCTCCTCAGTTCTGACACTTCATCTTTTTCCTCTCCTGCCTCTCCTCCTGCCTCTCCTCCTCTTGCCTCTCCTTCTCCTACCAGTCCTACTCCCCCCCGACCCACTCTTACCCAACTTCAGCCTGTAAACCCCATTCGGTTTTCTCTGACTCCTGATGGACCGGCAGAAGATCGTAGGAGGTAAGATAACATTCCGCACTGTATCGATACGCATTGGAGTTAACTGTAAATCTGTGAGTATTCTAGACAATGACGTTAGTTAACAATCTACCAAGTGCAAATGTCACTGAGTCTTGATGTGCCTTTATGTCTTGTCATGCATGTGGACATGTGTCAAAAACACATGCACACTTATCATGAAAGTTCATCTGTGTTGGTAGTTACATGTTTAAAGTTAAGACTTTTGATCCAACACAAAAAATTCTCTCACCTAGAGCTTTCGACCAGTCACTCTGGCCTTCCTCAGTAGACTGACCCAGTGAAGCTGGTTCTAAAGATCTGTTTGGAGTGCACGTACCTTGTACACAATGAAGTGTTTTATCAGCAAATTTATGGTGCAGCAATGGGCTCTCCAGTTTCTCCCATTGTCTGTAACCTTTACATGGAACATCTAGAACAGTTGGCTATTAACACTGCCCCCCACCCCCACTTTGGTGGTATCGTTATGTTGACGACACTCATACGAAGTTAAAGAAAGTACATGCACAGGAGTTTACAGACTTTCTGAACAGTTTAGACCCTGACATTAAGTTTACTACTGAGAAGGAACAGAACAGATCTTTACCATTTCTTGACACCCTTACAGTGATACAGTAGGATGGATCACTACAGATAACACTGCACGAAAAGTGGGATTTACCACAAGGGTAAATGTAATGTAAAGCCGGGTAAAGGTTACATTTACCGGTGATTTACCAACATTTACCCGTCGGTAAATGTGCAAATTTACCCGGCATTTACCAGCATGTTATAGCTGGTAATGTTTGCCTTATTTACCCACATTTACCGGTTTCGTGTAAATACGTATTTAGCGAGATTTACCGTACGCGGTATTTCTCACATATATTTAGCAAGATTTACCATATAGGGTATTTCTCACATGCATTTCAGGTATTTACCCATATTTACCGAGCGGAGTATTTTTGACATTTAGTTGAATTTACCCGTATTTACGCGTACATGCCCTTACCAGAACGATTTGCCATATTTACCCCCCTTTACCCACATTTAACTTATAGTTAGCCGTTCACGTTGTATCACTCCCCTGAATCACAAGCACAAGAAATGGGTTCTGGGCAGAACTCAGAAACATTTATTTGATAAGCATAAAAACATTAATTGGCAGTTACCTTTTCTAAAAGGTATGCAAATAGACATTAAAAGTTTTACCACATACAATTTATACAAGTTTTCTTACAAATATAATTTTCAAATGATCAATGTGCTGTATTCACAACACACACATATATACATACAATAGGGAATACACACAATAAATAATTACAAGCAGCATGTCATGAATGGCATTTAACACATAATAATTATGTTAGCATGCAGAATATCAGCAGACACAACCTAAATACATGCATGTATATCATTCTATACCAACAAACAGCCTTTGAGAAACTATACACCTATATGGTTTACCATGTACCAGAAAAACTTGTCACTGTCAACACGAAGTCTGTGTTTTATTATCACGCACCTGTATGATAAAAAAAACACTTGAAAACTATTTAAAGAAACATTAACATAACAAGGGAAACTGACCTTCGATATGTGGGTTAACATTCAGTGGTGCTTGCATTGTTTCACACTTTTCCAACAATATCAGTGATGGTTTTCTGACACAATGTTAAATGTGTCACTATCATCATAATCACAGGATATCGTAACTGGATTACATTTTGCTACATATTCTGGTTAGGATATGAAAGTCTTACTAGTTTGTGGCCAATACTCTAAGTCTAACAGCAATCAGATACAAAAACAAAGTAATTGTTTGTCAAAATAAAACATTGAAAAGACAGTAAACTTATGATCTCTGTCAAAACTGACCACCCTGGCACACTACACTGTTAACTTTTGTGCAATATGCTGTAGAACTGCTCATGTAATACAACATGTATTAACATCTTCTCCCCATTCCTATCAACATCTGACTCCACTGCTGCCATGCACCCTGGGTAAGGCTGTCTCTTCTGTATCTGCATGTTGGACGTCTTGGTGTTGGTTTGGAGTCCTTCTTCAGAGTCAGTTCCTGTCTGATAAAACAAAAGTATCATTAAACATTGATTCACATCACTAAGAAACATGTCACATGATTATGACATTACAAAAGCAGTGTACGAAATACTTTTGCCCAGTGGCAACCTAGAATGAAAGCTAGGTTGCCCATCAAAATTCCAGGCGGCCCCAAGTTCAACTCTTCTACATTGTGATTAACTTTTTTGGAATGCAATGTGCATTCATACATTTCTGAGTTGTTTCCCCTTACCTGACGTTATGAGCTCTTCCATGGGAACTTCTCAATAAACAGTTCCCAGTGGAAGAAAGGGGCATCCTTACCACAAAATTTAGGTAGTGCACTGAGCTACCTGGGTGTAGAAATAGGTTGCACCAAGCAAAATATGGTTGCACAGTGCAACTGGGCAACCTAGTATTTCGCACGCTGCAAAAGTACTAACTTACTTCAAGACAGCATTTACAAACATATACAATCTATATGCTGTCAAGCCCAAGTTAATCAGACTTTGCGAACCAAACAGTATGCAGTCATCATCATCAGATCATGTGTACTTAAACAAATTTTAGGTACAGGTACACAGGTTTAGGTACAGGTCCAGCCATGTATTTGACCTCTTTGTTCAAATAGTGGTTGGACTTGTCGCTTCAATATGCACAATGGCATGTGTAGGTTCATTTAGGTCCATTCCGGTCCAGTACCGGTATACACCAGCGTTTCAGTATTTTGGACTTGTACCTAATCGATTTTACTAGTACCGTGCTGGATTGTACCAACACAGCTCTAATCATCAACATCGGCACCCTTCAGCTCAGGTACAGGTCTTGACCTGTCCATGAAATTTGTTTAGGAACACAGCTCTATACTAAAGTGTGGTAATGCTGATGAGTATGTAGGGTTGTGGTCTTACCTAAGGAGCCTGTAGCAGGAGTCAGGTGTACTTGGAAACTGAGAAATTCTGGCAGTTGCTTGCTTTGTTCCCGACTGTTCTCCTTACAACCTCTGCTGCATTTTGGAAGGAAGTATCTCCTGCAGCAGTACATCCTGGAAGTATATAAAAGGGAAAGAATGACAAAGGTGACACACTGTATCGCATAATTACAATTGTCAGAAAACTAACCTGATGCATCCGCAATATACATATGTAACATATAACTTGATCTAAATTTTTACCAGATATATATGTATTGACAACTCAGCTGTAACTAAATACAAATTTTGGGAGGTTTTACCGATGATTGGTTTTACTAAACAAATGTAATTTTTTAAATTTTTTCACTGGTCCCTCTTTTCATCAAAACACAAATGGTCATGTACTGTACTGTACAGAAATGTTTATCGATCGTTGGGAAGTATGAACAAGTTACTAGCTAATTATTTCCTCTACAACAAAGACAAAAACCTTGTACAATGTATCTATAATGGGGGAGAGGAAGATAGTTGGAGACATTTCATATTATGTTTCTGGCGAAGACATCAAAAACAAGACAGGCACAGTAACGTTAACTGAATCTAGTTTTCTTTTCAAAAGCATCATTTTCTAATACATACTACTTTTGTTCTTACCGAAGGACTGTTCATTATGTTTCGTTGTTGTTTTGCTGCCAGCCGGACTCCCCGGGGAAAGGGGGAGGGGGGCGACGAAGCAATCTAACGTCCCTATTCGGATTTCCGTGCGTTGGAATTGACATCACATCTCCCCTCGACTCCCAAGCCTCTCCAACATCGATGTTTGATCATGGTAGACTCTGGTGACGCCATGTATCGCGTAGAATTAGCGCTGTAAACGCCTGATTCTGTGGTTCTCCGCTTTCTGGCCTGAGCAACGGTTTATTCCAACCGCCAACACAGTACGCATGCGTACGCTAGCTGGCCAATGAGAGCTAGGTCACTGGTCACCCGGATGTTGACCTAGATAATTTGACCTCAGGCTGACCCCATACATATTTGGTTAGATGGTTAGATCCAGGCAGACTTGTCACTGAATGGTAGGATCAGTTGTTTAATTTCCAGGACAAATTAAGGAAATACTAGATTCAAGTTTGGCATTTTCTAGTGAATTCAGCCACTTCATATTACAAAAGTGATGTTTGTAGTGATGAAGATGTTACTTTCTTTGCTTTATTACTAGTAAGTGTAAAAGTAGGCTTTTCTTATGTTACCCATACTTTCATGTCACTTTATGTGTGGTTATGAGTCTAATATGTGATTAAAAGCTGTTACACTTTATACATTATGAAATGTGTATGTGGTGTGTGAGTTTACTACAGCTACTTAAGAAACCTCATAGAGTCTAATGCTACATATTTATATGGGTTACAAATATTGTGCCAATTCTCAGTCTGATTTAAAGTAAGGTTTTGAAATGCACAAAGTTATAAGCCAAGTTTGTCTGTAAGCCCCAGATAAGAGCTTATCCGGGGCTTTTATCCTGGGTTTATAATATGTAAGCCCCGGATAAGAGCTTATCCGGGGCTTTTATCATGGGTTTATATGTAAGCCCCGGATAAGGGCTTATCCGGGGCTTTTATCCCGGATTTATATGTAAGCCCCGGATAAGGGCTTATCCGGGGCTTTTATCATGGGTTTATATGTAAGCCCCGGATAAGAGCTTATCCGGGGCTTTTGTCCCGGGTTTATATGTAAGCCCCGGATAAGGGCTTATCCGGGGCTTTTGTCCCGGGTTTATATGTAAGCCCCGGATAAGGGCTTATCCGGGGCTTTTATCCTGGGTTTATAATATGTAAGCCCCGGATAAGAGCTTATCAGGGGCTTTTGTCCCGGGTTTATATGTAAGCCCCGGATAAGGGCTTATCCAGGGCTTTTGTCCCGGGTTTATATGTAAGCCCCGGATAAGAGCTTATCCGGGGCTTTTGTCCTGGGTTTATATGTAAGCCCCGGATAAGAGCTTATCCGGGGCTTTTGTCCCGGGTTTATATGTAAGCCCCGGATAAGGGCTTATCCGGGGCTTTTATCCTGGGTTTATAATATGTAAGCCCCGGATAAGAGCTTATCAGGGGCTTTTGTCCCGGGTTTATATGTAAGCCCCGGATAAGGGCTTATCCAGGGCTTTTGTCCCGGGTTTATATGTAAGCCCCGGATAAGAGCTTATCCGGGGCTTTTGTCCTGGGTTTATATGTAAGCCCCGGATAAGAGCTTATCCGGGGCTTTTGTCCCGGGTTTATATGTAAGCCCCGGATAAGGGCTTATCCGGGGCTTTTATCCTGGGTTTATAATATGTAAGCCCCGGATAAGAGCTTATCCGGGGCTTTTGTCCCGGGTTTATATGTAAGCCCCGGATAAGGGCTTATCCAGGGCTTTTGTCCCGGGTTTATATGTAAGCCCCGGATAAGAGCTTATCTAGGGCTTTTATCATGGGTTTATATGTAAGCCCCGGATAAGAGCTTATCCGGGGCTTTAATCCCGGGTTTATATGTAAGCCCCAGATAAGGGCTTATCCGGGGCTTTTGTCCTGGGTTTATATGTAAGCCCCGGATAAGAGCTTATCCGGGGCTTTTATCCCGGGTTTATATGTAAGCCCCGGATAAGGGCTTATCCGGGGCTTTTATCATGGGTTTATATGTGAGCCCCGGATAAGAGCTTATCCGGGGCTTTTGTCCCGGGTTTATATGTAAGCCCCGGATAAGGGCTTATCCGGGGCTTTTATCCTGGGTTTATAATATGTAAGCCCCGGATAAGAGCTTATCCGGGGCTTTTGTCCCGGGTTTATAATATGTAAGCCCCGGATAAGGGCTTATCCGGGGCTTTTATCATGGGTTTATATGTAAGCCCCGGATAAGAGCTTATCCGGGGCTTTTATCCCGGGTTTATATGTAAGCCCCGGATAAGAGCTTATCCGGGGCTTTTATCATGGGTTTATATGTAAGCCCCGGATAAGGGCTTATCCGGGGCTTTTGTCCTGGGTTTATATGTAAGCCCCGGATAAGAGCTTATCCGGGACTTTTATCCCGGGTTTATATGTAAGCCTCGGATAAGAACCTACCGGGGCTTTTATCATGGGTTTATATGTAAGCCCCGGATAAGAGCTTATCCGGGGCTTTTATCCTGGGTTTATATGTAAGCCTCGGATAAGAGCTTATCCGGGGTTTTTACATTGGATTTGCCTGGTGTCTGCCTTGGAAAGCCCCAGATAAGCTCTTGAGAGTAAGATTGACATAACTATTTTTTCTCAGCTCATCAGAGTGGTATATACATTTACCATGTATTTACCTAACATTTACACATAAAATACATTTACCATGTATTTACCTAATATTTACACATATTTACCGGGTAAATATTTGGTATTTGTGGGTAAATATTATATGTCACATTTACCAGGCATTTACATGCCCCGCGTAAATTTGGTAAATCCCTTATTTCGTGCAGTGTAAGGATTTACCGGAAACCCACACATACGGATCAATACCTGAACTTTGACTCTAACCATCCACTTGACCACAAACTAGGGGTGATTAGGACTCTATTTCATAGTGTCAGATCCACAGGACTTAGAGACCGAGAAGTCCCACCTGACCCAAGCATTAAAAACTTGTGGCTACCCCCAGTGGGCCATCAACAAAGCGACCTGCCCCAAACCACCCAACACCAAACCCTCAGCAGGAACAAAGTCCAAGGGGTTGGTAGTCCTACCATACGTCAAGGACTTGTCTGAAGCTCTCAGGAGGATTCTCATTTCCCACGGGATTGCAACTTGTTTCAAACCAACCACTACTTTAAGACACATACTTGTTGCGCCCAAGGATAAAACCCCCAAGGAGAAGAAGTGTGGTGTCATCTACCACATCACCTGCCAGGGCAAAAACAACAAGGGGCCCTGCCAGGAAACTTACATTGGGGAAACAGAGAGGTCTCTAAAAGCCAGGTTTCAAGAACATACACGGCCTAGCTCTGCCAGTTCAGAGGTGTCTCAACACATTCATATAGAGTCACCCGGACACTTTGTTTCACTTGACACTGTAAGGATTTTAGACTCAGAACAAGACTATTTCTTGAGAGGGGTGAAGGAGGCCATTTACATCAGGGCCCATCACCCTACATTGAACCGCGACGGGGGCCGACATCGTCTACCAGATACCTTTGACCCAGTGTTGACGTCACACTTCAAAGAAGCCACGTGACAAGCTTCACTGGGTCAGTCTACTGAGGAAGGCCAGAGTGACTGGTCGAAAGCTCTAGGTGAGAGAATTTTTTGTGTTGGATCAAAAGTCTTAACTTTAAACACATGCAAACTTGCATCATAAATGAATATGTGATGTTGCTTCTACAGTGCCAAGAAGAGGACAGCAGTCCGCTGGATTAGAAATCCACGGAAACCGCACGAGTAGTTCTTCACGTTGTAGATATGGATCCGTAAATGATGCCGTAAAATTTGTATATATATTTTGTATTATATCGACTTCTGTAAATCTGTACGCCATTTACTGTGCCTCTGACTCAGAACTTTAGACTTTAGATATGGATCCGTAAATATGCCGTAAAATTTGTATATATTTTGAATTATATCGACTTCTGTAAATCTGTACACCATTTACTGTCACAGTGCCTCTGACTCAGGACCTTAGACTTTAGATAAATATGTTTTTGTAACTGTTTACGTTTTGCATTTTGAACTTAATAGTAATATTTTTCGATAAATATGTTTTGTATCCACATTTGCAACTCTGTTTCACTTTTTAGAACTGAAATAAAACTAGTTTTCATTGTTGTACACGATGTGGAAATTTCGTCTCGTAAACTCGTAAACACGACAAATTATTAGGAACCACCGCAGGTTACAGTCTTGGTTTAATGTAACCATGAGTTCTTTATGAGTTCTTTATTGCAAGTTAATGCCCGAGGGCTAATTGCAAACAGACATTGACAAAAGCAATTAGTATAAAATAAGGCAGAAAATGTAACAATGATGTTTCCCGTACACAGTATCCTAGTATGATTATACTAAATCAAGTGATGACAAATAAAAAAGGAATGTGCGTTGAACTTCATTCGTTCTTTCAAAGAAACGTGGCACTGAAGAGGACAACATCAATAAAGGTCTTCTTCTCTTGTAAAACTTACAATTTTTGCTAGACAATAGGAATGGTATAGTGATGCAAATTCGGTACCATGGTGGTGGTTGTCTTGGTTACGAATAGTGGTGACAGCGCGCATGCGCAACTAAAACAAACAGAGCCGCGTCATTTTAAAATCAGTTTCCATGTGGTAACACGCATATCATGGCGTTCCGTCACGGCAGAAATTATGGACCCTGTGCTATGCAGCTGAGCTGTTCGGTCATGTCGCGAAGCATGTTACACAGGGATGTGTTTTAATTTGTGAGTAGTGCAGTGTATGTTCTTACAATCTGACGACATTCTTGCCTTCTTTTGCTATCGCTGGTAAACAAAGACAAAGAGTACCGCAGGAGTTACCGTGTTACAGGTTAAAGTAAAAATTCGACCTGGTGTATCGTGTGTTTTCTAGTACTACACGAGTTCTGATACGGTTTCGACTAAAAATTCCCCGAGATCGCATGTTTGTATGACGCGAATGTGTGCCCTGGCGGCGGTACGTACGTACGCCCGGCGTGCGAACATGGGGCAGATGGAAGGCAAACACGCGACGACCCCGTGCGTGCGGGCGTGCAGATTGGGGAAGGGATATACGCGACGACCCCGTGCGTGCGGGCGTTCAGCTTGGGGAAGGGATATACGCGACGACCCCGTGCGTTCGAGCGTGCAGCTGGGGGAAGGGATATACGCGACGACCCCGTGCGTGCAAGCGTGCAGCCGGGGGAAGGGGTACACGCGACGGCTCCGAGCGTGCGAGCGCGCGGCTAGGGGAAGGGTTACACGCCTTTGGGTCCCATGTACCGATAACGTGCGCGCGCGGTGCTAGGGGACGTATCACATGAGCGTGCTGACCCCGCGTGCGGGGACGAATCTCACGCTGTGTATTTCTTCACCTAAATGACCCATAGTATAGCTCACCGCTGACAAGGCTAGGATACCTGCAAGGAACAGTAATAGACCCTCACCACATAAGGACAAATATCAGGGGATCAGTATTAAGAAACCAAATCTCCCATGTGAAGCTGGAGGGATTCACGAGGTTGGCAGAGGGGGGGAAGAACAAGGCTGAAGAGAGTCATGTTGACAGAATGCCTGGATATGCAGTCGAAGGACATGTGTGATGTAATGTTCAGTATTGAAGTGGCAAAAATTAGCTGCAGATAGTGGTGTGGTCAGACAGACTAGGCAAGGTCATGGACCTTTTGTTGACATTGTTCCCTTTGATTATTTTTAGTACCGGGATGTGGTTAACCCATTTGCTGCATTTTCTCCAGAGCAAATGTCTGCCTTTCTAGTTTTATTTAGTCATATACATGCACGAGAAATGTTTCTCACCGTTTTTTTTTTCCCTTAAGGCAGGATTGCATTATCACAAAGGTACACAAGGAGCTAACCTTAACCTAAACCCTAACCCTAACTTTAACCCAAACTAAACCATAACCCGAAACATACCGCCTGGGGGGGGGGAGGGCTTGGAAGGAACCGACGTGGGTGTCGAAGGGGGCTGATTAATGAATTGTAAGTGTGAAGTATTGTAAAGAATTTTGATATAAGTTAGCTTTTGTACAGTCATGTAGCTTCAAGGGATAAATAAAGTCACTGGATAGAAAGACAATATGTATTCACCATTAAACCACTTCTATTGAAAGAACCTACCGAGAATAAATGGTCGTCTTGCACACAGGGCTCTTGTTTCTTTGTGTTTTCCATTTAGTGTTACTTCAAACATCACTCCACACGGCGTTCCCCCACTCAAGATGGCTACGCGTTCCGACCTATTACCTCTTGGCGTGCATTTTTGTCTTTGCAAGCGTTCCGACAGATTAACATATCGGAGCTACGCATAATCTAGAACTAAACCACAAAATGCATTTCGGTCGCCTATGGACTGTATAAGGCACAACCACGGTGGGCAGATTTGGGCCCAAATGTTCAAACTTCTCCGGCTGGCTCTACGACCCAAAAACAGCGCTCGAGCCGCAACGACGGGGCTGCTGGAGACGTTTGTAACAACAGCACGGCAGCAAGGGCACCAAAAGGCAGAAGAGTACGAGGCCATTTTGCAACTGCGCCCCCTGAAAGATTATGATTTCTGTAAGGACATTCTGCTCGATCACTTGGGCTCGCAAGTTGTTAAGATGATAAATAAATCTATCGCGTCCTTCATGAAAAGCCATAACGCGAGAGCAGTGGAAGCACCAACATCACAGCGACAGGGGCAGGCTCCACGTGGGAGAAGAGGGCCAGGCTTCCAACCGTACCCCCGCGGGGCGCAGGCCGTGGACGAGGACAGCCCCAAGCCGGCGACGTTTGTCACTATTCTAATTGGGGCTCCTGACCGAGTTTCGCGTCCTTAAGAGGCGACACCTGGTCGGGAGAAGGCCACGTGTACTCATTAGACAGGTGGACATTATCACCTGTACAGAGAACCCTATATATAGCTGAGACGAGCTGTTTTCCGCCCTTTCAACCTACGCCGGAGATTTTGGTCGGTACTGGAGAAGAGTGAGATGATCCGTCCCCTCCCACCACCCGCGCAGCCGCAGGTCCCACCGGCCCCGGCGCAGCCTCAGCCGGCCTCGGCACATCAGCTGGACTTGGATCAAGTTGAAACTGTCCATAGTTTCCGGACAGCTATCATTTTAGCCATGTCAGGAGTTGAGGTGGAGGGGGTTATGCACGTCCCATGTGAGATGGAAAGGGCAGACGACTGCGCTGCATTATATGCAGCTGGGTAGGATCCTGCGTCCCGACAGTCCGGCGTCGTTGTTGGTCAGAGCTACAGAAGAGGGCGCGGCGGCAGCAGTAGCAGAGCAGTATAGATCCTGGGATAGCACAGAGGGATTCGCAGGTTTGGGGAAGAGGTTATCGGTAGGGACATATGAGACAGCGGGTTGATGTGAAGGGTAGGTCGTTAGAAGTGGGGTGCTAAGTTGTATGAGCTAAAGGCATGTGTGTACAGATTAAAGGCACTGGTTAACTAAGTGTGAAAAGTGTCGTTCTTTGGAGGCTAGGAGTTAAAGTAATTAAAGGCAAAGTGAGTGGTATCGATAAAGAAGGATTAGGTATGGGCAATAGGATGAGGTTTGGGGGTAAGATAGGGGGTATGGTGAAGATAGGGGGATCGTACACGGCCGGGAAGATGTATACGGAGGTGAGGCCACGTAGGACTTTTTTACCCATACCTTAACCTTCCCACGGAGTTTCGCCCGGGGCACTGCGGATAATGCACTGTTGCAACCAGAAGGCCACTGGGAAAGAGGCTGTAGAGCGAATCTAAACACACAGAATAAAGATGCTTAAGAACAGTAACAAGGGACTTCCACAAGTGGTGAAGTAATAGCGATCCCGAAGCTTATTAAAGTATACGATTAGCTGACGAAATTAGTTCAGTTTGTAACGTGTAACCAGGCGACTATGCAGCCATAGCTCGAGAATAGCAAGATCAGAACTGTGAAATGCAGGACTAACAGATACAAAAACTCTACCATCCCATATTTAGTCCGTCTTTTAAATGAATGACTGTTAATGTTGCATCAGACACAAGGCGTTAGAAACTCCAACAAGAAGTATGGACTTGCGCCTTAAGTTTGAGAAGCAGTTAGAGTTTTGTTAGCCTCTGAACCGTCCAGACTTGTATAATGTTTGCGTAAGAAGTGCATCTAGTAATTAATGTTTTTACCGTTTTATTAATTTGTAATGGAAACTTTGAATAATTAATAACTGTCACGTCTGTAAATATTTACGAAATGGATTCAAATATTATTTAATGTATATGCTACGATTGTTTTAGAATGCCACCAGTAATGTTTGTACCAGTCCAGTTTTAAATCTGTAATTAAGTCCACAGGGGATTTTAAACTGAATAAACCATTCTATCTATCTAATCGTGTAAAGCTACAGTTGTGCAGGTTGTGCTTATAGAAACGAAACCTGAATTGAATACGCACAGTAATAGGGTTACTTTTTACGTACTTGTGAAGCTGTATAACCTGCCCGCTTTCGACTGACATATGTTTTAAGTTTCGTTTTTCCTTTCTCTTTTTCGTACTTGCTGTAATATGAAGCCCTGTCAATACTAAAGTTTTTGAATGTTTGAGGTTGTAGACAATTAACAGTTGTACAGGGGCTATCAAGTTTGAACGGAACGGAAGTGGACTAAATGAATATTGGGGAATCAATAAACTTAACTCGCCGGTGCATCCTTGTACCTTTTCATTCTACATAAATAAATGTAAGTAGTTCCAATTTGTATAGACATCATTTTTGAAACCCAACTTAGTTCAAGTTATCTTATATGCAGCCGTTTCCTTATAGTAAAATTTACCTTTCAGAACAGAAGATGGGTCACCCCGGAGATAAGGGACTTTGAGCGCCAACATAGTTTTGACCCTTACCTGGCATATCAGGAACATCAACTGAGAGGGAACATCAACTGGATTACTAGGAAAAGAAACGGGAAAATTCTAGTTCTCCCAGAAGTCATAGCAGTCTCTACAAGCAAGATCAAGGCCCCCGCAGATCCCCTGATGTCTAGGGACCCAAACACCTTCCGGGCAGGAGAAATCCAAAAAACACGCTAAGGAATGGGAAAACATGTTGGGGAGGGGAGAGCTTTCTGATTTAGTTAGAATTGGATAGCAAACGGCGTATCGTTGTTCGACTTTATATTAAGAAATATGAAAAAATCCAGTCAACTGTTGGAAATTATTCTTTGTGTGAATTTCTGTCGGACCAATATCATCATGCCAGAGATCTTTGAGATTTTGGTAGATGACACAGCATTTATTGTTGTGGTTGTTCTATACAGCACCACTGAAAGCCTGGATGATGTACGACAGGAGGCAGAAGAACAGGATGTCGACATCTCCAAGTGCATGATTGTAGACCATGAAGGTCAAGTGATTTCAAAGGACCAGGAAAGTCGACGAGACCAGGCGAGATGACCTCCCATTCTTGTCCCTGCCAGTCGTTAGTCCAGATGGACGTCCCCTAATGGACAGACGTAGATTTTGCAAATGAGACCACCCATCCCGCCAGTTTGAGTTTGGGGAACAGCGAGTTGGCCATCACTCCTGAACATGCCCGGTTGACATGAGAGGGGTAGATGGCTTTTGGAAATGTTGCCATGTGGATAATCCGGTATCGAACATTGAAAACAGACAAAGCTTCATCATGGAAGGCCCAGTAACATATCAAAAAGCATCCCAAACCATCCTAGATCCATTTCACAGCATGACAAAGGAGGAACTGCAGGATGGACCGACATACAGGGGCACAGTTGAGTATTCCTCTGCAGAAACAATGACCAAAAAAGCCCCCAGTGACACCTTCACTTTCATGGCGTAACAGGGATCCCAACACTCTTGTACAAGAACCCCAATTAAAGTGTCGAGGAGCTGAACTTACAACATCTTGAAGAAACTGCAAGTGAACCGATGCATGACTTGTCAAACCACATCAAAAATCTTTTGTCAGAACTACCATCAAGAGTACCAAAAGAAGTGTCTGAAAAAACCAACACTTCTCCTTAACAAAGACGTAGTCAGAGCATCAGACCTGCGACTTGCTCTACTTGTCCTGTATCAGCAACTGAAAGAAACCAGTGAAGAAAGTACGTAGCCAAAAACTCAAGCCCATCGAAAACCTGGCCAACATGCAGCAGAAACTAACTCTTGAAAAAAATGGCTATTTATAGCTACATCCTCATTCGGGAAGCATGCTGGGAAGGCTGCTAAGATGGCGCATCTTTTCACCACTCTCTGAACTGTGGATCGAAATCCGTCACCATCCTCAATGGTGGCATTCATCTGATGCCTAAATCTCACCTTCCTGGGTTCTGTGAACTGAATTCTGTAACATTCTGATTATCTTTTTGGCTTTGCTGTCTGGATTTATGCATTTTTGCTCAGCTACGTTTATGCCCTCTCCCATTCCATTAATACGAATTACTCCTACCAGCACCTATGGGGACTTCAGGTACTCCACTCAAATCTCCAATTAGAGTGGTTTCTACAGATTCTTTTCCTGCATTATTCTGTTCTGGAGTTACGTTGCTATCAAACTTTGGGCCTAATTTCAAAATTCGGCTTCGAATTTTGTTTTCCGTCAACCGGCTCCATTCATTCAATTATGCCACATTCTCGAGGTTCCTTTTCAATAAGGAATTCTCGACATTTGGGACCACAGCAGCAATGCTTTGTTTAGTTCGCTAAGCTCTCTTTTGCTTATTGAAAGGTTTTGTTTTTCGTCCTCTATGGTATTCGATTTAATTTCCCATCCTTGTTTACCGTCCCCTCCTCCGCCCCACAGCTAATTTACATCTCAATCTGCACCTTCCCACGTGCCTGGTCAGGTCAGCCTAATTCCATCATGTGGCTGCTACTGGTTATGCTGTAACCCAGTACCACCTGTTGCAGATTTAGGAGTAGATGGGGCATTTAAACCCTGTCCCATCGACCAGCCTTCATACTCCTTCCTTGTCAGTGACTGGGATAGAGGTTTCCTTATTTCCCGGCCAGGGCATTGAACGCTGGCTATTGTTCTGTTTTATATTTTGACCTCTCAGATTTTATTCCACCAAGTACTCTCTAGAGTGACTATTTGATACTGCTACTCACCCGGCTGATAGTTAAGTGCCCGAACTCCCTGGCAGCGCTCGGAGAGGCTGCTCTATCAACAGTCGCATAATGGCGGAGGTGTTTGTAGTGCCATGAACGCGCATGGATAGGTGTCCCTACAACTTCCTCTGGCGGGGGATCCACGAGGCCACAGATATGTAGTCGCTCCCATGTCAATATCGAATTTGTAGTCTGGAGGGGAAAGATGTTTGCGCATCTTTGGGTCATTAATCTAAATTCATGGCCATTAAACGTAAACAAAGTGCACGCAAGCCAGGTTCTACCACTCGTCAATCACCTAAGTCACTGAATCTCGCATTTACAAACATTCTCGGTATTCGGTCGAATTTTGCTGACATCGAATCATTTCTCCAAGTTAATTCTCCCGACATTCTTGCCTTATGCGAAACTAATCTCAACCCGTCAGTCTCTTCTGCTGACTACACTATTCCAGGTTACCTTCCGCTTTTCCGAAAAGACTCTGGTCGCCATATGCATGGGCTGGGCCTTTTTGCTCGTGACACTCTTCCCATTGCAATGGAAATGGACCTAGAGGACCCTCACGAATCGTTCATGTGCTTTAGACTGTCGCTCCTACACTCCACCAGTTTTTTATATTTTCTCTATCGCTCGCCATCATCTCAGGATTGCACAATTCTCCGATTAATCTCTGATTCAATCGATAAAGCTCTTTCGTCGTACAATTCAGCAAACATATTTGTCTTTGGTGACTTCAATGTCCACCACAAAGACTGGTTGCCTTACTCAAAAGGTACAAACTCTGCTGGTATCGAAATCTATAATTTTGCTCTCTCTCATTCCCTAACTCAGCTCGTGGACTTTCCAACTCGCTTCTCCGATCAGAGAGATCAGTCAGCTTCGCAGTCTCTTCTCGATTTATTTCTTACCTCTAACAAGAACATCTGCAAAATCAGTCAACAGTCACCTCTTGGTAACTCTGACTACGCAGTTGTATCTGCCGAGATCTCCCTGTACTGCAAGAAAGCTCGAGAATCACCCTATCATAGTACATGCTACCGTTTCAATAGCGCTGATTGGGATAGCTTCCGGGACCTACTTAGAGACATCCCTTGGTCCGAAGTTTTTGCTAAAGAGGCTGACGCCTGCGCTGAAGAGGTTACCTCCTGGCTGCAGGTAGGCATTGATGCATTCGTACCATCTAGAAAATATCAGATGAAGCCTCACTCATCCCCATGGTTTTCCCCTGCTTGTGCAGCGGCCATTGCACATCGCAATCATTACTTCCATCAGTTTCAACGAGATCAAACCTACGAAAACAAACTGCTCTTCACTAAAGCCCGCAACCACTGTAAATCTGTCATTCGTAAAGCCAAATCCAAGTACCAACAAAAAACTCAAGATCGCGTCGCATCACAACAAGTTGGCTCTCGAGACTTTTGGCGCATTATTAATAGTATTCGGAGTGATGGGAAGTCTTCAATACCTCCCCTTTTCAACGGGCCCGAAGTAATTACATCCTCCAAAGATAAAGCTGAGCTGTTTGCTGAGCTTTTTAGCAGGAACTCAACTCTAGATGACGCAGGTCATACACCACCAGAAATTCCTACAAGAACTTATCACTGTCTAGAGAACTGTTCAATCACCACTTCCAAAGTCTCCACAATAATCGCCAACCTCGATCCTTCCAAATCCACCGGACCTGATGGCATCCCTGACATTGTTCTGCAAAAGTGCTCACCTGTTCTGCAAAAGTGCTCACCTGAACTATCACCAGTTCTTGCTTAACTCTATCGGAAGTGCATGACAGAATCCTCCTTTCCGTCGACTTGGAAATTCCCATCAGTTATTCCTGTATTCAAAAATGCCGGTGAAAGATCTAGTCCCAGTAATTACAGACCCATAAGCATTTTACCAGTTATCAGCAAGGTTTTCGAGACTTTGCTCAACAATGCATTGATGAAGCACCTTGAGTCCTCCGGCCTCCTTTCTGACTCTCAGTACGGTTTCCGATCTGGAAGGTCAACGGCTGATCTTCTCACTGTCATCTCTGAGAAGGTGCATAGGGCTCTCAATGCCGGTGGAGAATCTAGGCTTGTTGCCCTTGACATTTCCAAGGCCTTCGATAAGGTCTGGCACGCTGGACTTGTCAGAAAACTAGGAGCCTATGGCATAGGGGGCCCTATGGCCAACATTCTCTCGTCCTTTTTATCAGAGAGAAAGTTGAAAGTCGTTCTTGATGGTCAGTCGTCTACATCCTATTCAATCAATGCTGGTGTTCCTCAAGGCTCAGTTCTTGCCCCAACACTCTTTTTAATATTCATAAACGACCTGCCAGACCACATTCTATGCCAACACGCTATTTATGCGGACGATTCCACCCATTACTCCAACTCTAAAGGTACCGGTTCCATGCTGGATAAGACAGAAATGGCAACTGGTTTGGAAAATGATCTGCGCTCTGTCGTCGAATGGGCGACAAATGGTTAGTCACCTTCAATGCCCAAAAGACAAAACTCCTCTCCATCAACAGATACCGGGAACCAATTCTCCCTCCTATATGAATGGCAACGAGTTGCTGGAGAATGAGAGCCTCCGTCTCCTCGGTCTTATTCTCTCCAAGGATTTGTCCTGGAGATCTTACATCGAATCCATAGCCAAATCAGCAGCTATGAAAGTAGGCTCACTGCTTCTAGCCAGAAACTACCTCACTCCTGCAAGTATATTGTATCTGTACAAATCCACTATCCGTCCTTGCATGGAGTATTGCTCGCATCTCTGGGCTGGTGCCCCAAACGATTGCCTACACATTTTAGACCGCATTCAAAGGAGAATCTGTGTTGCCATCGGCCATTCTCTGGCCGAAAAGCTGGATTCCCTCTCACACAGACGCAACGTCGCATCCCTATCCCTCTTTTATAGATACTTTCACGGTCGATGTTCAGGAGAACTTGCACTCCTTGTTCCGCCGCTTAGAATCTTTCAGCGTGCCACTAGGTTCTCTTCCAGTTCTCATCAATTCACCGTAAACTTACCTGTTTCCAAGTCATTCTACAACAACAGCTTCTTTCCCCGGACTGCAAAATTATGGAACTCTCTTCCAAACACATGCTTTCCGCCCGACTACAATCCACAAAGCTCCAAAACAAAGGTCCACCACCATCTCCTGACTCAACTTCATTATACTCACACACGTACCTCTAGCTCTATGCCTAGAAGTGGCCACAAATAATTGGCCTTGCACTGAGCGACACCTTAAAAAAAAAAAAAAAAAGGAGAGAGGACAGACCCCTCTAACTACCGCCGTCTCGCTGACATGCGTCTATATGGAACACATAATACATTCATAGATAATGGATCATTTTGATGAATTTTCTATTTTGACTGATCAACAACATGGGTTTAGGACATAACGTTCATGTGAATCTCAGCTCATCCTAACAACAAATGACTTATAGCCCGTTTTTTGGACTCTAAATCCAGAACAGACATGATTCTAACTGACTTTTCCAGAGCTTTTGACAAAGTCCCACACAACCGTTTGCCCCTAAAACTTCAGATCTACGGGCGCAGGTTAGAGGTAGGCTTCTGTTGTGGATCTCAAACTTTCTCAAGAAACGAAAACAAAGAGTAATGGTCGGGGGGGGGGGCACACTCAGATTTGGTCAGAAGTAATCTCCGGAGTACCCCAGTATTAGGACCTCTTTTGTTTCTAGTTTATATTAACGACCTTGCAGACAACTTCAACTCCAATATTCGTCTTTTTGCCGACGATTGTGTAATTTATAGAGAAATAACCAGTGACAAAGATAAAAGCGTTTTGCAAGATTTTTTTTTTTTTTTTTTTTTTTTTTTTATTGACAAAATACCAGTAAAAATACACAACTTCAACAGAAAACAAAAAGCCAAGATGGCTTGTACGAAAACAGAAAGAAAAAGCGCCTCCCATTAATTGAACTTAAATATCTATACGTAAATATCCATAACAAGCAAAATTATGATACAAACAAAGTTCCCCACTTACCCCGATGCTTCTCCAGCTTTCCCTTCCGAGATGCAATAAGTCTTTCTGTCTTTTCAAAGACAGATGTTAGTGTTTTAAAGGACTGGAAATTTAAAATTTTAAAACGCCGTGAACGGAAAATGAAAATTTTACCCAATAATATAATTATATTTTTTAAAGGGGGTGCACTTGCAGACAGATCCCCAAATATAACTTCAAAGGAGTTTAGCTCTAAAATCAAACCAATTTCTTGTTTAAGCCAATTTTGTACATTAATCCAAAAAGATATCACATGAGGACATTCCCAGAAGATATGTATGTAAGATTCTTCATCACTATGGCAGAAAGAACAGGTACTAGATTCGATTAAATTCCACGTTCGCAAAACTTTGTTACATGGCAAGAATTTATACAATAAACGGTACTGAAAGTATCGAGCGTTAGGGTCAATAGTACATTTTGGTAAAATTGTAAATACTTCTCGCCATGGTATGGGCTTATCAAAATAATAAAACCATGATAATCTTACTTTATGGGCAATAATAGCTTCATTTATACTAACAAGAAAGAAATTATACAAAAACTTATTAATTTTAATATTTCTTAGCCACATATGGTTATTTTGGGGTGGTAAACACACTTGTTCCTTTGATTGGTTCTTATTGAGTAATGTTTTCCATGTTTTGGGGATAGCAGAGATAAGCTGTTGGAACTGAAAATGTTCACAACTATTTGGATACAATAAACAGAATTCTGCATATGACATAAAAGATCCATCTGCACATAACAAGTCATTTACAAAAATTATCTTTCTATTAAACAAAGCAGTTAGAAAAATGGTCTTATTATCAATAACAATATTGGAGTTATTCCAAAGTATTTGTTGTCGCACGTTAGCTGGCGTCGCGGGTTCAACGTACTGAAATTTATACCATGCATCAAGCACTTCGAAGAGAAAACCTTTAAAGTCCAGGGCATGCGCTGAAGACAGCTGCATGAAGGGAAATAACCTCAAATTAAGCCGTGGATGAAAGGCGATAGCTAAAGACGTAAACCACTCATGGTGAAAAAATAACTTAGGAATCCACGAGGCTTTCATTGTGAGGTTAAAAGCTCGTAAATTAATCAACTTTAGACCCCCATTTTCCACTGAATTGTACAATACTTTTCTAGCAACTCTTTCTGGGCCATCATCCCAAATGAAGGAAAAGATTTTCTTCTCATATATTTTGAAAAAGAGATCGTTTGGGGAGGGTAAAACCTGAAATAAATTTGTAAACTGAGGAACCACCAGGGAGTTAACAACCGTAATTTTTCCATATAAAGATAATGATTTGCCTTTCCAAGGGCGTAATAATCTATCCAATCGCTCCAACCGGGGTTCAAAATTTACATTGACAAGAGTATCCATATTAATAGGAATATGAATTCCCAATACATTAACGCCACCATCAATCCATTGAAATGGTAGATGGGTAGGTAAACGAAAATTAGAAAACTTTAAAGAACCTACTCTTAAAATTTTACATTTTTCCG
The DNA here is from genome assembly GCA_013266295.2 of Branchiostoma floridae x Branchiostoma japonicum. Classification (NCBI taxonomy): domain Eukaryota; kingdom Metazoa; phylum Chordata; class Leptocardii; order Amphioxiformes; family Branchiostomatidae; genus Branchiostoma; species Branchiostoma floridae x Branchiostoma japonicum. The sequence continues at coordinate 25,921,854 of CM023823.1, forward strand.
CATTTAATTGAAGGCCAGAAATGCTGGAGAAGCGTTCTAAATCGGATAGTAGAGCATAGAAAGTCGGCAAATTTGGCTCAAAGGGGAAATTGGAGTCATCAGCATATTGGGAGATTTTGGTGCATTTTCCATGAATTTCTAAACCCCGAATAGAAAGGTTGGATCTGATTTTAATGGCAAGGACTTCAACTGCTATTATAAAAAGGTAAGGGGACAGAGGACAGCCTTGGCGTACACCGCGATTTAATGTAAATGGATTTGAAATATATCCGTTATTAATAATTAAACTTGTTGATTTTTCATATAAAACTTTCACCCACGTTTTCAGTTGAGGCCCAAAATTGAAAAAATCTAAACATTTAAACATAAAGTCCCATCGCAAGGTGTCAAAAGCTTTTTTAAAATCTGCAATAAATATTAATCCCGGTTTACCTTCATCTTCATAATATTCAATTGTATCTAATAATCTTCTAATGTTATCCCCGATATACCTACCCTTAATGAAACCTGTTTGATCTTTCTCGATGATATCTGAAATTACCCGTTTAATTCTAAGCGCTATACACTTCGACAGAATTCTGGTATCGCAGCAAAGTAGAGTAAGAGGGCGCCAGTTTGTAATAGCAGTTGGGTCTTTGTCATCTCCCTTACTATCCTTTTTTAGAAGTAAAGATATAAGTCCTTGTCTTTGTGTGTCTGAAAGACACCCATTGACAAACGAATGATTAAAACAACGTAACATAGGATCTTTAAAAATATCAAAAAACTCCTTATATATTTCTATAGGAATCCCATCTAGCCCTGGTGCTTTCCCAGATTTGAACGAAAAAATTGCATTTTTTAACTCATCTACAGTTATAAGCCCTTCACAAGCCTGTTGCTGCTCTTTTGACAAACGTTTACTATAGTTCATAGGGAAAAAACCATCACAATTTGCTTCTGTAAGGGACACTGGTAATTCTTCAAAGGAGTATAATGCAGAATAAAAACTGACCTGATCAGACAAAATATCTTGTGGGTTAGAAATAATCTCACCAGAGGGCCTCTTAAGTCTTTGGATGTTTTTACGAGTATAATTTCGACGGCCTAAATTCATAAAATATTTCGTACACCTCTCCCCCAACTCCATCCAACGTGATTTAGATCTGATTAAAATACCATTTAGACGTTCATTATATAAAGATTCTAGTAACTTCTGTTTACAGGTTAATTCGTCCAGCTGGTCAGGAGAGGGGCAGGTGGTATTGTCAATCTGGGCTTGCAAAATATTTATTTCATTAATGAGTTCTTTTTCTTTAATAAGATATTGTTTCTTTTTCCAGCTAGAGAACTTAATGCAGTGTCCCCGAAAGAAACATTTTGCGGCATCCCAAACAACTTGTGGACTAGCAGTGTCAACATTATTTTCAAAAAATTCAGTCATGATTTGCTTTGTTTGTAGAATAAAAATTCTGTCCTGAAGAAGGGATTGATTGAAATGCCAGTATCCTGGACCTCGTGGGAAGTCCATAGTTACAAAGGATAATGTAATCAGGTTATGATCAGACTTAAATTTGTCTGCAATACAACATTTTGTAACCCTATTTAATAACGAGAAAGAGATAAGAAAATAATCAAGTCTACTAGCGTGGAGCCCACGACGCCAGGTGTAACGAACAATATTTGGATTTCTAAAGCGCCACACATCATGCAAGTCAAATTTTCCCTTCAATTCAGAGATCGCTTCCAGTGCATTTGGGTGATAATTACGTTGTCGGACACCTGATCTGTCCATTAATGAATTTTGCACAGTATTAAAGTCTCCAACGACAATTAAACGTTCATCACTTATCTCAAAAGTATCTATGACTGTCTCAAGTTCCTTAAAAAAAGTGGGAGAGTCGTCATTTGGCGCATACAAATTAACCAAACAAAGCTGTAAACCATCTATCACAATATCTAAAATGATCCACCGCCCACTTTCATCAGTCTTAACCTGATGAACCTGAGCGCTGGCGTTACTTTTAACTAAAATAGCCACACCTCTTTGGTTAGAGGTACCATGCGAGAAGTATATTTGACCGCCCCATTCGTTCTGCCATACTTTTTCGTCTCTAACAGTAGTATGTGTCTCTTGTAAACAGTAAACATGATACGGTTTGTCTCTTAACCAAGTAAAAAGTCCCCTTCTCTTATAAGAATCCCCCAGCCCATTACAATTATAACTTGCTATTTGGCACTCTACCTTGGACATAACTTCTGGGAAAGTCTCGGAGAGGAAAGCCAGGAGAGGTCATCGGGGCATCGGATTGAATTTGATGTTGATGATAATGATGATCTACAAAGAAAATAAACTTGGGGAACAATCAACAACATAACTGAACTCATATCAAAATCATTTAAACAATTGAAATAAATATCAATGCAAAAGTCAAGTGGTATGAAACAAAGAGTCAAGTGGTTTAAATATAAAGTTAAAATAATAAATACAAAATAAGTTGTAACATAATAGTATTCTGTTACAAAATTCAAACTGAAAATCAACAGAACATAATCAAAGTGATCAAACAAATAATACATCTTGTTCAGAATGATACGTAAATCAAAAACTGGGTTCAGACATTGAAACTGTTTCATTATAATATCCATTTCTGTGGCTGAATATTCATATAAATCAGGGAGGGCTCTATAACACAAAAAGGAAAATAAAACAAGAAGATTGTTTGGCTGAAACATCAACCACATATAGGGCAGCGCTTTCCCTAAGCTTACATATAACAAAATTTCTCAATCAATACTAAATGAAGATCCATATTTCAGTGTCTTTATTTATTTATTTCACAAGTATATATGAATAATAGGAAAAACGAATCACAAGTAGACAATCCGCCGATTCATAACAGTGTCCGCCGGGAAGAATACCTTTACATTAGCATAATAATACGGAGATTCGTCATTTGAACAGGTGCGAATTCTTCCCGCGGAGAACATGTTGATACGGACATCTCAAATTCCAAAACAATCAAAATCAGTTTCTTCTGCACACACAATCATCTAACAGCGTAGTGAAACTAAGGTAGATCTTCGACACAGTCAATGTTCTTGGTTGTCTTGTCCGTCAGAGTTATCATGATCCTACAGTTAGCATCCACCCATGTGTCTTTGATCCGTCCTTTGTTCTTGGCAGAGAGCGCCGCTGAGAAGACTCGCATGTTCTCCCTGGTTAGATCTGCCAGGACTAGGAGAGGTTTGTCTTGATCATCGCGTTTACCTTTCAGTTTACTCCGTGCGCGAAAGACGCGATTCCTGTCTTGCCAAGATACAAACTTGACCAACATCAGCCGCGAAGCGTTCTCCCTCCTAACGCCGACTCGGTGTGCGCGATCGATGCATTGCGGTTGTAAATCGAGGCCCAGTTTGATTCTGCAGAAACTCACAACTTTGTGAATACACATTTCCCCAGTTTCCTTGTCGACTTCTGGAATGCCACGAATACGCAGACTATTCCTGCGGGTGTATTGCTCCAGAGCGTTAATTGAGTTACTCACAGCCTTAGGTGGGAGGGGGGTGTCCTCCATGTTCTGGATTTTTTCTTCCACACGTTCCATCCTTGTCTCTAGTTCACCCTGACGATGTAGCACCCGCTCCAAATCTTGACGTAGAGACTGCACATCCCTCGCTGTTGCCATATCTTTGAGTTTCTCGTGGACCGGCTGTAGAGCAGCTTCAATCGTGGCTTTTAGCTCGTCCAGAAGTGACTTGTCCGCCATGGCGACCTCACCGGTTGAACGTCCAGGGCTATTTAAGTCGTCGCTTCCGGACCCTGAACGTCTCTGACGTTTCTTAGACCTTGTTTTCACCATTAACCACCCGTCTAAGGACATTGACTGAGTCAGTGAGTGCAAATAACGGATCAGTAAGCGTAGGGTTACGGCGCAGAAAATTCGCCTACTGCACTCCGGCCGCCATCTTGGATCTCTCATTTCGCGTTTTGCAAGATAGCATTAATACACTTGCACATAGCAGAACGTTTAGCATATTGAATTACACCCTGCCAAATGTTACGTTATGCATATGCGCTTCACTCACAAACAAACTGAAATTATTTGATTATAAGCTAGGTAACCACATCCTAGCCGAGACAAACAACCACAAGTATTTAGGAGTCACTTTGAACAACCAATGTTCCTGGTTCCAACAAATACAACATACCTACTCCAAAGCGAACAAGTTCTATCAAACGAAATCTCTACAGTTGTCCTTAATCAGTGAAACAAAATGCATACACAAGTGTCCTCCTGGAACACATCTTGTACACAGCTACCATGAAACACCTGGAGGAGCATAATATCTTGCTACCAACACAACATGGATTCCGTGCTAAGCATTCCTGTACACTCTCCAAGGCGAGGTTCTAACATCCTGGACTTGGCATTGATGTCAAACCCAGAGCTCGTAGAAAAGGTTTGTACTGTCCCGGGTATTAGTGATCACGAGGCAGTGAAGGTGAATATTAACACACGTATTAGGATTAATAAGAAGAAGCCTCGTACAGCTTACATATATAAGAGGGCAAATAAAACTGCACTTGTCGAAGGGCTGCGACAATTAGAAAAACAGTTTATGGATAGAAAGCCATCAAATTTCACAGTAAAACAAAACTGGCAATATTTCACGGAGGGCCTCAGACAACAAATATTGAAACATGTACCACAGAAACAACTGTCTGGGCGACACCACTGCCCGTGGATCAGTGCAGACCTTAAACGTGGAATTAAAAGGAAGAAGAAGCTTTACAAGAGAGCAAAACAGTCAATGCTTGAGCAGGACTGGATAAACTTTAAGAACTACCGTAGAGAAGTTAAACAAAAAATTAAAAAATTAAGAAATCCCATAATGAGTACCTTAAAGAGATACTGGACGAAGCCTTGGAAAATCCCAAGAAATTTTGGTCTTACATTAAAAGCAAAAAAAGTCTGCTTCAGGGGTTGCACCCCTTGTACATGACAATGACCTTGTAGCTGATGGGCAGGGGAAGGCAGAAGCTCTTAGCCAGCAATACGACTCTGTGTTCACGAATGAAGATGTAAACAATATACCAGATCTGGGAACTAGCACATATCAAGATATGCCGCAGGTAGAAGTTACGCTGGAAGGGGTGCGTAAACTGCTGGAAGGCATCAACCCAGTAAAAGCATCCGGACCAGATCTTCTACCTTGTAGGATATTAAAGGAGTATGCACAAGAGATTAGTCCTATTCTACACTTTATATTTAACCAATCACTGGAGAGCGGGATGGTACCTGCGGACTGGAGGGGAGCTTTTATCCACCCCATCTTTAAAAAAGGGGACAGAAGTGACCCCTCGAACTACTGGCCAGTCTCGCTAACCAGTGTTTGTTGTAAACTCCTGGAACACATCTTGTACACAGCTACCATGAAACACCTGGAGGAGCATAACATATTGCTACAAACACAACATGGATTCCGTGCTAAGCATTCCTGTGAATCTCAACTTATTTCCACCCTTCACGGATTATTTTCTTGGTTTGACAAAGTTACACAGATAGATATGGCCATACTTGATTTTTCAAAGGCGTTTGACAGCGTCCCGCACACCCGGTTGCTTAAGAAACTTGAATATTATGGCATAAGAGGTAGAACACTAGAATGGATTAAAAATTGGCTATTTGACCGATATCAGCAAGTTGTTGTGGATGGGGACAAGTCTAAACCCGTGAAGGTAAGGTCAGGTGTGCCTCAGGGCACGGTACTAGGCCACTTACTATTTCTAATATACATTAATGACATCAACCAAGGTATAACATCACAACTACGCTTATTTGCCGACGATTGCTTACTCTACCATCCCATTCTAAAGGAAGAAGACCAGCACACTCTACAGAAGGATCTTGATCGACTGTGTAAATGGTCGGATCTTTGGCAATTGCGCTTTAATGTAAAGAAATGCTCTATCATCCATATACACAAGTCTAAAAGAGTTTCTAAACACCTGTACACAATGTTCTCAGGACCTCTTGAAACCAACACACAGCACCCGTACCTAGGTATTATACTTTCACACAACTTGAAATGGAATGCACTTATTGACTACATAACAGCAAAAGCCAATGCTACTCTGGGTTTCTTGAGAAGGAATTTAAGGGGGGCAAGTAGAGCAATCAGAGCCCAAGCATATTTGTCTCTTGTACGACCCAAACTGGAGTATGTATCCACCGTTTGGGACCCACACAAGCGACTGCACGCACAAGCAAACAAGCTCAAAGATAAAATTGAGGCAGTACAGATACAGAAGCGAGCCGTCAGGTTCGTTACTGGTGACTACCGAACCACAACAAGCATAACAGACACTCTGAGAACACTTGGATGGCCTACCCTGCACCAACGCGGGCAGCAGGCCAGACTTGTTCTCATGTTCAAAGCAGTGAACAATATGATTGCAATTCCTATACATAACATCCTCACTAAAAACACAAACGCTACAAGAGGTCATCACTCACGCTTCATCACCATTCCATGCAAGACAGAAGCATACAGAGCCAGTTACTTCCCTCGCACCGTCATCGAGTGGAACACCCTACCAGGTACACTTGTATCTAGCTCAACCTTGAATTTGTTTAAGGCGGGATTGGCCAGTCACCTTGGCCTCCCCGCCAATGCCCAGCTGTAGGGCCCATTTTTTGTATCCTGGTGTGGCTTTGTATAGTTTCACAATTCAGTTCTATTTTTGCACGTTATTCTTTATAATTATTATCATTTTTCGTCCGTTGTATATATTATTTTTTCGCGCACCACCACCTGCCACACCAGCTGCACCTCGGTTCCCAGGACGTGATGTGCCGTGAGGCACTTTGTCCTGTATAATGTAGATGGTTAGACCACATTTGGAATACGCTAGCGCTGCTATGCTATATATCAGATGTGTAGGTCGGACAGGTATGGAAAGATTTCCAGTACGTTAATGGCACTCCCTTCTTAGCTGAGCCTTCTAATTTAGCATCAATGCTAAAGTGTGACTGGTATCAACCACATAAGCACAGTGGATATTCTGTAGGAGTATTACACGTCGTGTTCTTAAACCTACCCCGTAAAAAAAAAAGGGTTTAAAGGGTTTATTATTAGTTTGGTTGAGTCCTGGGCCAATAGAAGCCAAGGTTGATATCAATACATTCTTTTTAATAGAGACGATGGTAAATGAATTGCAGGAATTGTGGACAGGCAAGCTTCTGGAAGACAAGTCGATGCTTGGATACCAGCTATACAGGGCTGCCCTCATCTGTCTATCCTCGGACATTCCTGCTGCCCGCAAGTGCAGAGGTTTCGTGGGCCACGGGGCTTTGAGAGGTTAGTGCACTGTTTCCTTCTTTTTTCTGTTTTAGTTTTGAAGACAACGGACTATTTCAGCCTCCCTGTAAAACCATAGACGTGCATTGATGCATTCTGATATCTTGCTTTGTATACAACCTTCTGGCATCTTGCTTTGTATACCTTTTCTTTATGTCTTTTTCTATATGATTTTTTTTCATTCGTTATGTTTTAACAGGGTGAAGCAAGTGCTTGAAAAATTCACAAAAGCACAGTTCGGGACCACGGCGGACTATTCGGGCTTAGACAGGACAGCTTGGGCAACTCCTGTGTCTGCCGACCACATCAGGTATGCGAAGATGCCAAGGACAGAAAGGACAAATGCGGCGAGGAAAAGAGTGGATGACAAGTATGGAGCCCGCTGGTCTGAACTTTTCAAGTTACCTTTAAGTTATTATGATGCCGGTAGATTTGTTGTAATAGACCCGATGCATAATCTACTACTTAGAACTGCCAAACACGAACTGAAAGTCTGGACGGAATTAGGGATATTGAATAAGAAGGATTTAGATGTTGTTCTAGCATGAGTAGATTGTATAAAAGTGCCCTACGATGTAGGTAGGATTTCGCGAAAAATCGCGTCTGGGTTCAGTGGATTCACTGCCAATCAACCTAACCCTAAACAGTACACCTGGGGTCCGCGCGGACCCCAGCACTATATATTCTGTAATATTTTTTTTTGTTTCTAAAGATTTTTTTCTGAAATTTCAGGTAATTGTCACCCACAAAGTTGTGCCTCAACACAGTGCAGAAAATTCCGTTTCCCCCTTTTTTTTTAAATTTTGTATCTGTTTTTCTTTTGGGGTCCGCGCGGACCCCAGCCGGCTTTCGATCGTAATGGATGCACTGGCTTTCTTATACTTTACTTTATTTTCTTATACGTTACTTTATTTTCAGGCTTTTATGATAAGTTACACATGCTTTCTAACATTGATAACATCTTATGTAATTTAATGTGATTTTTATTAATAATTTATGCTAATTTGATGACGTCATTGGTCAAAACCAAGATCCAAGATGGCGGATAATTAAATATGTATGACGTCATTGTATGACGTCACTGGTGTTGCTAAGGGCAACATAAGCTTTAGCAGACCTTATTATATTATTATAAACACTTTTGTTAAAGTTGCGTTGTATACCATTAAGTTTTAAGAGAATAACCTATTTATAACGGTTTTAGCCATTAAAATCATATGAATGACGTCATAATGACGTCATAAAAATTGTTGTATTGATTTATGTTCACTAGTACACCATCTTCTGAAAATTTGGTGGCCATACTATATACGGTTCCCGAGTTAATAAGCCCCCCTCCCAGTCCCACGAACCCCCGAAAGCTTTAAAAACTTTAAAAAACGGGTATTTCTTGATTCCTTATTTTCTTCACCAAAAAATAGGAAAAGGTCAAAATGTATGATTTTTGTACGTAATGTGGACTCAGAGGTTCACACATCGATTCGGCAAAACAATTGAGCTGGTAGCATACTGATAATTTCTAAAAAAATAGCAAAAACTGTTTTGGGGTCCGTGCGGACCCCAGGTGGACAGATTAATCAGTCCGGGAAGGTGTACTGTTGAGGGTTAAAAAGAATTGGACGTGCATATATTCCTTATTTTGTTTGAATGGTCTGATAGATAGTAGTCAATATTACTTGTGTTAATTGTGGTACGAGTTTGTGGAGGCTGCTGAATATTGTGTTCACGAGTCATCTCGAATGACAAACTACTTGAAGCATACAATCATTTAGCTAGATTAGCGGGTCTGCTAAATTGCAGTTGCCATTCAACACCGATAAGTGCAAGGTGTTGCATCTTGGGAAGCAGAATATCAAGGCTACGTACACACTAGGATCCAAGGAGATCCAGGAAAACAGAAGAAGAAAATGACTTGGGGGTGCTTATCGACAATAGACTAACATTCCATGCAAACAATGCAGTGGCAGCTAAGAAGGCCAACAGGATGCTGGGGATAATCAAGAAGAGGGCCTTTCATAACCTGGACACAGAGACAATACCACTACTTTACAAGTCCTTGGTTCGTCCTCACCTGGAGTACGCTAATGTGATATGGGGGCCTCACTTCCGGTTGGACCAGCGGCAATTGGAGAAGGTACAAAGAAGGGCCACCAAACTCCCTCTGAACCTCAGGGATCGACCCTACCAGGAGGGACTGAGAGGCCTTAGCACACTCACTTCGTCATGGCGGAGCACACTCACGTCGTCGTGCAGAAAGGGCGGGGGAGGCCGCGGTTATTTAGTTCGGCTACGAAAAAGAAAAAGATAACCCAGCTATCAAAGACAAGAGTGATCCTTGGAAAACAGTTTAAAATCTGGCGTCAAGTCAAGCAGAAAATGGGTATAAAAAAGGACTCTCAAATGGCGGAAATCCTTCTTAAAAGTTTCCTCAAGCAGACCCAGCGCAGTGACTTCAGGAGTAGCGATTCTATTACATCTGATGAGTCAATTCCTCATGCAGCAGCTGATACAGATTCGGAAGCAAAGAGTGATGAAGGCCATGCTCAGTGCGCAGACTGTATAAAGAAACAGGCAGCCATGGAAGAAGTGGAGAACGGACTCTCTGAGTTGTTCAAGAAAATCAGAGTAGTGGAGAACGGACTCTCTGAGTTGTTCAAGAAAATCAGAATAGTGGAGAACGGACTCTCTGAGTCGTTGAAGAAAATCAGAGTCTGACGTAAACCGGGCAGATGCTCAACTAATGGCTTCGTAACAAGTGTTGCATCTTCGGAAGCAGAACATCAAGGCTACGTACACACTAGGATCCCAGGAGATCCAGGAAACATAAGAAGAAAAGAACTTGGGGATACTAATCGACAATAGACTAACCTTTCATGCAAACAATGCAGTGGCAGCTAAGAAGGCCAACAGGATGCTGCGGATAATCAAGAGGGCCTTTCATAACCTGGACACAAAGACAATACCACTACTTTACAAGTCCTTGGTTCGTCCTCACCTGGAGTACGCTAATGTAATATGGGGGCCTCACTTCCGGTTAGACCAGCGGGAATTGGATGGAGAAGGTACAAAGAAGGGCCACCAAACTCCCTCTGAACCTCAGGGATCGACCCTACCAGGAGGGACTGAGAGCCCTAGGTCTTCCCTACCTTCAGTACCGGAGACGTAGAGGGGATATGATTCAGTTGTTCAAGTTAGCAAGAGGAGGGGTCCAGCTTGAAAATTTCTTCACAAGACGCACCGAAGGTCCTACAAGAGTGCACAATTGTAAACTTGAAGACCCCTTAGCCTGGGGAAGGGTCAGAAGGCAGACCTTCAGTGTCATGATTGTTAATGACTGGATCCATGGAATTGCTCTGCCACAGTCCGTAGTCGATTCAAAAACAGTGCATGAGTTTAAAACACAGCTTGACAAGCACTTGAGTAAAGTTCAGGACCGGGATGTACTTGTTATCCTGAAGATGGTATCAATGTAGATTTTGGTCCAAGTTTGAATCATTGTGTGGACCGCAGCGTTGTACCCCTAATATGCACCTGCTCTTACACTTAAAGTAATGTATTATAGCTTATAGTCCAGTTTACTATTTCTTGTATTTTTCGTTCGAAACATACGATATGATGTTGGAGAAATACCAACACAATAATAGAAATATTACGACCCAGATTATGAGAGAGTTTCATCAGGGTAAGGAGGTAAGTTTGACACCTGGCCAATGGAGTATGGAGACGCCATTAAAATACTATTCAGTGACAGGAAGGCTTTCTGGGCATCAGTAGCACCGGCTCATCAATTATTGTCCGAGATCGTGGTACTTGATAACTCTTACCATGTGGAACTACTGTCACCATTTCGTCAGTTAGTTATAAGCGAGACTGTTCACTGCATGTTATTAAGAATGTCACAAACTGTGTTTCCGATGAACGGTATTCCACAGCTTAATCCAGATCTGTTTGCCATGTCTTTGCACACGAGTTACATGTAATGGCGTGACCTTCTCTTTTGACGCATGTAAATATGAAAGGTCAGCCTGTGGATCTTCGAAGTGGTGCTGCAACAATCCTGGATCTTACGAACCGACCATTGACCCACGAGCACAAGAAAGCCCTGCTGTCTTGAGTGAGGATATCCTGGTCCACATTCTGTTGGAAAACGGGCGAAATTGTTTACACACTGTGGCCAGGGCAACTTGGTATGAATACCACCCCGAAAGTTGGTTCTATGGTCGAGGAAGTCGGGTCCAGGTTTGGGGGCTATTCTTTGAGCCAGAGTCCCATGCGTCATTTATCCCTGTAGAATGTATACGTGGTAGATGTGTTGTTGCTACAACACCTGTGCAGTTTGAGCATATGAAGGAAAGGGTGTCTGCGATTGTGCCCATATGTGCTTAAATGGAAATGTGTAGTGTTAGCCCTCTGCATGTTTCAGAAACCTGATTTTGTTGTTCAGTTCTGTTACTTATTCTTTACTGTCTGACACAGTGTGTGTTTGTGTGTTGGGGTGTGTGGGGGGGGGGGGACGACGCCATGTCGCCTTTGCTTAGACATTGCTTTGTGTCAGTAGTAAACGGTAAAACAAGTCACAAAACTCAGCAAAAAAACACATTAAAATCGACTTTTAAATTTATATCTGTCATTTTCGTCCCTGTAAAATTAGTCAAAGCAAGGTTACGTAACGTTACTAGAACTACATGTTTTATAAACTCTCTCTTCACTTACAGCATGTACGGCCTTGTCATGAGCCACAATAAGAGTCTCGAGGATAGTGGTGTGTTTTAAAGCTTTCTCCAACTTTTCAGCAGTGTTTTCACTACTGCACTCGCCTGAGTCGGTTGTTTTGAGCAGAAATCTTCCAACGAGTCCACGACCGACTTTCGAACCGGGCGGTCGAAGCAGCCTCCCGCTGTCCAACTATATATTAACCCAAATTGGTGTAATGATTCCATGTAGACTCTGTAGACACTGGTGATGTTTATTATTCATTTATTCGATATTCATATTATTCAAAATCTCTTGTTGCTGTCTACTGTCTTTCACTGCTCTGTCCAGACGACAGACCGGAACCAACTGCAGACGGCGACTGATTAACAATGCTGACTCTTTTGGACCTGATAATGATGTATTTCTTTATTTAATTAGACAGTATGACAATCCTTGGAGGATAGACACCCCCTGGATGTCGTCTACCTTGACTTCCAGAAGGCGTTTGATTCGGTTCCCCATCAGCGCCTACTTCACAAAGTATAGTCTTACGGAGTATGTGGCACCCTTTGAAACTGGGCTATGGAGGTCCTTGCGAACAGAAGGGAGAGTTGGTGCTAAATAGGGAAATGTCTACCTGGACGGAATTAAGAAGCAGGATCCCCCAGGGGAGCGTGTTGGGTCTAGTGCTGTTCATTGTCTTCATAAAGGACTTACCAGAGGGGGTAACAAGCGCGATAAAGATATTTGCTGACGACAGAAAAAGGTCTACCGCAGGTTCGACCACATCTGGAATATGCAAATGTCATATGGGACCTCATTTCCGGCTGGACCAACGAGAACTGAAGAAAGTACAAAGAAAGGCCACAAAACTCCCTCTAAACCTCATCAGGGACCTACCCTACCAGGGAAGACTGAGGGCTCTAGGACTTCCCACCGCGGTGGAGGGCAAGGAGAAACCCCTCTTTCTCCAAGATTCAAACTTAGGTTCAATGAGATCAGCAGTCATAATAGTGGGAATGAAATTAATTCCTTTTAAGAGGTTTAAAATGCAAAATCTCAGGCTGTAGGACTGTTACACTAATTCATATTACGGTCGTGTGTCAGACTTGGAGGGGCGTTTGTAGCTGGCGACCATGCGATGTTCTACCAGGTGTAAGAAGCTGGAAGGCGACAGTTGCCACACAAACCCCCTAAACCAACTTCGATCCTACGATGCAAACAAGAAAAACACTTGGAGATCTGAGAAACAATGTAAGCACACTGCAAATAGTATGGGCACATGGGGATTACAGGAAATGAGCTGACAGATGGTCTGGCAAAGGAAGGTCCTAAAGAAAGCGCTAGGAAACAGTGAGGGCAATTAGTATCCTAGGCACCAAAAGGCAATATATTTCGTCGACTATTTTTCCTCATAATATATAAATATATATTAATGACTTGCCAGACCACACCAATTTTAACATTAGACTTGGCTGATGACTGTGTAATCTACATGCACTTCATAGGATCATGCACTTCTGCTTGCTGATACCAACCCATTAATTGGACAAATGGCAATTTGAAAACAAATGGCAACTAATCTACACCCAGACAAATGTCATGAGATTTAGACATAAACAACACACAGGCTTAGGACTAAGCTGTCCAACTACAAATTAGGAAAGCACACACTTAAAACTAGAAACCAGAACTACTTGAGCGCTACATTAAATTACCAAATTTCATGGTGACGGCAGTCATTTGGGCCTGACGCTACCCTAGGGAGCCCTTAAGCTATCTACAAACACATTAACTGTACAAACCTAGACCTAGACTATGCCAGGGCAACATCTAGAAACTTAGATTTCACGAGAGGATCAAATGTACTGTTAGGCAGATGTAAGATCATTAACCCAGCCTTATGGGCCGGGGAATATCTACACTTGGTACACCCGCTTCGTCGTAAACTCAGCAGACGGCGCACAGTACCGGTTACCCTGGGGTTTAAGGACCCAGTGGGACTCTTATGTTAGCCGGGGATGTGCATAGCAACCCAAGGCTTAGTTAAGTGAAACATCCATGTGGAGAGTACGATGTCAAGTCGCCTCCAACCACAGAGCAATGCAGTGCGACCACTGTGATTACTGGATACATATTAAGTGTTGCGGGATGAGTGATAAGATGTACACATGCTACCAAAATTCTTCATGTACATGGGTATGTAATAGCTGCGGATTGCCCAGTTTTACCTCTTACTAGTTTATTTGACAGTAACACGTGGATTTATGACGCAGAGAGGTCATTTTACGGACCCTTGGCGGACATGGACGATATTGACTTGAACACATTACCAGAAACACCAATACAACCAAAAGGCACAACTAACAATTCACCACCGTACTTTTTTATATAAAACAGATACACACAGATTCAGCTTCTTCCCTCGGACAATCATAGAATGGATTACATTACCTAGTTTTTGCACCATCCACCGACAGTTTTAGGTTGGGGTTGGTCAAATACATGGGCCTCCCCAACCCGCAGAGACAAGTTAGCAGACACATTGCGGCCATGTACAGAGCAATAAGCGTTTTGTTATGAGCACTTTTCACTGATAATTTTTTTTTTTAATTTTGGAAAACCCTCACTCCACCGGCCCAACTACCAAAAGACCCTAGGCGGGATGCACCAAATGGGGCTCGTCCCAGTATAGATTAGATGTAGAGTACCATAACATCTCAACCAATTTAATATAAGCAAACACATATCTTGGGTTTGTGAAACGAAATTTACATTATTGTCCAAAAAAAGAACAAAAAAACACGAGGTTAGTAAGACCACATTTAGAATATATCCAAGGACCCACGTCGCATGGATAATATCACAAAATTCGAAACTTTCTATAAAAAATCAGCTACATCTGTTTCCAATACCACAAAATGTCCAGGCACTCACCGTAAAATGGGCAGACATTTTGCTTAGGCTTTAATTTCGCCATGAACAAAGTAAAAGAAACCGCCACGACAGCAAAAACACGATGCAGAAAAAAACTAACATCCAGCGAACCCATTTTTAAAACTAAGCTGAAGCAGCCCCACTGTGTCAGGCACAGTCCCCGATGTCTGGGTTTCCAAGAGGCTGGGCAGCTGTGAAAAAAAATCCCTGACTAACCAACCCAGAGTAAGCTGGATTTTCGCCATAGCAAACAGAAAATAAACATTAAAACCATGTCTATGTCCAGAAGTGAGAATACGTGTGAACAGCTTCGTCGAGACTCGCGTTTTGAACCGGTGCTAGACGCTTAAGCATTGGAGATGCTTCAACCTAAACTTAAATGCCAAGCGATAGCAAACGCGGAGTCTGTAAATCACCGTTTACAGACTCAGACTAAAAAGGAACGCCAGACCATTACAGGACAGAAATGACGGTCAAACCACCGTCATGAGAACGAGTCGTTACAACAAAACACGCCAATGATACTATAAGCTTCGTTTAAACGACAAAGCTAAAGTGGTGTTATCGAGGTGTTTGTGAATCACACAGTAGAACAAAATACAGTGAGGCAAACGCACTACCTCACCCAAAGAAACTCCAAGCTGCACTGGTACGACGTTCCAGAGATGACCGAAGCGTACTCAGTATATACATCCGCAGCAACATACGATTGTACAAATTCAAACAGAAACATAGAAATTTTGTTTACAATATTTAGATGCGTAATGTACAAAAATAAACAAAACACGGACCTGGTAAAAAATAGAAATTCTGCCGGCTGGCATTATGCCGCAGGCTTATTTGTAGAGAGGAACTATGTTTTGTCAGCACATGAATATTTGCTTCCGAGAGCAGTGAAACAACAGCAGAGGGTCGTGTGCAAAGGGCCATATCATTTTATTTATGTGGGTGACATCAAGGCATACGTGATCTTATAAACAGTAGGGAAGAATTATTCCGTAGGCTTACATTGCTATGCCAACCATTTAGAAGTCTAAATTCATAGGTTGCACACAGTTTATTACTATTGTTGTTGCATTCCAAGCATGTTTAGTCACTGTCCATAAGGAGATGTTATAATTGACTTCTCAAACCATATTTTGTCGTAGCACCTGGTTGGTGAATGTCATTAACGTTAATTAGATTAGGCTAACCAGGTGATTATGAACAAGGTCCACTCAGCTGCTGTATCACTGTCCTTGATGGGATATATTCATGAGTAGACAGAAAGTAGTGCAGTCCTTGGCCACTAACAATAATACTTATCATGATTTTAACCTATAAAGGCATTCGAGTTCTAGTTGCTTACGTGCTACATTTATAGAGAACAGTGTTAAAGTACTAATTTGAGCGGCATTGTCAAAGTTGGAGAGTCGTTAAATGATCTTGCGGATAGATATATACAGAGTGCTTTGGTCGGAGGAGAGATTTCGCGCCAGTGCTGCTGTGAGGATCGTGGGGTGAGGTTGTGCTGGTGTGACTGTGTTCATCTTTGTCTGGCGTGGCTCCATATCTACTTTGTCAATCGTTCTGTTTAGCTTCGTACATGGTATGGGTGTCGTTGTGTGTTGCTACTGGTAAGCAAAGATGCATTTTGTATTTTTCAAGAGGACATAGCATGCTGACAAATGTCGAATGTTGGGTTAGGGTTGTCGAATGTCAGTCATGCCCTCCTCCCACCCGCATTCTCCCTGTAAAGTTTGTTTTGCAAGGGTGGTTTACAGCTTTTGTTCCCTTGTCTTTGTCCAGTGGAAACGTTCTTTTCATTGTAGTCCGAGAATTGGGATTTTCTTTGTTATGTCGCATTTTAAACTGATAGGCTTGGTGCATAATGTCCTTGCCTGGCAGTATTCCATTGTCACTCTGTACTGGCGCTGACCAGCCAACCTCCCAGTTACCTGACATGATATATAGACATGTGTATTATACAAATGGATTAAATACCAAAGGTTAGATATTGCTTACTATCTTTCGTCCAAACTTTAAGCGACCCCTTCAGTCCTTTATTGTGTAGTAGGTGTAGAAGTCTTAGGACTCTACCCTAAACCATATACGTTAAAAAGAAGTCGACCGATGTTTTTTTGTGAAGGACTTCAGACTTAGTACAAATGTTTTCATGTATGGCGGAATAGAAAAGAAAGGCTTTAGTCTGCACTCCCTGTTGCCTCTTTCCTCACCTATAAATGTCTTTAAGGCAATGAAGTGCACATTGTTCAGCTCTTTGTGTCTTGTCGCCACCATTTTTCAACACCTTGTCAGAAACGTGCTTTCTATGAAGGCCCACAAGAGAAGAATACTCAAGCTCCAACATTTTCAAAACAAATAGTTCCTCTTGCACATTCTTCAGTTCCTGGCATCTTTTTCCTGACCTTGCAAAGTACGTGTGTAGTGCACCGACCGTATTTTGCATTGTTTGAAGGTACGGGAAGTCTGCGGCTGACTTCAAGCCGCGCTACATTATTGTCTTGTAGATCTGTAGGTCACACGTTGGAGCACACTCCTCTACTAGTAACTGTGTATCATTACTGTCGCTTGTTTGGCTAAGCGTGTAGGATTCGATACTAAATAAACAATGGTTCTAACAAAGTGTCCTTACATGTAGTAGATTCTTGGTTTCCGTTTTGCTTGGTGCCCCTCCTGCATCAAACCTGGCCTGCAGTACGCCACAGAGGTCGGATAACTGCGTGCTACTGGGGGCTTAAACAGCCTCACAGCCATCCCGTTGGAAACGTCTTTTTTTGTCTGACATCAAGTCGTTGGTCACTCCAGCCCAAATCCTCTTTTCCTTGTCAGATTGCAGCACAGCACCTCTTGAGTCCATCAACTGGAGTAAAACAGGACAGTCAGCCAAAAAGGAAGGCGTTTGTGATTTTAATTAAAGGTACTAGCAGTATAGACAATGATGCCAGGTTCTCTATTGACTAATACGTCAGCTTTTACAGTGTGAAAAAATCCGACAGGAACAATTTTGTGCAGATGAAAAGGCTCCGTTTATCAAGTCAACCGTGAACGTCTACTTGTTTGTTCTTCTACTGTAATCAATTCAGCTTTTTTTTTCATACAAGAACAATTCTAAAACAACATTTTCCTAGATTTTCTGTGTAGCGGTGTTTTTCCCTATTTTCTGTGTAGGGTGTTACACCCCTATATATCCTTGTATATTGGATATCTGCTCTAGTCATCTTCCTAACGTAATTTTCTCGCACATGCATGTTTCTAAGCGCCAAGAACAAAGAAGCATGAAGTTTGAAGTTACACAATGTTGCATACTCTGGTTGTAGCTGAATCCCAATGAAGCCTGAGTTCGCCTGTTCTTTAACCTGAGAGTTGATGGAACGGATGTCGACTGCAAGCATGAAATTCCCCAGATCCACGTGGGACAGTTGTCCTTCAATACGTCACAGTCCTGAGTTTGCTTGCTCATTAAGTTAATATGACTGCTGATTTAGTTGATGTTAATTGCTGCTGTATAGCTGACTAGGTAATGTCCCTTGCCTGTCAGAACTTGTAAGCGCCGATCTTGGAGATTAAGGAACCCGATCTAAACAAAGACTGACAAATTTTCCATTTCTATAATCTTCAGATATATTAATTATGGTTTTCTTCACTGAAGCTGCCAGTTTTCATGCGTAAAACCTTCTAACCATGCAGTGCATCAGCAAGGATGGTCCGCCATAATGTGCCAGCCACTTACGGCCCATTTAGAGTAACCAGAAACACAGAATTATGCAATATTCTTAGTACAAAGTCATCCATAGTTATCTTTCCATGAATAGTAACTGAGAAAAGTAACTTAGGTAGAAAATCAATTGATCACTTATTGTTTTATTGGACCGATGATAAGCACTTTTGGAACAAGTTTAGTACTTGGTGCAGAAATAAATCACAACAAAATTTATCCCAGAATGAGAATATTGTTATATATAGTGTACCGGAAACAGCACATTTACCAACTTTAAAACACATTGAGTGTAACAAGCTTGTAGTGCTAAATTGATAAGTGGTAGGTATACAAAATGAAGGGCAAAGAAGTCGTCGCATAATTTGTCTAAAATACATCCTCTTTTAAAACCCTTAAAGAGGTTCTTGAAGTGATTGGTGTTGTGTGGTCCCACACGGTCCCTCCAAACCACTCGATGCGTACGTTTCTGACAGACGATCCCCTAAACTGTGCATTGTGTTGTTCTCACCGAATTTTTATCACGACTTCGCCCACGGCATTGTTCCCCCCTCCCCCGGTTATCTGTTCTAATTCTACTCGGAAATACTGCCTAAAACTTTTTTACAGTAATAAACGCTTCTTTATTTCAAATCAATGCTGTTCAACATACACTCAGAAATACTCACGTTGAACTCCTCCTCTGTCATCCCTTCTGGTGTAGGGACGATGTCGGCGGGCTGAGCGGTGTTGTCATCGGTTTGTACAGCGGCGAGTCCGGTCTTCCTGAAAGAGTTCTGTATGGTGGCCGCCTGGACGATTCTCCACTCCTCCCTTGCCATGTACAAGGCATCCAGCACTGTCGTTGCCTTTGCCATGCATCTGCTTGGCGTTGTCGATATTTCCGTTGTCTAGGTCGTTAAGAATGCGCTGCAGCAGCTGTGATTGGTACAGTGCTTTAAGGTTCCTGATGATTCCCTAGTAGAGTGACTGGATGATGGACGTAGTGTTGGCTGGTAGAAAGACTAGTCGGATGTTGCGCAGGTTGACGTCATGAGGGTGTGCGGTACAGTTGTCCAGCAGGAGACAGATCTTCTTGCCCTTCTGCCCCATTTCCTTATCGACTTCTTCACCCACTCCCGGAAAATCTCTCCAGTCATCCACGCCTTCTTGTTGGCGTACCACTGAATCGGTTTATCGGCCTGTTTTTATCGCGTATGCCGATTTTAAGGCATGTTTACAGTTCATTTGTCGACGATGTTTGGATAATTTTGGTGCATTTAGCCGGGAATTGGCTTACTGCACGGTGCATTTTGGGACCTGGTGCAATTGGCAGCAGTGTACAAACAACTGTTGTGCAATTATTTGGAATCTACTGTACATGTTATTTACAACATCGCAACAGCAAGACAACTTATAGCAGCAACAATAGTAAATACACATACCTAAATAGTACAAAAGTATAAAACAAGTCCTGAAGAATCAAAGCTCCATTTGGCATTTGGCGAGATTTGTGTGCGTGACAATAAGACAATTTATAGTAAAACACATAGTACAATAGTGCAAAAGTAAAAAATGGGAACAAATCAATTTGTAATAATACTACATTGCATTACTAGTTGAACTTCTTCATTACCTTCGCCAAGAAGGTTATGTTTTCATGGCCGTGTGTGTGTCTGTGTGTGTGTCTGTGTGTCAACAGCATAACTTGAGAAGGCAAAGATGGATTATGTTGATATTTCTTAGGTGGGGAGGTCTTGATGAGACCTCGAAATGATTAGATTTTTGGCCCCCTGGCGGCTTGGTATGGTACTGCAGCGGAACTTCCGGTTTTGATATCTCGTGATCTGGACATGCTAGGGTCATGATTTTTGGCTGGTAGGTAGCTCTTGTGCTCAGGAAGAAGTGATGTAAGTTTGGGCCCCCTAGTGGCTTGCTCTGGAACTGCAGGAGCATTTGTATTGAAAATGTTTAAAGTAGGATAACTCAATAACCGCTCGATGGATTGTCTTGATATTTGGTGTGTAGGAAGCTTAAGAGATGCTTGACATAATCAGATGACAATTATGCAAATAATGATATAATTTGCATAATTAATGAGGCATTTCTATAATTCAGTTACCTTCCATGATAGGACTATTCTACCTTGTGACATGAGTAATTAAGAATGAGAGGAACATTGCCATATATTTATTATGTAAATGAAGACCTAATTTGCATAATTAATGAGAAAATACTATAATTCCATAGTGGTTGATGCGGGCAATTTCATACTTGTGCATTTCGAAGTTGACTAGGGGTGAACATCATTCAACATAACTTATTCAAATCAGGACCTCATTTGCATAATTTATCAGGAAATGCTAGAATGGCCTTCTTTGTTAAGATAACACTGCCATTGGGATGAGAATATGATCAAGTGATGTAATTCATGCAAAAGAGGATCTTATTTGCATGATTAGGGGGAAAATCTACAATTTGTCAGTCATAAAGGGTAACCTCATTTGGCGAAGGTATGAGATCGTGGAACTCTAGTTATTTTTTCTTTGATAAGCTGATGGAGTAAACAAATGGGTACCTTAATCCTGGAGCTTGGTTTCCTGGAGCTTTTGGGGGGTGGTCTTTTCTGGATGGGGGACTCAATCCAGAGGACTGGTGGGGCGGCTGCTGGAGGTGGATAGAGGGGGGGAACTAGCGTCAGGTCTGCTGATACGGGTGAGGCGGAGATTGCACTGGAAGGAGATTGAGGACGGAGAGATTTGTCTGTTGAGTTCGGGAGAGAGAAGTTGTTTGGGGTGGAATGACGGCGTGTTGGAGCGGTGTTGACGAGTTGGGAGTTGACAGGACCGGAGCATCTCACTGGTCAGGGCCGTCGGCGGATTGGGGGCTGGTCATGGCGACGGAGGTCTATGGATCTCTTTAGTCGGGGTTACTTATTTTTGGCAGCTCCGCCTTTGTTGTCATTATGTATTTCTTTGAGAAACGTTTGAAAGTATATGTCTTTTAACCATTGACCTATAGAACTGACAATTTGAAACGTATTTGTATTATGTGGAATTTGAAAATGCCATAAGGAAGCAAACCCGCACTCTTCTAAGGACTTGTGCACCCCTGTCGCCCAACAGTTAACTCCAGATTTCTCTAATTCTAACTGGCAGGAGAAAGCGTCTGCTTGAAAACTGTCTGCTGGCACGTTCAGGCGAAGTCTGAGAAAATGTTTTATGGCGTTTACGGAGGTCTCCACTTGCATGGGGTATCTCCCTAATTCTGCCCTTGCAGCTAGGCTGCAAGATGATCTCGGAACACGTAATTTATTTTATTTATTTATTTATTCGACTTCACAGAATTAAAATTCTGAGGGGAGCCGGCAATAGGAACAGTATGTTCGTTCCTCTCCCAGGCCGACTCCTCCAGAAACACATGAAGAAACAGAAATGTATAAACAATTGTAAATGACAATGATGATAAAATAATAATAATAATAACAAAGAAATAACTAAGTCGAACCCAAATGAGAAACGACTGTTACAACAAGAGAACAATAATATTACAAATGAAACAGATCTTATAACTAATACAACTTATAGAGAATATAAAAACGATTACAAATAAACAGACTGAGTCGCTTGGTGTATACACAGGTGGCACAACGGCAGGTGGATGACCAGGTACATAATTTTTTTGTTATAAAGGTGTTATTTAGGCGGGAACTGTAGTGGGAAATTAACAATTCTTTAACAGAATTGCAACTGAGGGGTAAATACATGTGTTGGCGGATCTGTAATGGTAATCTATTCCAGATAATGGCAATTCGGCTGAAATAAGAATGTGCAAATGTTTTAGTTCTACATGGACGTGGCACAAGTTGATATTGGTCAGAAGAACGAAGTGATCTAATTGGTATGAAAATATTAAGCACGTGATAAATGTTGATACAGTAAAAGTTACGGAGACATTTGAAGAGAAACAAGATATAAAAAAAGTTCACGTCTATAACATAAAGGTAAAAGTTGGATTCCGGAAAGTCTTTCCTTATACTGATATTTCCGGGAAACAAGTTCTAGTGTAGCATACAACAAGGAGGCTCGAGTTCAGATTCATGCTGGGCATTTAGTTCATTTGAGATAGCCAGGAGACCCCCTCCTCCTCTTTTACCAGGATGAATAGAGTGTCTGTCTCTACGAAAAACAAGGTGGTCACTAAAAGGAAGGAGTTCATTGTCCTGCATATGTGGTCCTATCCAAATCTCTGTGACACCGATGATGGAAGGTTGTAGCACACCGGCTAAGTTCTGAAACTGCACAAGTTTGTTGCGAGATTTGTTAACGGAGGACAAACTCCTTGCGTTTAAGTAGTAGAAAGAAACATGCGCATTGTCAGTTCGGGGTGCCTGAACTTGGCCACTTGACGCTGGTTGCTATTCACCCACCGAGTTTGACGAAAGTCTTGATTTCGATCACGCTGGAAGTAGGACGCACCAAAGGGACACCGGCTCCTGAGGAACAGCGGGAGTTACTAGTCGGAATGTCCATGACGTACGCGTCGTCCTTAGCAGCACTGTCACCGATGTAATCACCGTCTGGATCGGGAGGGCTTGTTGCAGGCCTGGTTGACTGGGATTCAACACACGTTGTACGTAGGTCCAAAGGTGGTTCGTCGGTATCCGCCTCAACTAAGGCTTTTTGGATGCTGATGTCAACTGTTCTCCTGACACACGGGATCTCTTTTTGTTCCGGGTACTACGCCTGGACACTCGAGCGTCGCTGACGGGTCGAACACTTTTATCAGTGCGGAAGTTCACTCCGCCAGCAGATCCACTGGGATAAGAAGGGGACGTTTGAACTGGAGACGTGGTCGTGACAGTAGTTATGTCGGGTTCAGGATCAAAGGCTGGAAGCGGTTGGTGGTGTGCAAGGCCGGCTTGACGTAAGTGTCGAATGCCTCGTTTATGACGTCGAAGGAGCTGCGCGTCTCAGGGCTGAATTCCGCGGTACGTTCAACTTCGTGTACGCGAGGGCCCCGAGCCCTTTCCCAGCGATCGTGACAGTTGGCCTTGACGTGACCTTGTTTACCACATATGGAGCATGTAACCATGGGGCACGCGTTCGACGTGTGATCCAAAGACTTGCAACGTCGACAATTGATGATCTGATCTTTCCACAGAACACCTCTAGGTCAATGTCCATACAGATGAGGGGGTCAAGTGGATGGATATCTTTGCGGTAGCTGCCCGGTAGCCTTGCTGATGTAGCAGAAGCGATGACCAGATCTTAAATGTCTAAACATCTCACTGTTAGTCTTGACTGTATGCCTCTCGATAGGAGTTTCACGTATGGCAAAACTGTCAACCCACTCTGCGACGACAGCGTCCGGCACGGAATGAAATACCCCATGAATGGACACACGGGTCAGTGGAGGAGGTTTAGCCAACGGAGTGCTTACAAAGTCAAGTAGTGTAAGTTCTTTTCCCTCCAAAGTGATATGAGGGTACTTGAGAACGTGATCCTTAGCTTGTATAGATGACAAGTTGATTATGATCATCGGGAGAACAATCTGAACCCCAAGTATGTCAGAGGGTTGAAGCAGGCTCTTATCCATCACTTGCAGTAACGACATTGCAACATCAAAATTTCAAGTGAATAGATTCAATTGGACAGGAATTGGAACTTTTGAACGAACCCCATATTTCAGAACCGTAGAGAATAATGGGTTTGACGCATGTGTCAAAGGGCTTGTTTCTAATAGAAATGGGCGCGTCGGCTTTGTCTAATGATTGATTGATACCGAACAAAGCTTTTAGACCTTTCCTGTAGAGGTGTTTGTGGTTTGCCTTGAAAGTGCCGGCAGAGTTGACGACAATACCTGACTAACAATATGACGTAACTAATTCAACAGGGTTTTTCTGGTATGGTAATATATTAACTTTTTCCACTTGAACTGAACGTTTCAAAACAAGAACTTTCCAACTTAGAATAAATAATATATACTTACATACATTCACTTAACTCTACTTTAATACTATAATATTAACTTTTCCACTTGAAGTGAACGTTACAATAAACCTAAACGAAACAAAACAATATAATTTTCTTTCTCTAGCATCCTTCCCTCCTCCTTTTGATTGCTTCTACCTTTAAGATTCTGCGCCACTATATTGTGCTCTGCTTCTCGCACCCGTTGTCAGTCACTCATCATCCCTGTAAAGAGAATCAGGAAAACAGTTCAATGCGAGGTGTACATGTGAGACATATAATTGACAGATATTATCTAGCCTATCACTCGATCAAATTTTGCAGTGAGTGCAAGGATCCCTGGGCAACAAACCCAGGCTTGCTTTTATATGATCCCGAGTCCAAAACACTGCAGCTGCTAGGTTTTTGCTAGGGTTGGTCAGGTAAGGAAAACATATCGTTTTTGCTCACTTTTTTTTTCTTCATCTTCTCCAAACAGTGACATCAATGACCTGAACCAATGTTGTGTCTGTTACCATGCTAATCAGTGTTGGGTTACATCATGTTGCAATATCATAGGAGGGATTTAGACTCCTGTCTGACCATATACATGGGTGTGTTAGTAGTAAGAATTAACAGAGCAGGCCATATGTGAAGGTAAACATTATGAATGCATGCATCTACCTTGCAAATGTTACCTTTCTAGTTTTTTTGACTAGGTCTAACTGTCCTACAAAAATGCAATTGCACAGTGCCCTAACAAATTCACACGTACATCATGATCAAAGTGACTTGAAAACACTCAATACTTTGAGGGAAATATAACAATCAAAGCTACCAACTTACAATGTGAAGACACTGCAGAAATCTTGTATTTCGGTGTGCACGTCTCCAACACTGCGGTCCATGCTTCCTGTTTTTTTTTTATAGTACAGTTTTTGGTTTATTTATTAGCACATACATAATAAAAGTTTTACAAAACATACTACAGTGGAAGTAAACGTGCAGGGGGCACTGTTACAAATAATATTGAATGAACTCATGATAAAATTTTACCTATCATAAAAATTATATATATATATTCTGAAATATAAATCATAGTAATTTGTTTATAATGTGAAGGTAATCATATTCTAAGAAGCAAATTGATCATGAGAATATAAATAATACCATTCTCTGCTGTCTGCCAGATAAGTGAGTCCTTGTTTCTTCTCGAAACTACCAGTGCGGGAAGGCTTTTTTTCTTTCTATTCCATGTTCTCTCATGTCTTCAAAAGAAATTGAAAAAAGAGTTACTTAGAGCTAGAGGGGTTATGACAAAGAAAATTTAATAGTCTACAAACATATAAGTTGCCTCCCCTACACTCCCATTCCCTCCTGTGGGAGAGCTCAAAGAAGAAGTATACTTGTTATATAATGCTAAGTCACATAGGTTTTGTCTAATTAAACATCAATGTTATTTAAACTGTATCAAACTTATATTATTACCGAAGCTATCTTTCAATTCAATCTTTATTCAAACAACTCGCAGACAATATTTCCTGTCTGAATTACGTTGTTCTTCTATAGACCATTTGTACAATTAAAACTACAAGTAATCTAGATGATTTATAATGGAAAGCCGAAGTTACCTTTCATGCGTTAGCCCATGAACAGTCTATAGCCAGTCTTGTTTCTAGAGCTGAATCGATTGCTCACCGTGACTTGTGGGCCCAGTGTGTAGAAAAGCCTCCATCCCTTCAAGGCTAGGCTCTTGCTAATGTATCTCCACTCCCACTGTCTTGCCTGCTTTTCTCTTTCTACTTCCAATCCAATTCTGTGGAATAATGAAAACTATGTCAGACATTACAAGGAGTATTACATTTGGGACCTGAAAGTCTAATAGTAACTTTCTCTAACATAGCCTACACAGGATGCATAGATTTTAGTCATCTCCTGTCTTTGTATGACTGCTGTGAAATATCCATCCTCCTCCAGGTCTGGCATCTCATCTATTCTGTCCACCCTGATGATGACTTCCTCCTCCTCTTCCTCCTAATCCTCTTCCTCCTTCTCCTCTTCCTTTGCTTTTATCTTCCACTTCGTTGGCAGTATCACATGTGCCTAGTGCTGCATACCTAAACCAATTTTCAGGTTCAGGTCCGGACTCGAGTCCAGAGGTTTAGGTTCAGGTCCGGACTTGCAAGTCCGGACCTACATGTAAACCCATGGCATGATGTAAGCAAAGCAACTTGCCTACCTAAAGCCTTGGATTAATTTGAGCTGACTGCTGAATTACAAATGCAATGTGTATAGACCTAATTACTAATATGGGTGTTTCATAATCATGAGTCAATGAATACTGTATTATTATACTCAGTAGTAAACACATATTATTAAGCTACTAGTATCATACAGTGTATAATTTAAGAAAAAATCTTTTTCAGCTTTAATAGTACAATTTTTTTATAGCAACAACAGCAAAGAAGTACTTAATTTCGCCCCAAGAGATAAAATAGCGGTGGAAACGCGGTGCTAGATTTAATTTGTTTCATTATCGGCTCTCTACCGTATCTATAACCCTCCACTAGGCTGCAGTCTCACCAATGTCGCTAGGGGCGTTGCGTATTCCTCGCGTGTTTTTGCGAGATCTAACGTGAGTTCGCGAGGTTTAAGATGGCCGCTAAATGTTTTCGTCCGTACTGGCCGATCACTGCCGCGTCTTTCGGATGAATTTTTGCGTTTATAGGCGCATTAAAGCAACTTGACTACGGACGAAACTTCTCTAGGAACATTTCTCAATGGAAAATGGGTCGTTGTTACCGCAAGCAGACCGGGGCGAGATCAAGCAGGCGGGACCGCGGCACTGTTTATTTCAGAAGCCGCTGGCCGTAAACCCAGCCGCTGTAAGAATAACTTGCGCTCCGGGCAACCTGGCTTTCGGAATAAGTCTCGCACAGAAAAAATTACTTGCGCGGCGAGACTGCGAGACCGGGTGTTTTAAACACTGGAATGTATGTTAGTGCTATTTTTTTTAACAAGTCCAAAACCGGTTCTCAACGTTTCGGTTTTTTTGGACTTGAACCGAAACATTCGGTCCGGTCCTGAACCGGTCCAGCGAACCGGTACGCAGCACTATGCCTGGGTATGATGGCATGTCGTGATATGATTGGCAACCAAATGCGCTGATGTGCCTGGGTATGATGGCATGTCGTGATATGATTGGGGACCAAAGCTGTACTTGGCATCTAGGAAGAGTACCTTTGCCTTCTTGATAAGCTTTTGCTCTTCATAGATCCAGTGTGCTGAGTGGCACTGGGACTTGTTGTTGAAGGCACTGCTTCCATTTCCCTTTTAGGTACTTGTGCTGATGCAGTATTGTTGATCGGAAATGTTACAGCTTTGGCCCATTTAGTCGATTGGGTTTGTCTTCAGGGCCATCATGGAGGATCAGCTGGCCATTTTCAATGTGCCAGTGCACCCCATAGCCTGGTAGCAGAAAGTCTGCAATTCCCTTACAGTGTGTTTGGGCATCCCTGAGGGTACGTCTTTAGCAAGTTGATAGGAATTGTTGTTCTGTCCTTCGAAATGGTCCTTGCTACTTGTGAAATCTTGTTTTGTTGGTGGTTGTTGGTGGTTGTTGCGGTCTTCTGCTGGAAATGTGTCCTGACAAAGAGGTTGGTGATGATGTGTCCTGACTTTGAGTAGCTTGCTGAGGATTTTGTGATCCGTTTCAGCGTGCTGAATTGCCTCTCTTCATTTTCAGCCATGGTAGAGCTAATGGCCACCACTCTGAAGTTGATGGGAATGTGATCCCGTAGGGAATGCATGTAGTGCCCCCAAAGCTTTGAGTCATGGTGTATTGCTTCCCGGGGTCAATATGATTTATTTCAGGTTCTGGACTAGCGGAAAGTCGCTTTAGAGGACTGTCACGGACGTTTAGGAATAACATAATACATCCGTCTGACAAAACTGTTTTGGACACTTGCTTCTCGTCCATATGTTCACGTGTTTCGTTTTAACTGATCATGAAAAGTTACAATGGAAGTTCCATTGGACAACGTCAACAAAAGAAGACTGGACACAGCATTTCCCCTCAAAGTAATCTATTGCTAACAAGGACATACAATCGAAATGAAATAGAGAATTAACAAATGAGTTAATGCCGATAGGCAGGCATTTCTCCAAATGTCGTAGCAAGATAAGTTGGGAGGCAGCAGAGGTTTCCCGTTCCTAATGTTTGACGTGACAAAGGGGGGGGGGATCTACACCAATTACACGTACTTGGAGCCTCAAACGAAGGGAAAGAATTTGCTTCTCCAAAATACATGTACCATAATAATCATAAATACTAAACATAGACAATGTATGGCTTGGCTGGGCAGTTGAATTATCCGACATTGCGGGTACGAGAAATTCACCAGCTTTGACCCTACCGTCCGAGGACGCCGTAATCAGGGAACTGACTTCCCGCCCGATATACATTTGTACGGACGGGAATGTCAACAAATTACACGAACGGGAATTGGACCATTTTAGCCGACTTCGTGCGTAGGGGAAATCCATCGACGCTGACTAACAGTGTCCGCCGGCAGACGCCGTACCAGGCTCGCCGTACGGGACCTTTATGGCCGACATACGTGTATAGACGAACGAGAATTGAACCATTTTACTCACTCATAGTCGGTTCAGAAGGAGACAATCAATTGATCGATCAATCAATCAATCGAACTTTATTGCACAACAATTGTAGTAGGTACAGGGTGCATATCAAACTAGTATCAAAACTACGATGATGCTGATGAGTTTTACACATCCTGACTAACACTAAGTTATTACACATATACAGACTAGACACTATTACACAGGAGTTATATATACAAACTAGACACTATCTACATATCAAACTACAACATGTATTATCTACGCTACACTAATCAAACACTATAAATATATAGAACTTTATTGCAGGACAATGGCACATAGCAATATGTATGGCAAAGTGACCTTGACAAAATGAGAATAAAACTTAATACAGTCAAACTTGTATAAGAAGACCACCCTGGGGACCCATGGAATGTGGTCTTCTTAGACAAGTGGTCTTCTTATCCAAAAAGGAGCCGGGTCACACAAGACAAAGACACTGATGTTGAAGTTCATGTCTTAATTAACAAATGTACATTACACATGTGCTTGTCACCATTGGAGATACATTACAAAATGCTTGTTAAACATTGCAATCATTACACATATGTATTTTATATTATGTATAAAGTAAAATACAAGATGTAAAAGGTAGAAAACTAACACTACAGTGTTACAACTCATCAAACTTTATTTCCCAAACTGAAACAATTTTAGTCATGTCAATGGGGTTGAAAACAATCATCATGTCTTGTCTGTACATTGGCTCGCAGTCCACTGTCAATTGTGTTCCGGTGAGACGTCATAATGTATTGCTCGTACTGATCGCAATGTTTTTGCACGTTAAGATAGGAAGGTTATGATGGAAATAGATTCAAAACTTCTACTCTACTGAACTTTTCTATGCTCTTCCCTCTAAGTAAGATTGGAGTAAGGACAAAGCGATCGAGGAAAATAAGGTGTATTAAAGCCTCACCCTCTCGAGGAGTCGCTTGCTTGAGGGGAGGTGGGGGGGGTGTGACATAGCAGTATGAACCTAGTTTCGGTACCAGATCTGTCCTTTTTGAGACCACTATAGTACAGTAATCTTCGCTGAGACACAGACGTAATTTTAAAGTCTGACTATGTGGGCCATACTAGATAAAGTACTCGGCTGCGTTTGTTCAGCACTATGCCAATCGTGTTAATCTACACCTAAAAACAACAAAATGATTTTCTATCACTTAATCTACAATGTAGATAAACGCTCCCATGTTCACAATCCACGTAAACAATGTCACAGAGAAGACAGGGGCGATGCAATGTTCTGTCTGTAGTTTGGAGGGAATGGCAACCCACTACTCATATAGTCCAACGTACAAAGCAGAGACTTTGTTTTGTCCAGGCGGACGAACGCCGAAGTCACCACTAGGAAATGAGCAGAAGCGTCGGACGTCTGGGGCTTCTTTATGTCCTCAGTAGGGTTAAGGCTGTCCACACCTACCCAGGCACAGATCTCATTATAATATTACAATGAAGCACTTGGATATTGTAATAGCCCCGTGACAAGCTTCATGCTTGTCAATATGTAGTAGTTTAGGTGATAATAGAAAACTCACCGAGGTCTTGATTCTGATGTAGTGACATCCTCTTCCAGGTCAGGCTCGGGGTCCATCCTGTCCACCTGCAGAATCTCTTCCTCCTCTTCATTCTCACCGTCACTTTGATCCTCTGCATCTTCTGTTATCTGGTCAGTTTGTTTTGTTTGTTTTATTTGTTTGTTTGTTTGTTTGTTCTATTCGATCTCCATTAGTGGCAAAACCACTAATCTTCCTGGAGTCCATATAAAAACAGAAACACAATATTTACATAAATTGAATAAATTAAAGTAATTAACATAATTAACATAAGCAGGGTTCGAAATCAAAGTGATCACTAACATTAAATAAAGTAACATAATTAAGTAACATAAGGTGAGCTCAAAGTCAAAATAATAATCAAATAATATAGCCAACTATGAAACAAATTTACAACAAATTTCTCTTGACTTAACAAAAAAATGATAATGCAACTCAAACCAGAGTGGGAGAGGTCAGAGGTCAAATAGAAAATAAATTATAGTGGTAACTCAAAATACAGTAATCTGAAGGTGAAACAAGGTGGTAATCAATAAATAATAATCCATGGAAACCAAAACAAACAAATAATAAATTAAAACATAATCATGATCACATTCAAATAAATTTGATTGTGCAGTTGACTAGTTGACGTCCAAAATGAAATTACAGGGTTTACCACCATGAGGTGAGCGGCTGATTGTTGTCCTTCTGTGCTTTGACCCATTCTCTTATCCTTGTTTTAAATGTAGCTTGATTTGATGTTGTTATGTGGGTGGGAAGCATGTTGTAGGCCTTAATACATCTGTATTGAAAAGTTCTGGTCAAGGCTTTTGTTCTGGGTTTAGGTTGTACAAAACCTCCTCTCTGAGATAGTCTTGTATTGTGGTGATGTGCATTGTTTACCGTTCTTAGTTTATCATATATACTTTCAGGTTTTTTTGTTGTTACCAACTTATGAAAAGCGCTTATTGTAGTTGCATACATCCTTTCTTTTACTGATGGCCAGTTTAGTTTTACATGTAATACTTCTGAACTCGTTGACTGAGATTCATTTGCGACTAACCTTGCGGCTCGGTTTTGGATAATCTGTAATTTGTCTAGTTGTGTCTGTGTTGTTGAGGAGAGAATCCCTGAGCAGTAGTCTAAGTGTGCTAGTACTAGTGACTGGATAACTATTTTTAATGTGTCATTAGGAAAGTAGTCCTTGTATTTTCTGATAGTTGCTGTAACTCTTGCCATTTTTGTTCTGATTTTGTTTGCTTGTAGTTGCCAGGAGAGGTGTTGGTCTACTGTAAATCCCAGGAGTTCTGCCTGGCTGACTTGTGCTATTGGCTTCCCCCCAATAGTGAGGTCCAATGTTGGATTTTGCTTAAGTTTGTAATGGCTACCAAGGATTATGGACTTTGTTTTCCCAACATTTAGAATAAGTTTGTTGATCTGTACCCATTCCCAGATGCGTGTGAGATCTGACTGTAGTATGCGTCCTACTTCTGCGGCACTGGGTGCAGAAGCAAAGGGTGTTGTGTCATCTGCGTACTTAACCAACTCAGCTTGTGTTGTTATGGTGGCGAGGTCGTTAGTATACAGACAGAACAACAGCGGACCTAAGCAGCTCCCCTGAGGGACTCCAGACCTGGTCTTCTTGTAAGTTGAAAAGTCTCCATTAATGTAGACTGCCTGACTCCTGTTGGTTAGGTACATGACTCTCGTCATCCATGTTGTGCTGCAAGTAGTCATAGGTAGATGAGGAACTGTCGTCCATGTCCAGAAACGGTGTGGTCACTTTACGTACCAGCTTCTGCCCTTCGTAAACCCACAGTTTACTTGCTGGAAGGGTGACTTGTTGCTGCAGGCATTTTTTACAGGTCTCTCGGATGTACCGGTACTCGTCCTTTAAGGATGT
This sequence comes from Branchiostoma floridae x Branchiostoma japonicum, assembly GCA_013266295.2. NCBI lineage: Eukaryota > Metazoa > Chordata > Leptocardii > Amphioxiformes > Branchiostomatidae > Branchiostoma > Branchiostoma floridae x Branchiostoma japonicum. Next base: position 25,954,602 of record CM023823.1, read on the forward strand.
TGACCGGAAATGGTGGAGCTTTGGGCCTGGCTGTGGGTTGGGCTGGTCGTTTGGTGAATCATCGAACACTACTTGGCCTTCCTCTTTGTGCCAGTGCACTCCATGTCCTGGAAGCAGGAAGTCTGCAATCCTTTCACAGTGGGTCTGAGCATCCCTGGGGTACTTCTTGAGTAGGTCTATGGGGATTGTGGTTCTGTCCATTCTGATGGTTTCTGCAGCTTTTGATATCTTGTTCTGTTGATGTGTGTTGCCAGATGTTGTCATCTTCTCTTGGAAGTGGGTTTTTGACGATGACATTGGTGATAACGTGGCCCGGCTTCGAGTAGTTTGCAGAGGTTTTCGTTATTCTCTTCAGAGTGCTGAACTGGCGCTCCTCGATCTCTGCCATGATGGAGCTAGGAGCTACCACTCTGAAGTTCATGGGAAGGTGGTCTCTGATAGAGTGGATGTACTGCCCGCACAGTTTTCTGGTGGTCATTGTGTGGGGTTTCCCTGGAAGGCATTCTTTCATCAGCAGGTGGTGATGAAAAGTCGCATTGAACATTTTGAAGACTCTTGTGATGGACCGGTCTTCTGCATTTGCATAGCAAAGCTGCTGGATGACTGCAAGGGTGTGGATTAGTGCACTGATTTCATCGCTCACTCTGCCATCTTGTCGGAGCTCATCATACAGAACCAGCAGGGCAAATCTCATGTCGGAGGCGGGGACTGTTCCTTGGTCTTTGAGAAGTACTGTCTTCACTTTGTTGATTATGGCAGCTACATGGGGTGGAGTTCTGTAAGGGAGTTCATCAAGGAGGTTCTTAGTGTGATTACACAAGTCGTGCATAGGCTCGCTTGCGGTGTCCTCAAGGTGTTGAAGGTTGAGATCATACACATTTTGTCCTGGGTTTCCATAAAGCAGTGTTGGCACTCTTTTGGTTCCATTGAGTGTGTGTTTGAGGTGGTCACTGAGTTCTTTCTTGGTCATCTGTTCGGCTGCTGTGTAAGTGATGGTACCTCTGAATGTCAGTTCGGCCTTCATTTCTTCCTTAGTCATTCTGTTGAATGGATCAGGGATGTTCTGGGATGCTTTCTGTGCTGTAATGGGCCCTTGCATGACAAACTCTTGTCTGTCCTGTACATTTGTGTGAATGTCTTCCACATGGTTGCATTGCCAGAAGTCAGGTATACATCTCATGTCGACCTGACAGGTGCAGGAGTAGAAGCCACCGCGCTGTTTGCCAAATTCGAACGCTCGTGACGGTGTGTCCCCTTTGAACCATCGTGGGACGTCTTTGAACTGCCGACCATCAGGACTCTGGACAGGAATAGACAGTGAAGGAAGGTCATCACGCCTTGTCTCTGCATAGAGGAGCTGCTCTTGATCCGATGACCCACAGCGCGCAATGATGTAAACCTCAGGCTTTTCCACCTCAGCCTGCACCGACACACGAACGCCATACTTCTCGAAGTATTCCTCATTTGTTAGGAATATAGCAGGATCATATAAGCACATCACAAGGTATAGCATGTAACCATGGTTGGCCATGCTAGCGCCATCCTCCCAAAAAGCGAAGTACCTTGTTGACCCTACTGTTATCAAGTGATCCCTTAGCTGGTCTTCAGTCTCCCCTGTGATTTCCTCACCAAGTTCTTTAAGCCTCATCTTCATTTGGTCTGTTGTCATATTCGCATGATCAACAGCATCCCTCAGGAAAGGTGTCTGTTTCTGTAGTAGATTTTGCCTTAGCTCGAGAAGCGGCTGCTTCCTGCCCTTTATTACAGTTAGCCTTGTTTGTATCCGTTTTGATGTTTTGTCCATGAAGTATGTCATGTAGGTTTTCGGCACGATGCACACCCCGATCGGCACATCTCCTTGACTGATGAGGATTTTTAGCTCATCCCTTATCTGGTGCTCGGTCGATTTCTTCGGTACCGTGATCCGGGGGTCACTGGCAAGTCTTGTTCGTGCCCGACGGATCCTCTCTCCTTCTATTCCATTGTTGAAACGCTGTGTGTCGACACCTTCCTGCTGCAACCACAGCTTTACGAGCTGTCCTGCATTTTTTGGAAGTTCCCCACTTATTCCTTTCACGTTGTACTTGGAGGCCAGCTGACTCCAGTTAACTGGTTCGTCATCCTTGTATCCAAGGACTTCCTGTTTAAGTGTGTCCTTATCAAACTCAGCAAACTGTCCAAAATTCCCTAGCCTGTCTTTTGCTTTTACTGCACCACTTACTTCTTTCTCTCTTCTTTGCTTCGATCAATGTTCCGCCTCCTCTTTGCTTTCAAACTCCTCAGCCAGCCTGCGAATTCTTCGCGAATTAAGTGACTCTCCCGTCCCGTACGTTACTTCCAAGTCCTTGTTGTTCCTCGCCCCCGCCTGTTGTATGTCCTCCCTCACTTGCCGAACAATTTTCCTCCTTTTGCACCTTTCTTTTTAAGCTGTTGAAATGTGCAGCTCAGGCAAGACCTCTGTGATCGGACGTTTGTACTGTTTCCTACAGATTGTGTCTGTCTGCATGAAAATCTGAAGACTAATATTTCTCTTCTTCTCGTTGGAGGTCTGTACTTTTGACCCGCATAGCCGACAAAGTCTCTTCAGGTTGTCAATATGACTACGCGGACTTGCCATACCTTACCTCCGGGTTTACTCGGGGCTACGCCCCCACCACTCCTCCACAGAAACACGCAAATCGTCCGTTCAAAACAAGTAGAAATCTGCAAAAACCAATCTATCAGTTAAAAGTAGAAAAAAACGTCGAGTCCAGGAAAACTTACAGAACGGTTATAGTAGAGCTCAAGGAGTCGCTCCATCTCAGTCAACTCTGCCTCGTTGGTCTCATGCCTATTGTAGATTGTTCCTGCATCCCGCAGGAGGTGGGCCATTTTCCCCCAAGACGCAGCATGTACTGGTGGTTCCTGCTTCTTACCTGGACTAAAAAGTTTAAGCATGCCCGCACACATGCTGGAATCACGTGTCTCCGGGGTGCCGTCATCCGCGAAGATAAAGATAAAATGGTACTGCCTACCGTTGAACCACCGCAGCTCAGACCGTAGGTGTGGCAGCCTGAGGTGCTGGTCCACAATCATGTGAACCAAGGACACCAGAGGCCACGCTGCACCAACATGTCCTGGAACTGGGTGGATGTGGACGATATCGATGGCTGCCTGGAGTTTTGAATACTAACCCGGTCTGTCGGTAGCTGATCCCATCGATGTATGTGTTGCAAGGCAAATACACCTTCTTTGTTGGGTCGTAGACTGAAGATAATGTTTTGCAATGGAATTAATACTTACGGCGGCTCAGCTCAACCTGGAACTTCGCGGCGAGCGATCTTTCAATGTTGTCCTCGGAAGCTTTATACTTTTGCGTAATAGAATTTAATTTCAACTGCCATAACTTATATTCCTTGTAGCCTGTCATGAGTTCGCCAATGGCGCAAGCGCCACCATGACCCCAAATGCAGCTCCATCACTGCATCCATTGATACGCCGCAGTCTGGCTAGTCATCATATCGATGGTGGTTGGATTTTGGTTCAGCTTGGTCTTAGAATGACCTTTCTGCTCCAAGATCTTCCTGCTTCAGCAGACTGTTGTCTATAATAGTTAAGAAACAAGAATTTAGCTTTTAGTATTACTTTGGTGGAATTGTTTCAAGATAGTTTAACTTTCCGCGACAAAATCAGAGCACATACCGACCCTAGGTGCAAGCCAGGTGTTTGTTTTCCATACTACACATTTTTTTCACATTTCCCTCAGCACGATTTTTTAGTACCATCAATCACATTTTTTTTCACATTTTAGTTTCACATTTTTATTCCAGACGTTTACGTTCACATTATTTCACATACGCTATTCACATTTTCCCAAACATCACATTTTTTTCACATTCTTGGCCCCAAATCACATTTCTTGATTCACATTTTCTCAAAATTTCACATTTTGGGCTTTCACATATTTTTTAACGAAATAACATAAAATCACATTATATCACATTTTCCCAATTTTTTTGCTCAAATTCACATAAAGTTCACATTAATGACCCTGCTAGTGATAGCAGATGGAAGACCCCCCCCCCCCAAAGACAAGTAGTGAATAATAGTACATGTACTTAAAAGAAGATTTGAGACATATGTTCATCAGTACTGCTAACATTGCGCATACTAAACTATTACAATACAATGGCATGCAAGTAAATATTTAGTTTTCTTCAATTCTTTCATTTGTCTTACAATAGAGCCTGAATTCTATTCACAGACTAGATTCAAATTACGCGCCATATAGCTACTTGTCTGCCTGTGTGCCCCAACGCGAGCTTTTGCGCCAGAATTGGTGCTGTGACTCCAAAGTCTTCCAGTCATCACATTTTCCAAGGTGCCCCTTAGGTTTGGAACACAGTCTGTTCTTCTTTATACAGAAGGCAACGCTGTAATGTAAAAAATTATTGTCAACATTTGCATTTCCATGTCTACTGTTTGAAGTAAATATGTGGAAACTTCAAATCAACACATTCAAGTTAACAAATCAATGCAGTGAAAACTACAAGTTAACTTAGAAAAAGACCAAGGTTCTGATTTGTAACAAAACAGGACGCACATACCAAATTCTGACGAAGTTCCTCTGCCTCTGCTTGCTTGTTGTTGGCCCTGCTTGCTGGACATTAAAATTTTGAGAAGTCATCGAGTGTGTGAGAAAGATGTTCAAAGTGTGAATCAATATTGATATCCTAGTATACAACATTACAGTTGCTGTGGCCTAAATAGTTCTTGATACTTGTGTACAGTGCTGTATTCCAGCAAATGGTACAAAAGTAGTATCACTGTCATTAATCAAGTGTATAAATGCAAAGTCTTATTGGTTCCTTACTTGTAGTGCCTTCCGCAACTCCAACAGAAAACTCCCATTCCTGGGAATTTTGCCGTGCATGAACTCTTTTGCTGCTGGCATGAAAGCTCATCTGTGTTGGTACAAGTCATATGATTATGAAATAGAGATTAAGCTTTAACTTCAACACTAACTAGAAAGAATTGGGACTTACCCAAGTTTGTAGTTAGTGTTGGAAGTTAAAGCTTAGTCTCTATTTCATAATCTTTTGCTGATGGTTTTCCGGCTTGAAACACCAGCTGCCTGGAAGTGTCATATGCGATGGTGAAGACCTCGCACTTCAGAGACCTCAGTTTTGTAACCTATTTCACCAACGGAAAAAAAACATTTAAGTTTGGAACAAATTACCACAACACATCAAATCACTGTCAAGTACATCTAACTTTAAAAAATCCATCCGCCAACTGTTCACACAATATGAGTCCTGTGATTAGAGTGTGAATTAGGTATCTTTCATTTGTACATAATGTAAATTTCCTCTTTATGTCATATGTGTATTTTTTACTATGTTATCTGTTGTTTGTATTGTATGATTTTCGTATGAACCCTGGAAGACTAGCCAGTTTGGCTAAAGGGTATCGAAATAAAGGAATAAAGTAATTTAAGTAAGCACAATTAAAGCTTAACCCTTAAGCTGCCGGTCCCGGATATATCCGGGATCACCCATACATCCCCTGTGTGCCAGGCCCGGATATATCCGGGATAGGGTATTCCCCGGGAGAACATAGCATTGCTGCGTGTTTAGCGCGCCAACCCGGAAGTTGACTGGCGGCACTAAGTGAGGGCAGGTCAGAGGTCAAAGTGGGTTACGTAATCACCAATTACGTCATCCCACAATGCTTTGCGGCCTATAATTGCCACAAAATGGCGGAAGTCGTCTGCTGAGGCTTTTGTTGTTTTGTTTACGTGTTTTGAGCGGTGAATTCGGACTGTTAGCGGCAAAATGCTGATGTTTACCCTCGAAGAACTGTTGGAGGAGGTCGCTACTGTTGATTAAGCCAATTGATAACGTATATCAGACGCCGATTCCACCGAGAGTAGGGAAAGTGAGACGGATTCTGAAGATCGTGTTGGCAGACAGGGGAGGAAGCGTGCTCGCTGGGAACCAAATAGTAGTGGTGAATGTGACATCGGCCGTGGAGCTACTAATGGCCGTGGTCGTGCTAGGGTTAGAGGTCGGGGCCAAGGTCGCGGGAGTAGAAGAGGCCAGGCAACAAGGGGACGTGGCACTGACAGGAGAGGTGGCAGCTGGCCTGCTGACGGGATTTAAATCCCAGAGCCGCCCCTCAAGCTGTAACTTATACAAGACTTGATGACATGAACTGGCAGAGGGTGGATGGAAATAGCCTGCCCAAGCCTCCCCATGTTTTCACTAAACAAAGTGGATTTAGTGGCAAGTTTTTACTTTTTATTTTATAGCAGCTTTTATGTAAAATTTTCCTTGGTATAAAGTATAATATTATATTTTTATTGCTTTTTTATACCTGTTTATTGCCTTTGTTGTTTTATAAATGATATTGTCAAGTTGATATATGTTCCTAGACATAGTATGTACAATAAGCTTTCATATGATATGTAACAAGTATATGTACCATCAATTACATAGGTACAGGAAGGAATGTAATATGCTGTATACGTAAGTCGGTTCAGCACCAAGGACAATATCAGATCATAAACTTACCTGTAATGATACCTGAGTGCTGTATTTTTACATGTATGTAGTTCTCATAGTGTCAGGACATGTCAGGATCTCTTAAGTCAAGGTCCAAGTCATTCTGTGTGTGCTTATTGCTGATTGTTTAGAAACAATATGGAAATTGTACCTTTATTGCTTTTTACCTGTTTATGACCCTTACGGTCTATGTTATCAAGTTGATATACATTCCTGGATCTACTATATGCTTTCATATGATATGTGAAAAGTCTATGTACCATTTTTGTAAAGGTACAGAAAGAAGTGACACTGTGATATGTTGTAATGAATCAGTATCTTAGCTGAATAGTGTGTTCAGCACCTAGGACAATATCAGATCATAAACTTACCTGTAATGATACCTGAGTGCTGTATTTTTACATGTATGTAGTTCTCATAGTGTCAGGACATGTCAGGATCTCTTAGTCAAAGCCCAAGTCATTCTGTGGGTGCTTATTGCTGATTGTATGGAAAATATATGGAAATTGTACCTTTTATTGCCTCTTTACCTGTTTATGACCCTTGTAGTCTATGTTATCAAGTTGATATACATACCTAGTTATAGTATCTACTATATGCTTTCATATGATATGTAACAAGTCTATGTACCATCTTTTATAAATGTACAGAAAGAAGTGTAATATGTTGTAATGAATCAGTGTCTTAGCTGAATAGTCAGTTCAGTACCTAGGACAACAACTGATCATAAACTTACCTGTAATGATACCTGAGTGCTGTATTTTTACGTGTATGTGCTTCCCATAGTGTCAGGATATGTCAGGAATGTTGTAGGTTTGATACTTATACTTTTTATATAGTTTAGCTACTGTAATACAAAAAAAAGTATGAAAATGACTATTTTATTGTATTATTGCCCTTGTAATTGATTACTATTGATACTAGGCTACATTTAAAACATTTCTCTGTAAAGTAGACACTCTTAGCTTTCCAATGATGTATGGCATGATATGTTCAATTGGGAGGAAACTATCAAAAAGACAGTAAAACAAAGGTAGTGCCCCCTATTTCAAAAGGGCCTGGAAACCCTGGCACAGAGAGGATATACTGGTGAGAAACACTGGCAGCTAAGTAGGTATTGTTTACCAAGTACTGATGACTGTGTCTTTGGCAATTTGTGATCTATCAATTACGAGAATCTACCTGTACAGTAAATAATGGTTTGAACTATGTCGAAGATATTACAGTTTTGTGGATGTGAGAGTGACGTGGACCCTCGTAGCACTCTGTGTACCTAAGACGCGCTGACTTGCCCCAAGGAAAGACCTCATTTTAATATTATAATGACATTAAAATGAGGAAAGGTGCTAGTAAAAGGTCGTAAATATGCAACAGACAAGGCGATAATTGCCATAGGTTCACCTCCCACCATGCCAAACTGCCCCTCCTGCTTCTTTGCATTCGTATGCGCGCTAATCACACCCTGTTGAGGCACTACTCTCCAAGCAGAGGTTTGGGTTTTGGGTGTATTTTGGCGTGTTTTTAGTTTTTTTTTATTTTCAAGCAAGCAATTTTTTTTTAATAAATCCAGATAAAAAAAACACATATAAAAACACGCCAAAATTACACCCCAAACCTCTGCTTGGAGAGTACAGTACTAGTATTGAGGTGCCTCCTACTCGTGCCATTTGGAACATCCCGTCCTAATTTCACCAAGCGTGAAAGGTGTCATGTCCGTCTGACCGGTCTACAGGTTGGTCATGTGAACTTGCAATACTTACTACAATGGATATTTACATTTCTTTTACCCTTTGTTGTACTGTTATTATAGACACATCCTGCTTATTGTAGAGATGTACTTCACAAGGTCACTTCTCACCTCAGCTTTTGATACTTGAGAGTCGAGACAATTACCATTCATGCTTACTTCTATTTTCTGTGCCCTGGAATGTCATGTTGTGTTAAATTTGTCTTATGTCCAGAGCATTTGTAATAATTGCAATTTGCACTCCTTTTTTGAGCCCTTTAATTTTCCATGCTGTCAATTTTCTTCCATTAAATGAGAAAAAATCCATGCATACCAATTGTATTCCAAGTGCCCCCTCGCTCAGTGAAAAATTAAAATCAGTTACTACTAAATGTAAATTCCAAAGCAACAATCATGCCTGTAATATTTCACATGATTAAAAGACAGTGCTCAAAATGAGTAAAGGGAATACACATGTTATATATTGAAAACAATGACATTAGACCATAGAAACACATCTCCTAACTCCATGATTTTACAAAGTATAATGTCCTTGATTCAAAGCCAAGCAAGTTTGCCGTGTCTGTACTCTCTCGCGGACTAATTCCCCTGGCGCGCTATCTGTCTATTTTGGCCGATTTCTACTCTTTCCAGTCGCTTTCCGAAGCCTGGTAGAGGCTAGCAAATACTAGTACCCAGAAGTCTTGTGTTATGTGCATGTTTGGAGCATATACTCCAGACCAGTCAATACACATCTTTTCGTCTAGCCTACATAGTCAATTTGGGATCATGTTCAATTTAACTTGTTTTCTTTAGGGGAATCATCCAAATATCTCGCTGTCCTATCTCTATATGGAGTTGGTATCTCTTTATCCGCTGGCTTCTTCTATTATGCTGAGTGAGCAAACAAACCTAAACCGTTTATATATAAACTACCAATGGCGCTCGGTAATTGGGGCTTGTTTTGGCGGGCAGGGACGCTATCACAGCGCCGCGGAACCGCTGGTATTCCAGGCTAATGGCATAGATCTATATCTTGTAGGGGTAATGCGATTTACTTAGCAAAAATGAGTTCAACTTTAAATAACACACTGTCATTGTTTGTTAGAAATCCCACATTGTGAAATTTTTCCGCTCCAAAGGTAGAATCAAGAATATTTAACCTCCTTGGTAGAAACAAGAGGGTTAAGAATGAAACCCTTACTGCGGCGGACCCACTCCCCTTAGCCAGTCAGATCCATTTTTTGTTGAATTCTATCTACCACCCTTACTCCCTAGCATGGAGGTAACTCCATGTCCCTAGGAAGGCCTGGTAGAATCTTATATATCATGCATTATGGAGATGCAACAAATTTTCCAGGTTACATTACTTCAGAAGGCCGAAATGTAGCCACATATTTATTCCAAGCTGGTGTGTTACACTAAGAGGTTTAATGACCCCCAAAGAGCGGCTGTGTTCAGCTATACTAAACAGACATATGTCCCCTCTTTGCTCGGTGTCTACCCAGGCTGTTGATTACAACAATCACTGTTGGGACAGCCTTGCAAGGATTTGAATGGATACATGCTGCCGTCTGCCTCCTATGCATAATTTAAGATAATTGCCCGTAATGACTTTGAGTGAAGGTGCTAAAACAATTAATCCATTCATAGACATGAGGCTGTCAAGATGATTGACTAAGATTGATGGGAAAAAAGAAGGAAATTTACCAAACTTTAGACTTTTATACTTTAAAGCCCGAGACCAAACTGTTCCCACTGAGCTGCAAAGTTGAAACTCGGTGCAAACAATACGTAAGAAGTTGGTTTATATGAATCGGTTTTCAGTAAATCTATTTTATCTCCATATATTTACCTATCGGTAGATAAAGTCTTAGCTACCCCCTAAAATACTACCAAAATTGACTATAGTTTGAAATATTTTTGAATCTAAGCTATATTCTCCTTTTTTGGAAACCGATTCCTATAGAGTGCATAGTTCTCCACATTTTCACAAAGTTTCATGGAACAGTTCTGAGCGGAAGAGTTTGGTCTATGCCCATTTTATCAAGTCACATTGATCCGATATTGTTATCAATTATGGAAAAATTATGCAGATTTTCCGCACAAGCAGTAACTATTTGGCATCAGTGATATTTTGTCCAAGTTCATGCCAAGTTTGAAGGTAATTGGTTGTTGCAAACTTGAGATACGTGCCATTTTCCAGGTAGATCCATATCACCCCCATTTTAGACCAAAAGCGCGTCTTAGGTACACAGAGCAGTAAAGAACATAAAGTACTATCATTGAGATGCTATAGCTCTACTATGTTGGGAAGAGAAGATAACAGTACTTCTTTGAATTTGGTTTAGAGTGTAGATCGAAGGCAGGCTCTCGAAGGTATTGCATTTACACATGTACGTTGATGGCGTGAAGGGCTTCTTTGGTAGCCTTTTGTGTTTTGGTGTACTCGTCCTGAGGTTGGAGGAAAGTCGCTTCCCCCCCCCTCCTAGCAGATCCATCCGGGGTGTCCTGGAGGGGCTCCAGTGGGCGACGTCGGATGATCTCGTCCTGTTGGAGCTGTTGTCGCGGCGGCCGCTCTGAGCTGGCGTGCGTCTCCATCGGGCGACGTTGGCTAAAGGGTATCGAAATAAAGGAATAAAGTAATTTAAGTAAGCACAATTAAAGCTTAATAGGTATTGTTTACCAAGTACTGATGACTGTGTCTTTGGCAATTTGTTGTCTCTTCTGTTTGATGTGTCACAGACATCACTACACTACTCATAAGTGAAATATTATTAGTTAAGGCCTGGAGAAGACCATTTGTGACTGATTAAAACTGTAATCAATTATATAAGGCAGTTGGCAAGTTTTTTTTTTCCTTTCAAGACTTTCAAGTGTTGCACACTTACAACCTCCGTGAGTTACCTCTCCAGCTTGAGAACAGCAATTGCTGAGCTCCTCAAGAGCCAGTGTCTTGAATGCATACCCACTTCTTTAAACTTCGCAGCCATGACAGGATTCTCCTGGGTGAGCTTTGTCCAGTCACGGCTTGCCTCCCCTATACTCCCATTTCCTCCTGTGCGTGTGAGAAATAGAAGCAGAAGTATATTGAGTTTATTGAGTTAAAACTCTCCTTTAGCTGCCAACCTGAGGGTGACAGCTATTCTTACGGGAGAGAGTATACCCATAAAACGTACCAATACATCAACATGTACATTATATACATCAACATACACAATAGATACATATATACAATCTTCAATTTACCACCAATTCTATACAGTTTGTTTCAGTCTGGCTTTGTTAAGAGTTTTAAATCTAGTAGTTACTGACCTTCTGATATAATGTGTGAGTGTATTGTACGATTTTGAGCATCTGTTTTTATTTTTTATGACATTTTTAATGTTTTTTTAAATGGTGCAACCCAACCAACACTTTTCAGTCACAATATATTTACAACATAATACTGGTTGTTTAACCACAATGCACAAGATTTCCGGAAAAGCAAAATACTATCTCAGTCTCAGAAATAATGACTTTGAAAATCATTTTCTACCGGTATTTTACAGTATTGCTTACAGTTACAACCATTATATCTGCGTATTTTCTACCTAAGACATAATAACAGAGACCATCTTTGACTGGTATAAAGTTTACAGTGTAGAAGGCAATGTTCGGTTGTTTCGCTATGATAGCCGCATTTACATGTAGGGTAATCAATACAATAATGTTGAAATAGATGGTGACTGAAGTTTGCAATTACAACCATTATGTCTTCGAATTTTCTACATCGATACAGTATAAACACGGAATTTTAAAACTACTAAATAACTCCTACGCAAAAGCGTAACGTCAAGGGATAAACGTGCTAGGCATAATCACTGGGGTGTAAGCCTTCCATGGACACCTCACGCGGTGAACTGCTGTCCTCTGCTTCTTGGCACTGTAGAAACAACATCACCAATTCATTTGTAATGAAAGTTTGCTTCAATTTGTGTTTCTGAATGATTACCGCCCTGTAGTCTTTGATCAAGAGACATTCCACAAAAGCAGCAAAAATCAGTTGGTAGAGAACTAAACAGAATTCTTACCGCTTTCTAGCTACCCCATTGCCGATCTCCGAAACCGGCACCGTCGGAGGCTGGAGCACGGTGATCACCCTCACCCTGCTCTCTCTGTCGGTTGCGTCGGCTGGGAGTCCCATCTCCGCGGCCGGTTCAGAAGACTCTGGATGGATTGTATGGGTACATTTAGGAAAATCACAACGCAAAACGCACACACGTCACTAGTTTACTGTGTAACAAGCCTTTACAAAAACTCCAAGTAGATCAAGTTTAGCTAGTTTTCACACTTAGAGTGCACTTTATGCTATTTTTATTTATTTGCAGAATCAACATAGACAATACAAAACATGGTGATGAGGTACTCTAGCTATAGCTAATTTTAGCCTCACCACCAAACATAGAATACAATAACAGTACATAACAAAAACAGAGAACAGCAGATGGGTGGGAATGGGTCATTAAATAGTAAAAAGAAATGATTGGTAGGCTGTGTAGTAAATCAATCTAGTACAAAGCGTTTGGTATCAATAATATAAGTTTGAGTAATTAGCAAGATATTACAGTTTGTATCAGAGTGTAAATCAGGTAATCCTCTAAGTAAAATATTACATAACAATTGTTCAGACATGTTGTAAACATCAAAATCAAAGCCTACCAAATTCTGAAGATTGCTGAGTAGGGTGACTCTTTGCTGATTGTATAAAGGGCAGTGTAAAAGAAAATGTATGACACTCTCACAACGAGACCCGTAGATACAAGCAGCACTAGGGGCTAGAATAAGCTATGGTTAAGACTACAGGTCCCGATGCGGAGACGCGTGAGTAGTGCGCAGGTGTACCTGGGGCCAGTGCTAAAATGTCGGTAAAAAAGGGGACGTACTGACTTCACTAAATGCTTCTTATACAATGAAAGATTCAGAGATCGAATAGCTACATCAAGACCATTCCAGTGATGCGTAGCATATGGAATGAAAGACTTTTTATACCTAGTTGTAAGACAAAGCGGTAGTCGTAAATTAGATTTATTGAGAAGATCATATGAAGTCGAAAAAGAAACTTCGGGAGAGATCAGGTCCCTGAGATACTGACGGGTATGGCCATGGATTACTTTGTACATCATGATCAGTGAGTGAACATGGCGACGATCAGAGAGTCTCTCCCAGCCTAAATCAATAAGGAGTGAGGAGTAAGAAGACCCTCTGACTGCCCCTGAAACTGTAAGTGCACATTCATATTGAACTCGTTCTAATCGTTGAGTATCGTACACAGTGCATCCATGCCATATTATGTCAGCATATTCAAGAAGAGGTCGAATAAAAGATTTATAAATAACATCAAGTACAGTGCGTGGTAATCTGAATTTCAACTTGTTGAGAGTGGACACTCGTTTGGATACATTAGCAATCATATATGAAATTTGTGTTTCCCAAGACATGGTGGAGGTAAGTATCGTTCCTATATGCTTGTGATCTTTAACAGATTTAATAACACAATTATCAAGTATAATGGGGGGATGGTCTGGAGAATAGGATTTCCTAGAAAAACACATCTCTTCAGTCTTTAGCGGATTAAGCTCCATAAGCCAAGTCGAAGACCAGTGTGATATCTTCCTAAGGTCAGAATTAAGTCGATCAGCTGAAGAGTTAGGATTATCCACAATGTCCAGTAGGGAGCTATCATCTGCAAATAAATAAGGGCAGGTAACCAAACCATCCACCATGTCATTTATGTAAATAAGAAACAGAAGGGGCCCAAGTACCGAACCCTGGGGTACACCTGCGCTGACATGTTTCCAGTCGGAACAATGACCCTCAATTACAACTCTTTGTTCTCTATCAGATAGGTAACTGTAGAGCCAATTTAAAATTGGACCATCTACCCCGTTTTTTTGGAGTTTAAAAAGTAATCCTTTATGCCAGACCTTATCAAAGGCTTTTGAAAAGTCAAGATAAACCGCTCTGACTTCTCTGTTGGAGTCAAGAGCGTTGAAAATTTTGTCGGTAATACAAATAAGCTGGTTAACTGTCGAATCTCCTTTGATGAAGCCCGACTGAAGAGAATACAAAAGGTTTTGAGACATCAGATGATTATACAAATGTCTGTAAACAATTTTCTCTAAGATTTTTGACAAACACGGTAACAAGGAAACGGGGCGATAGTTTGACACATCATCATGATCTCCTTTTTTATAAATTGGAACCACATTTGACCTTTATGCTATTGTGTTGTATTCCTTAAGCCGAAACCATACATTTACTGAAAGATTATGCATACAGCGTATTTTGCAAACACCCCCGAAAAGTTACATGATAGCATCAGTTGAAAAGTCCCTTGCCTTGTGCACAAACAGATGTTTTGTATGTCTCTCTGATTTGCGGTATGATCGGCGCGATTACGGCGTAGAACTCGGACGTGCCGTAAAACTGGAAGTTGCCATCTGGGTCCGACGAAAGGGCGAAGCGGAGCAAATTGTTCTTACTAGCCTGTCTCGCGGCTGTCAGCAGGTTGCCGAGGTATGTTCTGTACCTTCTCCGCAAGTTTTTGTTGGAAGTCATGTTGAAGCAAGGACCAAGGTATTGCATTTACAGTCACATGTACGTTGATGGCGTGAAGGGCTTCTTTGGTAGCCGTATCCTTTTGTGTTTTGGTGTACTCGTCCTGAGGTTGGAGGAAAGTCGCTTTTCCCCCCTCCTAGCAGATCCATCGGGGTGTTCTGGAGGGGCTCCGGTGGGCGACGTCGGATGATCTCGTCCTGTTGGAGCTGTTGTCGCGGCGGCCGCTCTGAGCTGGTGTGCATCTCCATCGGGCGACGTCGGACGATCTCGTCCTGTTGGAGCTGTTGTCGCGACCTCCCGGTGGGGGTGACAGGTGGCCCGCCTGGCCCGTAATCACTCCCTGGACTGTCCAGGCTGTATTCACTCCCTGGACTGTCCAGGCTGCATTCACTCCCTGGACTGTCCAGGCTTCTGTTGCTGCACGAATCTTCACTGCCTGGGCTGTCGGGTTGATGAAGGCGCTAGGGTCGTCCCTCGCGGTAGGATGAGTCAGGAACAAATCGAGACTTCCTTGCGGGAATGGAGGCACCGGAGGAAAGCACTCAGGATCGATGGGCCAAGTGTAGCTGGGTCAAAGCATGCAGACCGCGTATTTATCAAAACAAAACAAGCAAGAGAGCTGCTGTTGCGATACAGTGGAGAGAAGCGCGGGCAAAGGGCGGGGAGTAAAAACGGACTCAGTGATGAGGAATTAAAAACTCTTGTCTCGCTGATGTCGAAGGAAGGACACGCAGAGCTTGCAGCTGTTTTGCGACGGGTAAAGTCAGAGGGTGGTGGCCGCACGTGCCCATCACCGTACAAGAGACTACTTTCGGAACTGGCAAAAAACACTCCAGTTTGCGGGATGCTTCAAACTGCAGGCAGCATGGAGGCAGTGGTCAACAGGAGAAGCAACTCTATGCTGCCCAGATGCTGCATCAACTCTGCAGAAGTGGATCCCCGTGCTGTTCAGAAGTTTGCGCGACATCGCGAAGGGGGGGGGGGGCATCCCAGAAGACATCAAAAACCTGCTCCATCAGATCCACGCTATCCTGAATCAAACTTTTGAAAATGTCCCTACACCATCTCCAGATTCATACCCAGCACCCCCAGCAACATCCAATCTCTCCTTCTTCCCTGGGCTGCCTCAAAAGGTCGGACTTCCCAGGTATGCGGCAGACACAAAGCCCTCCAGTAACAGTCAAGGGAGATGGCGCAAAGAGTCGTATGGACACCCGTCACTGACCCCTGGCATCTTCACAATGTTCTGTCAGCACGGTGTCTGCTACGGCTTTGACTGCATGACAAGCTGTGAGTCACCTAGACACCCCTTTGAGATCTTCAGAACAAGATTTAACACACCCCACTGGCTGAGAGTCTATCAGCTGGCTCCTGCTGGGCTGGCTGCTGCTGGGCTGGCTGCTGCTGGGCTGGCTCCTGCTGGGCTGGCTCCTGCTGGGCTGCCTCCTGCTGGGCTGGCTCCTGCTGGGCTGGCTCCTGCTGGGCTGGCTGCTGCTGCTGGGCTGGCTGCTGCTGGGCTGGCTGCTGCTGGGCTGGCTCCTGCTGGGCTGGCTGCTCCTGCTGGTCTGGCTCCCGCTGGGCTGGCTCCTGCTGGGCTGGCTCCTGCTGGGCTGGCTGCTGCTGCTGGGCTGGCTCCTGCTGGGCTGGCTCCTACTGGGCTGGCTCCTGCTGGGCTGGCTCCTGCTGGGCTGACTCCTGCTGGGCTGGCTCCTGCTGGGCTGGCTGCTGCTGCTGGGCTGGCTGCTGCTGGGCTGGCTGCTGCTGGGCTGCCTCCTGCTGGGCTGCCTCCTGCTGGGCTGCCTCCTGCTGGGCTTTGCAGCAAAGCTGAAGAGGCTCCCTGACTGCCAAAAAAATCCTGGCCTTCCACTGTGTGTGCCACAGGTTGGCACTGGCATGCTGCGACACAAGTGCGGACCTGAAAGCAATCAAGGATGTGGAGGAGGTGCTGCTCAATGTGTGGAAATGGCTGAGCTACTCGCCCAAGAGGACAGCAACATTTGTCAAATGCCAGCTCGCCATCAAAGGCATGGCTGGTGCCAAATCCCCATCAGCCCAGCAGAGCGTCTGCCGAAAGCTGAAGAGAGCTTGCCACACAAAATGGCTTAGTTTTGACCAGGCGGTAAAAACAGCGTATGCTGATTTTTGGGCAGTACTGCAGACCCTGTCTGGCTTCAAGTCCTGCCCAGTTGCAACTGGCCTCCTGAAGAAGATGCAATCAACCCGGTTTCTCGGAATACTCATCATTTTCAAAAACATCCTTCCAGAGTTGGCACGTCTGTCAAAGAACTTTCAAGCAAATGCCCTGAACTTTTCTGTTGTTTCACCTGCTATTGACCATACCAAAAGCAAGCTGCGGGAGATTGACGAGTCCATGACAATCCTTACTCAGCTCAGGCAGGACCTGGACCCTAATGACGGCCAGTTTAGGCACACAGAGATCTCCCTGACAGAGGCGATGGAAGCTCAGGTGGCAGGCCTTGCTCACAAGTACACCGATGCCCTTTGTCAGAACATTGACCAAAGATTCAAAGACAGCATGCCAGTCATCTCAGCTCTGTCCATATTCGACCCCGAAGCACTGCCACAGCCTGAATCTGAGCGCTTTAGATCATATGGCTCAGAGAAGATAAACGTGCTAGCCACCCATTTCCTCGACTCTGAGGAGAAGCAGGATCAGCCCAGAGCTGAGTGGGGAAAGTTCAAATACGACATGCACACAAACCTGAAGTATCAGCTCCCACAAGATCCTTTGTGTGCTGCCAGTGCCACACCAACAACAACAACAGGGAGTGCCACACAGTGGTGCCTAGAGAGAATTATCGAACTGAAGACTTCATATGGATACGTGTATCCATTGCTTGTGCACATTGCAAAGGTGGCGCTGGTGCTGCCCCTCTCCAATGCATGGCCAGAGAGAGGGGCAAGCAAGGTGAAACTCATAAAAACCCGCGTACGGACCAGGCTGGGGGCAGACATGCTGAATGCCCTGCTGAACATATCCATCAATGGTCCGCCTGTCAACAGCCCTGACTCCACCAGCATGCTGACATCTGCAGTGAAAACCTGGTTTGGTATAAAAAAAGAGACATGGATCCAAGAAGCTGGCGCAGGAGATGAAACATCAGCAGCAGCAGTTGCGTATCCAGAGAGCTCTTACACAGCTGCGACAGCGGTATGGGGAGGAGGCTCCTCCCCAGTCTGAGGAGGAGACTTTGATGGATGTTGACCAGGAGCCCGAGAGTCAGCAGACTGGTGAAGTCCAAGATGAAGATGCTGAGTCAGAGACGGACCGCCTGAGGCTACTTGAGATGGCTGATGCTGTCTCAGTAGCTAAGGCGGTGATGGGTGAAACACCTCCAGACTCAGGATGTGACTCAGACTCTGATCTTGATGTAGATTACTGCTTTTAAGAGTCTTGTGTCTATGCACTTGTATAGTCTGAGTTTACACTATACTAGTCTCATACTATACATTACACCTCAGCCCTCTACTTGTAAGTAATCTACTTATGTTATGTGATATACATTACAAGTCACCTGGACTCCTGTTGTGCAGGCAGTACACCCCCACAGCTGACTACAGTACATGGACCCCTGTTGTACATGCAGTACCTTCACAGTTGACCACAGTACCTGGACTCCTATTATGCATGCAGTACCCCCTCAGCTAACCACGGTACCTGCACTCCTATCGTACATGCAGTACCCCCTCAGCCGACCACAGTACACGGTACCTGCACTCCTGTCGTGCATGCAGTACCCCCTCAGCTGACCATGGTACCCGGACTCCTGTTGTGCATGCAATACCCTCACAGCTGACTACAGTACCTGCATTCCATTCGTGCATGCAGTACCCCCTCAGCTGACCACAGTACCTGGACTCCTGTTCTGCATGCAGTACCCCCACAGCTGACTACAGTACCTGAATTCCAGTCGTGAATGCAGTACCCCCTCAGCTGTCCACAGTACCTGGACTACTGTTGTGCATGCAGTACCCCCACAGCTGACCACAGTACCTGAACTCCTGTTATGCATGCAGTACCCCCTCAGCTAACCACGGTACCTGCACTCCTATCGTACATGTAGTACCCCCTCAGCCGACCACAGTACACGGTACCTGCACTCCTGTCGTGCATGCAGTACCCACTCAGCTGACCATGGTACCTGGACTCCTGTTGTGCATGCAGTACCCCTACAGCTGACTACAGTACCTGCATTCCAGTCGTGCATGCAGTACCCCCTCAGCTGACCACAGTACCTGGACTCCTATTGTGCAGGCAGTACACCCCCACAACTAACTACAGTACCTGCATTCCAGTCGTGCATGCAGTACCCCCACAGCTGACCACAGTACCTGGACTCCTGTTATGCATGCAGTACCCCCTCAGCTAACCACGGTACCTGCACTCCTATCGTACATGCAGTACCCCCTCAACCGACCACAGTACACGGTACCTGCACTCCTGTCGTGCATGCAGTACCCCCTCAGCTGACCATGGTACCCGGACTCCTGTTGTGTTGCAGTACCCCCACAGCTGACTACAGTACCTGTATTCCAGTCGTGCATGTAGTACCCCCTCGGCTGACCACGGTACCTGGACTCCTGTTGTGCAGGCGGTATCCCCACAGCTGACTACAGTACCTGTATTCCAGTCGTGCATGCAGTACTCAGTCAGCTTTAATACAACAGTACCTGGTCATGTGTGCAGTTGTTTAAAAGTGTTTTTAATAACTCAAAAAGTAGAGTTGTGAAATAATGCAATACTCTAGTATCTTTACTCAGTATTCTGTAAAAGGTTCAAGTTGATGGACGTAGGTGACAATCGTCCATGTAGCCTTTCGTGCTGTTGTAATGACAACAGTACTTTTGATTACTCAAAATAAACTTATGATAAGCATTGTTGCTGTCCGTTCATTTTTACTGCTAAATATGTAAATAGCAGTACGCATTTCTCGTGTGTTTATTTTTTATGTTCATGAGCCTTATCGGTAACCTATCAGGTAGTACTTGCAGTAATTCCTATAATCGCCAGGGGACATGCATTTCCTGAAGTCTCCAATAGGTTTGTTCCAAGCGCGTTTTGTCCTAATTTTACCTTGAAAATACTTTCGTGTTTTAATGTTTTCCAACGACATGGAGCATGTAATTGAATAGTAGGGTACTTGTAAAATAAGTACTTGTCTTTGTTCCTTGTATTAAAGTTCATTCATTAAACAAGAAGAGAGTAACGTTAAGTAGATAAAAATGCGCACCCCCAACACTAAAATAGAATAGCCCCAGCTCGTGTCCCGGATGAAAGCACATGTTAGAGGGTCTGTATGAGGGTGCCGACAACACTTTACACTGCATTCAAACCACTTATTACAGTAAAATGAAGAAAGCTAATCACGCAAAATTTGGTGGTCTCACTCAAAATTACGTCAATAACAAGCCTTTCCCTGCGAATTGCAGAAGTAAAATAAAATGTCAGCGCCTTACGTAATTAACAAAAGAGCATTCAGACCCTCTCGCCAGCCTTCAATAGCAGATTCTAAGCCAGGTAACGTTTTTTAGCGCTAATAAATGTACGTTCTTTCCTGAAAGAAATGTTTGTAATTTATTAACCAATCTATTTATTGTCATGGTACATTGAATAGACATTCTGGGGAACAATTTGATGCGTGCTTTATATGGTTTTGTGGAACTGCCGCTGAGATATGATGTATCACCCTTGGCCACATGGTGGGGAGGGTATGTGTGTGTACATGTGCGCACATGTGCGCTGTTTACATTATGAACGTTATAAGGATACTTATAGAATAACAAAATGTTTTCGAGACGTTATAAATGGGAATATGTTCCAGCAGCGTCGAAACGATCTATAAACTGTTTCCAGTCTTGTATTTGAAACAGTTGTGGGGGTAGGTGACAGAAACATCATGTGTTGTGTTATATATGGAAGCTAATCACGCAAAATTTGGTGGTCTCACTCAAAATTACGTCAATAACAAGCCATTCCCTGCAAATTGCAGAAGTAGAAATAAACTGTCAGCGCCTTACGTAATTACGAAAAGAGCATTCATACCCTCTCGCCAGCCTTCAATAGCAGAAGCCTGGGGTAACGTTTTTTAGCGCTAGTAAATGTACGTTTTTCCCCGAAAAGATTGTTTGTAATTTATTAGCCAATCTATTCATTGTCATGGTACATTGAAATAGACATTCTAGGGAACAATTTGATGCTTGCTTTATATGGTTTTGTGGAACTGTCGCTGAGATATGAACGTTATGTTGTAACCTGCAACCCCATGCCACACTGAGTAGAAGAATGCCATGTGCTCTGACAGTAATGTTTACCTTGTGGTCTTTATTCTTTATTTACATTTTTTTTACATTTGTCCAAGTGTACATTGGCAGGGGGGAGCACAACTGCCATCCCCTGAATTGGGTACAGTTGTCACATTAAAACACCAGTATACATTAACATCTATTTCAAAGTATATGTACAAAAACACATACAACATTATTAAAATAAAATATACACAATGTTGCATCGATATCAGGTCGAGTCATACAGGTTATGATGTGGATTCAAGGCCCGGAAAGTGAGTCATTGTAAAGTCTAATGGCGCAGTACAGGAATGACTGCTGCAGTCGTTTGGTTCTTGCATAGGGAACGGTGATGTTGTGACCGTTCCTCAGTGCTCTACCTGTGGCAGACTGGCAGACCTGTGGTCATTGTATTTCAACTACTTTCTTGTTCTCTCTACCATGTATACGTTATCTTATGTCCCGATTTAGTAGTTCTACACATTCTCTCACACAGTGATTTTTTAAATTGAATTCATTGCCACAAACTAATCAAATTTGTTTTCTCATCATTTATTAGCACAATGGCTGACAAACCAAACCAGGATTTGAAAGGGTACATACACAATATTTCGCCCATGAAGAAATCAAAACGCACTGGCTTCCCTTACTTCAACTTTGACCTCCAAGAAAAGGAGAATGTCAAGAAAGTAGTCTGTTTCTCTCCAGACAAAAGGAAAATGCTGACAGACCACGAGCAAACACAACGTGGATGCAAGATTTCACGCTACTCACAAGTAAATCTGTCAACATCAGACATCGTAATCAACAAGGCAACTATCATCAATGATGCAGACCTCTCCTTTCCATCAAAGAACATCGAACTCCCCATCACACCCCTAAGTGACATTGATGAGATAGCAACTGGTGAAGTGATTAAGATCAAAGTCAAAATTGTCTCCACAAATTACGCACAGACAATTGCAGTAAAAGACAAGCAATCCACAAGTAGAGACTTGACCAAAACTGATGTAATCTGCGCTGATAAAACAGCAACAAGAAACCTAGTTGTCTGGTAAGGAATTACAGTACTGGAAGATCACTCCTACATCCTCACCGTCAGAGTACGCGAACATGGCAATGTTAAGTACATCAACTTTTCGATATTTGGTAACAACATGGTGACCAACACGCTTCCAGAGCTCAAGAAATCAAGGCCAATGACAACGAAGAGGCGAAAATATGCGTAAATATCTTTCATTCCAAATAGTTAGTATATATATATATCATATAGGAACCTAAAAAGGGAGTGATCTGCCTGCAGTTGTGTTTTCGCTTACTGCAAGACTATATATTTTTGACCGAATACTATTGTTCGCATGGGTCACTGTTATTTCTTCTTGAGTCATGTCGGCTCGACTTGTCATCTGTTTTCATGCCGTCTCAGAACATGTCAATGTGGCCAATTTTCAGTTAATGTGGCCCGAAATACAATAAAAACACGTTGTAAGTGATTATAGTAAACGTTAAGATGATTTCCAGGCAATATTGTACAGATATTCGTTGGATATAGTTGCATCCATCGATCACAGAGGTGTCTCCTAATATCGATCAGTAATTTAATCTCTAATATTATTAACACCTACAGGTATATGGAAAAAAAGGACCATAGAATAAACCAATTACAATCAAATATCTTACATACCCATGGTTTCACAGCCAGAAATGAGATCAGCGTTAAAAAGGTATTCCGTGGAGTCGGCGGCGGAGACTCGGGTTTCCGCCAGGCAACAGACGATGTAAGTAACTTAACGCCAAGCTTTGTGAATTAGGTCTTTTATACCTCAAAAGTAGACTTGGAAAATGCGCCCTGTGCGCATCATATGCCATATACTGTTCTAGAAATGTATCAGCCTGGGAAAATACTTCAGGTCTGTTTTCCTGTAGAAGGTAAATCTGACGTGACAGGATATAGTTTTAATATTTCTAACACGTAATCGTGCAATAATTTTCTTTTTTAAAATGAAACACCAAAATGTCCGCTGTACATACTATTAGCAATGTGTACATTTTATTTGTCTTAATTGCCCTTAGCCCTGCTCTTGGTGTTGTATTGAGAGATAAAGGGCTGACCTAGGCTTCTCCAATGAAATTGTTCATCTTTGTATATACTTATTGTAATAAATATGATTTTAACCCCTATGGTAATTGATCGGAAACTGATTGATGCAGGACGTATAGCAAACGGTGATATTTTTTTCTTGCATTCAATAAAAGACACGGACGGTGTGACTCTGTACACGTCTTGGTAATCTGTGTCTCATAATATTTTCTTAATAGGTCTGCAAGTACTTCCCGAACGTACCGAGGGGGGCGGTCGAGTCGGAGTTGAAGAGAAGTCTCAGAACTCGTCGCTATGAGCAGAAGAGGTGACGTTTATTTCTTAATTACTGAAGGAAAATTGAAATGTATCACTTGAAAGTGTATGAAAGCAAACTAGAAAGTTTCAGATTCAATAACAAACACTATGGAACCAAGGTATACGTGGCCATTTACCATTTATGCATTTTAAAGTTAACTGAAGGTAAACATCACTAAACATCATTTATTGAAATCATGAGATCATGTGCATAAAGTATCAGGAAGTGATAGAATTAAGATAAGGCTGTCATTGGGCCGAGAAAATGATCCACTTATATCATCCATCATTTAAATAGACTGAAGATATCATTTATATAATCAGAATAATGAAGAATTTAAGTAGTCAGAATAGTTAAAAGGATTTGGTGAAGGTACAGGGTGATGAAACTCTTGTTATTTCTGTAAAACTCGGCCAAGAAGACAGCGCCAGCCAGTCAGGGTGCGCAAGCCAAATGGACTGTGTTGGCCACTGGTGTGGTGGTGTCACGGGAGGAGGCAACAGGTGCACTGTAGCATTTCTTTTTTTTTCAACCCTTTATTTCTTCATAACAAAGTATATACAATAGTTGTGCATACATAACAATCAGGTAAATAGAGGCTTTAATGACATGTACTAACATTTCTGCACACAATTTGTTTATTACTTAAGAAAGGAAGTTGTAACTACATAAAAATGACAAAGGGATATACTATCATTCATTGTTACAGAGAAGTGACCACATCTTCATAAGAACAAGGCAAAAACTATGACATAAGGACAACTAAACCGAACCATTACACCCCCATTGCTGATAAATAAATTGCGCGGAATGTCGCAGGGGGCAAGACCTAATCAAATGAATTTGCAAGCAAACTGCGTTGTTTTGAAAAAAAATCCGTCACCTTTACATGTAGCAACATACAGCGACACCGTTTACGTATCGTTACAAAGCTTAAAACAGCAGTATAGACAAGATAGTTGTTGAACAACTGTATACAAAGACAAACGCAGAGTCACACCAGCACACACAACCTCAACCCACGGTGCTCACTGCTGTACTGGCGCGAAAGGCCTCCTCCGACTAAAACACTCTGTCCATATCCATCCGCAAGACCATTTAACGAGCTTCGAACGTTGAAAAGGAAACCTTAAAATAGGACTTGAACACTCTGTATATAAATTAAGTTGGGAAGCAGCTAGAAGCTATAGAAGTCTGTATACATTGCGGTTACAATGATATGTTGTTTGTTGCCATGGGGTGAACTACTTTCTGTCGTCCATGAATACCGCGGCAGTGATACGGCAGCTGAGATGGGTCTTGGCCTAATCACCCGGTCAACCTAATCTGTGGAGATATTGTATTGGGTCTGACTGTTTCCCCATATCTGTGGTCAACTTACGAAGGTATTTATAGATTGTGATGATATTCAGTCAGTTACATCACTATACATATATTATGTTAATGTCAGCCGTTTCCCCGAGATTGTAATCTTTTAACCAATGACCCCTCCCGGAAGTCAAACAGTAACTTTATCATTTATTGCACTGAATAAGGGGCTGATAGGTAAGTTTGATTTTGATTTTTTTTTCATAAAGGTTGTGAATCTAATAATTATCAATTTGTATTGTTGCATTTAACGTGTTTCTAATGATAGAAACAGAAGCATAATGTACATGTAATTTGCGTCATTTCAACTTGTGCTTCAAGTTTGCCCTTGACAATAACGTAAACAAGTAGAAAATTATTAGCTAACAGCAGTGTGTGTTGACTGCTAAATTGTGTTTACACTTTGTTTATCATGAAATTTCTCTAATTTCAGCTATTATCCCAAACAAACTCAAAACAAAGTGGAAGGGTTTGATCTTGACTGTGATTAGTTTGAGAAGGCGATCGCAGACCTGCCCTATCACAGTGAACAGGGAGGTCGTTGATCGGTATAACTTGGGTCAAAATGAAGGCTGGATGGAGTCGTGTATTTTCAACGACCAAGTCACGACTCGTACAACGACTCAAACACGAACGAAGGGATGTTTCCCGGGAGCGTCGTTGACTATTCATTGACTATTACACGACCATTTCTTGACGTAAATACTGCCGCGGTCGTTTATCAGACGTATAAAGTCGTATTTGGGTCAACGTCTTCCAGAGAGGTCATAGTGTGAGGTAGATCCTGATCACCAAAATAATGAAAACGTACGTTAGTCAGATGAGTAACTTCTTAAAATTACACTTTCCCTACATATTACCAACAAAGAGGGAAATTAGGCGCATGCATAATAGTGATCGATATAGAAACGTTTGATGTAAGTATCCCAATATGTTCCACGTTATTTTCGTGGTTATGTCCTCACAGTAAAATGTATAGATTTTGTACTTGCTGCCTGCATTAGCAATTATATGTAACATCTAACGGACATGTCTTTACTTTCTAACGGTTTGTGACTAACGGTGAAAACCACATCGGGACGGACTTTCATGGACAACATGATAATTCGAAACAGTGCACATGTAATAGTCGCCTGTCCTGGATTGTTACTTACCTTTTTAGAAACAAGTGAAAAGTTTAATTTTACATCTTGGGACCAATATAATATTAAGGTCTATGTCTATAGCTAAGTTACCTAAGAAGAGAGACAGAAGACACCAAGCTGGGTCGATTGCTAGTGTACGGATTGTTGTATTGTGGTTTCCGTAAAAAAAGAATGCAGACTGACATGTGAATACAATAGTCCAGCACTGCAAGTGCTGTGTACAACAGAAGTGTCGCGAGCCGGATACCCAACCCCACTCCGTGCATAATCATAGGCCGAATGATAGGTCGAAACGGAAAGAGGTAAACGAAGGGGGGGGGGGTACGTTTTTCCCAATGCTCAGTCCGACTGCAGGTGTTTACTCACCTGTGGCACTCCTGTTTTTGCATTGACAATGCATTATCTATCATCTTAAACACTTGTCTTTGTACAAAAATAATTCTCACATTCAGTACTTTACATTTCGAACAGGTACAGCTTAATTCGTTTTACAGGAAAGCTCATTAGGAATATGGTTTGATTCATGTCAGTTATAATTAGTAAGTTCGCTTTATGTTCCACTGTACATTGACGATGAACATGAAAAAAAAAATCAACTGCTGTTTCGTCTATAGGCACAAACCACATGTGTGTACTTTTCTACCGCGTAAGCGGGTACTTTTCCACCACTGGGGAGAAATCATCACTTGGCGAAAAGGACTCGGATGCAGTCATATGTGCAAAGAGTTATTTACGCATCTGTAACAGATACAAGCGGATACAAACGGATGCGAGTTGAATCTGGAATCCCTCCGGATCCCACTCCCATCCTTTTGTATCCGCTTGTATCTGTTACAGATGCGTACATACCCTTTGCACATATGGCTGCATCCGAGTTTTTTTCACTTCGTGATATCAGCATTCCCTTGACATTCATCTTGATCCGTAAATTTCAGTCCAACGTTTTAATCTTTGTAATTGGCCGAGCAAACAATATACTTTTTCAAACGCTGAGAAATACGTTCTTCCAAAGTTAGTTTTCATCTACATATATGAGAGACCGTGGACATATACTGAGGGATCAATAATGACGTTAGGGCAAAGCAACATATAGAGGCAAGTGTTTGTACATGTTTGACAGTTGCCAATTCAATTATTATCCACAGCACAAAAACAAGTGCTTCTACTGTTTGATGCAAACATACATACAAAGCAGGTGATTTCCTCCTATCGTGGAGTGCAGTTTCACCGCCTGAAAGTATGTTGTGCCTTTTGTCAGTGTTGGGGAACCAACTTTTAAGCTGACCAGCGGGAGCACACAGCAGTTGAAAGAAACAACATGGTTTGAAACTGTTTTGGGCTGGTAATACAGCCAAGATAACATCATAACAAATTGTTCTGTTTTGGTACATTCATTAGTTTCTTTAGAAATAACCGTTTCAATAGAAATAACCTCATCTGTGGATGGACAACACCCAGAGTCGGTCCCTATCATTTGCTAAATGAGGACTACACGTTCTCATGTTGAATAGTGGTTCTATTGTTGTCCCGCTACTTGGGAGACGTGTGTCAACATACCAGAACTCAGCCTCTTGGTCAAAATCTGGCATGCCCAGCCAACATACTTTAACCAATTGCTCTTGCCGCCCCCTTGGCTCATTGTGCAGCCAAAACTCTACAATACGTCCAAGCCATTGGTACAGTATATGGTTATCAACCTCGACCGCATTTGTTGCATTCGGGTCCGGATTGTCTTCAATGAACCGCGACATCAGGTAACTGCTTGTGCGCTGGGCGGGATGAGATCGTAGAGGTGCATCTTCCTCCCACCAACGTGATCTGAGGTGCGACAGGTACTGTCTGTCGACATCTGGGACCGCAGCTTGGTGGTATACGATGACATTGAAGTCATCACATTCTAGGTTGTCCGTCCTAAAGGAACAAAATATCAAAACACAATAAAATTACTACTTCATTGAACACCAACACACGATTGTCCAGTAGAAGTTATTATGGAGCATATCAGATAGTAGTCGTAAAGGTTTTCATAAACTTCATTTAAGGAGTATGTTATAATAGAGAAGTTATATCAAAAATACTTATGACACCAACGACACTAAATTACAATGGTTCATGATCATATTAAGCAGAGCAGCTCCCTTGTCAGAACCGAACAGGGCATTAACATCGTAACATCTTTATCTGTACCTGTAGAAGTCTGTCAACAGCTGAGAATCATCTTCGTCCAGTAACCTTGGGGTGGAAGGATCAAACACCATTCGTGTTGATGCTATTGGATTTGCCCCTAGGATTTGTGCAAACCTGGCAAATGGCATTTGGCTGTTCACTGCTCGCTCAAGGAGGTGATCATACTCGTCTTCCTCCTGGTTGCGTCGCTGCCTTTCGTTGTCTGCACGTTCGAAGGTGTCAATCTCTACATATTCATCGAATATGTCGTGCAGGGCAGGTGGTACTTGAAAATTGTCTTGAACCATTTGGCCAGCAAGAACATACTGTAAGATGTAATTCATTCTTTAATTTGTGAAGAACTGACAGCACTGTGGATGTTTGTATGTAAATTGAATATTAGCATTTCATCACAACAGTTTTCTTTTAAGTTACAGTCAAGTACGCTACTTGGAGATATTCTGTTGTAGAATAGATATGGCCAATGTCGGTTGCATTAATATGTGCATTATGACGCTATATACTAGTATGTTCTAGATTTAAAAGTGTAGAAATGAATGTACTACTTGTTGAAATGTTGCCTCACCTTGAATCTATTCATCACCGAAGCCTCTGGATGTTTCCAAGATTTCATCATCTGTTTGAAGACACGATGTCTTCTCTCCACAGGAAACAGCCAGAAGGCTTGCACAGTTCCAAATCTTTCAATGGCCTGACCCAGGTGATGGCGTAGATGGAAGAGCATGGTCTGTAGAGTACATGGAAACGACTTCGACAGCAGTGCCATGGCCGTGCTAACTGTTCATGGATGTTGATGCACGAATCTTACTTAAGGTTAGATGAACATCCACTGTTGAATACGCCTGTACAGTTTGTAACCCGAAGAACAAAAAGTGTACACATAAAGTGGAAGCCGCCAGGCTAATGGTTAAGGACTACCAAACTGTTTTACGGCTTACATGAATTACTGCATTAGTGGAATTATATGGGAAGGAAGTCTAACATCACTATGTGGAGAGCTTGACCACGAACGTGGACAGTATCAGCGCACTCTGATCATGCAAGCCAGAGTCATACTTACAATTGTCAAAAATTTAAGTTACATTACTGACCTGTACATCTTGAATACTGTCCGGGGATGTTGCATCAATCATTTGGGAAATGGCATTGCAGTAAGCAAAAACTGCCTCACGCTGGTCATTCCCCAACATCCCACGGATGGAATATTTCAGCGGACCTGCAGTTACTGCCTTTAAAGTAAAGAAATAGGTTGTAAGCCGCAGGTAATAATGTCAATGTTAGGCGAAAACGATGGGGATGCTCATGATGATGGTTATGAGACTGACTCACCTGTAAGACCTCTTCAGATTTTAGGTTTGAACCACCGTCCACAAACATTGGAATTTTAGGCCGGAATGGGTAGCCTGTTATTCCTCTGATGGCGGCCCGTCGCACATCAGCCACGCGGATTTCGTTGTTTGACAGCTGCCAAGGGGCTAGTGGTGGTGGTTCACCATCCACACGAGGCAAGATGTTCGCATCGAATCTTCCGAGGTTACTTTCAAATTGACGGATATGTGTACCGTCAAGGTTGCCTCCGGTAGTCATGATGGTGAGAAGCTGGATAAAAGGAAACAATGGGCGTCAGGATGATGCTTTTGGATACATTGGTTAGGCTGGACAGACGATTAATTGATTATTTTTCATAGGACCATTTACTAATGATTTAGGCTAAGTAATGGCTATTGATATTACCTTTAGGGTAAACCCAACAATGACGTGCATTGGGACCACTGGGACATCTAACACCATGTCCACGTATGGAATTCTGCAAATTGCAGACACACCGCAGATCCCTTCCTGCTTCTGCAGGCGATTTGCTTCGGCTGTGTAATAAAACAAAATGTTATTATTAGTACCGGAGAACTTACTCAACTATTAAACGTTTGATGGCTGCCCTTCTTAAAGTAGTCAATGTTATCTTTCGTACTGATGCAGCTCGCCTAACTTGAAAAAAATGTGTGTTTAAAGGCACACTAGGAACGGATGAGCTGTACGTGGTGAAGCAACAGGAATTTTTTTTTTTTGCAACAATGATAATGAAAAGAGTATAGTCGATCGTCGATAAAGGTTACATTTTCAGGTAAGATGTAGGTAATGAGATACAGCAGAAGGGAATTGTTAGTAAAGCAGCTGGATAGGTGTATCCATTTGCTTGTCGGGTGTACGACCTAAAATCAACAGTACTTTGCTATCGATTACTATAAATTGTTGCTAGGGATTTTCATAATTAATTCGTTAACTTACCACGTCTATGCAGTTCACGTAGCCGCATGATCTGTTGGCCAACCGCGACCATCTGTTGGTGTGTTCGATGTGGAGGCGGGTTTGTTCTGTCGTCACCAACGTCTTCTTTCACGTGCCCAGCTTCGTCAATTGTCAGAAAATGTCCCTGTCCTGCTTCTCGTAGGTTGGAGTCATCTGGAAGATGGCACCTATTTTGGGGAAAGATGGTCATCCTGATCATAGCGGGTTTCACTCCCATAGTATGACATTTATCACAGCCGCGTAGACCGTTTGCACCAACCACCTTCAGCAACACTTTGTGTCCTTCATAATCCGCTTTCCAACATACAACTTTTGCTCGCATGGTGAAGTTTTCCTGAGCAGCCACATCAGTAGTGTTAGGAACACCATCGGGTAGTTGAACAAGGTCATGTATCAAAGGTTGAAGATAGATATCTAAGTTCTTTGGCTTTCTCGGACCAGGCGCCATGCCATATAAGAACGTCGCCATTACTTCATTTCGAATTGATCTGGGAAGGCTCTCAATTGTGACTGTTATCGGCCACATGCAGTACTTTGGGTTTGTCCGGAATGGAGATATGCCGTCAACCGATATGCTTAAAGCTAATCCTCTGGTTTCTTCCCTGAACATCCCGTCCTGGGCATACAGGCCTCGCCACATGGATGTGGCTTGTATGCCATGTCTATCAGCATCATCGGCCCTGGCTGGACGCGTAGAGTGTGTCTGTACCAGGGTGCCAAAGTGGTGTGTCTGGAAAAGCCAGTGCAGATACTCACGGATTGAATAATAATGGAAGACTTTCCGAGGCTGATGAGTGCCTTCCTTATATCTTGTCATTCCGCAAACAGGACACTCCTGAATTCTGGCGTTCTGTCCAGCATATATGAAGCACCCCCGTGGGCAAACATGTGCTTTGTGTTTGGTTATTACTGACTGTTTGTTCACTTGTTTGAATTTCTTTGTGGTTGTTGGCATGGTGTTATAAGGCGGCAAAAAGTGATTGAAGATCTTTAAAAGATCACCAAATTTCTTTTCTGTCAGAGTAGATGTTGCAAACCAAGCCGCCAGTATGGCTACTGCCGTTTGCATGTTTAAATGGGCATTGGGATATAGGGGGTCATTTGGGTCTGGATCATTTGGGGCGGCAGCACCAACCTCGTCATCACTACTGGATGTGTAACTGCTGTTATCTCCATCATCCTCTGCATCACTGAAATCATCCGACGAATCTGTGTGATCAGTAACGTCTTCGCGATCGAAAAGTATAGGTGGTAGCACCGTACAAAATTGGCAAAAGATATTCGACAATACTGGTAACAAGTTCAGCACATTTGTTAGGTATTTGGAAGAACTTTATTTGACTACCCCCAATTGCACACGTTAACGGAGAAAGGGCGATATATAAAAAGCAACCAGACCACTATTGCCTACTCAATCTGTGACAGTAACTAATCTGAAGTTGACATGGTATGTTTGTAAGATGTAGGGCGTCATGCATTTTAAGTGTCTGTTTAAATGTAGTTACCTCCGCCTGTGATGACTTGGATTCGCTGTCACTACTGTCGGATGTGTCTGATGGAGGACGCCTGCCATGCGCCTTCAAGTGTTTGGCGACGGTATCCAAATTCAAATAGTATCTTCCGTCACAGTACAAACAAGGACACCTCTTCCTTTTATAACCTGTCAGGAATGGACGATAAAAGTATTCACTATATTGCACTAAATCTGCATCACGTTCCTTTAATAAAAATGTCCAAATGATGGTAACTTTTCCAACTGAACAAGTGTATATTTTCTTATTTTGATTTGTGAAATGACAGCCTCATTGGCATGAATTATAGCGGTCTTTTTCTCCACCCAATAGCAGTCTTATCTTGACAAAGAAGGGCATTCGTACATTTGGTCATTAATGCATCTTTCATGATCGCCCCTGGATTTCGTGACAGCCACCGCGTTTTATTGAAGCCACCATTTTCGAATCTTAAGTATGGGTTTCAATGGGATAACTGTCAGAGATCTAAGTCACTTTTTGTCTAAACCACATAAAAAACAAAGTTGATAAGGTTATGAATTGAAAAACAAGTGTCACGGGGTGACCAGGATTGTCTTTGGGGACACAGATTGTCTTGTTGCTAGTGGCTGTCCATTAGCCTTCTATCTTTAGCTTGTTGTTGTTGTAGATTAAAACCAGATGTAGGGAGGGGGTAAAGGAGAGGAACAGGCGGGAAATCGGGGAGTTGAGGGAGAGATGTAGAGAGAGGCAGACGGAAAATAAAGAGAGCTGTTGGAACTATTGCTGGCTCCGAACTACTTCAATATTCCTATCCAGAAATACATTGCAAAAATACTTTTCTACATCAGCTCAAGACTTCTTAATAGCCGTTTGACCATTGATTGTTAGGGAAATGATTGATCTGGAGGGTACTTTGGGGGTTACTCGAATATGCCGTATGATAGAACTGCTGTCTAGTCCAAACCCAACGTAAAGTTGGCAATACAATTAATTTTTGGGATTCACAAAAATATATATACAAAATAATATCTACAGAACCAGATTAATTGCGTCTGTTCGTGACAGTCGCTTTCAATATAGATTATTTTAATAGAAGTAAAATTTTGACGTCAGAGTAGAAATCAGTATTCTTCACACACCCGCTGTAAATGGAAGCGGCCACTGGCTACATTAGATGATACAGGGCGACACATAACCAAGCGGACGAAAGTGAATCGATAGTATGTTGAAAAGATTTGAAAAGTACATGAATTGAACAAATGTATTTACATGTAGAATTAAAGGGTGTTTGCGTCATACAGGAAATCGTATGTGTTATTTGGGTCAGTTTAAATAGGCTATATACAACGCAGAGATAGGCAACGTATTTACCCTTAATTGGCCATCGTCATGTTTTCCGTGCCTTTTTATGGAATTTCCCACATTGCCCCGTCACACCTGCAGCTCATGGTCGTGTTCCAGTCGTGGCTTTATTGTATGTAATGCATTATCCTACGTAAGTTACTGTCATTGGTGGATATAAGAATTTAGGCACAGCCATGCACGCTCGCGCCTTTTTTAAAGGAATTTCCCACCTTGCCCCGTTACACCTGCAACTCATGGTCGTACTCGTGTCTTATTTTCATCTTACCATCCGCGTGGACAGGTCAGGAACGAACCCGAGCACCTCCTCGGCCGGTGAAGGCGGCTGCGAGCCGCCCGAGCTCGCACGCCACCGCGGGCGGATGACCCCCCAAAGAAAGGCCTTTTTAGTGAGTTGGTCATGTTAAGTACATATTGGAAGAACAATATCATATTCAATTTGAGTATCTGTCGGTTTCTTACACGAAACGAAATGCCATAGCATGTAATATACATGTCATAAAACGGAGTTGAATTTACTTGCTTACTTCATCTAAATTTGTTGGACAAATGAGAACCAAGTAATGAAAATTAGTCCATTAAACTTCCTTTATGTTTGTATCGTAGGATTTCGTTGATATACTGCATGTATGTAATTTTTTCTTGGAATATTCTCATTGTTGTCAAAGGAATTCGAAAATGACCGAAAAATAAAAGGAACAAAAACACGTTACATTGTACTTACCCATTTTCTAGAACGAGGTGCGAGCGGCGTGGACGGCCCCAGCCACAGACATGTAGAAAAGGCAGTGGACATGGTACAGAATTCTACTTAATCCTCCTTTTTGTAAGTTTATGTTAATGAATGAGAAACAGGTGCCTTTGACAATAGTAGTAGCACACCATTCGTCAGAAATGACCCATCTGAATTATGCATGATTAAGTAATTCTGAAGGTCTTTGTCAGGTGGCCAAGACATACCCATCAATACCGTGGGGGCGGATACGAAGTGAGCTCAAGGTTGTGCTCAAAAACCGGCGGTACGAAAAAACCAAGAGGAAAGAAAGGTATTACATATGCTGTCTTTATGTCAGAGACATTTCATTGCGCAATTTAACATCTAATTCCAAGCACAAAATTACTCATTTAATTGTGTCAAGCATCACTTAAGCTACCTACATACCAAATACAAAGACAATCTGTAGAACGAATGTATGTAACGAAAACATAACCTTCTTGTCGAAGGTAATAAAGGTGGTAAATAATCAGCTCTACATATTTCACATATCATTTCTTTAGAAGAGAGCGACAACCTGCCGCACGCAAGAGGCTGCACCTCAGTATGCCTAACGGCACACTATTGGCTACAGTTGAAGAGCGGGACAGAGCAGGAACGGCTGGTAGGTAAAATGAAGTGACATGTTGACACTTTATTGCCAAAAACATGTGCTGGGCCAAATGATGACGATATCTTTCATGTCGTAGAAATAACCGACAATGGACGCCAACACCCGGCCTTCAGGGAGTTAGGATCGGTAAGGATCATTGATTATCTGACTCAACACCTTTAAACACATTATCTTTTCGTATATCATTTCCTCCCTCTGTTCTCTTCAGAGAAATTTATTGTTTTGAATAGATCAACCTAGTTCTTTCACGCATGCAGAGACACGACCACATAGTAAATAATGATCAGTACAACCAAGGAGGTTTAATCTGTTACAAAAGTTGCATCTGTTAACAGTCTTTAATTTTTTGCAGGTGCCAGGTGACGTCACGATAAACATGGCAGTCTACTGCATCAACATACAAAATGCCTAAAGTACTCGTGACACCAGTTAGACATTTGCATCTGTCGTCTGACGTGTGTCCTGTGACGTCTGCTACGGAAAAAGCACAGAAATGCACAAATATGGTCACCATATATAATATTATGTTAATGAATGTGTTCGAGTAAGAATAAACAGAGCAGTAGTTTGTTAAGACCATGTGAAGATAAACATTATGCATTTTCTTTGCAAGTGTTACCTTTCTAGTTTATCTTTTTTTGTTTCTAATTTATTTCTGGAATAAAAAAAACATGTTGGTTGTGATAGCATTTCCCGTCGCCTCAATTATTGTCGAACGAGGTTTACAATTTACGATTTAGTCCATTATGCAAATTACAGGCGTGCAATAAAATGATCATGGCATTAGGTAATGAATGACATGCACCGCGCGTTCTCCGCAACATCTGCCTCAAGATTTTGGCTGACCAATGGCGTTACGCCACCACACCTCATGTCACATGACATATGGTAATTAAAGATTTGGGGTGACCAATGACGTTACGCCACCTTTTGTCACGTGGCATGTTGTGGTACTTAAATAACTGTTAAGTCAGTGACGGCCATTTCGTCGACGTCTATGACCGAACCAGACCAGTCAACCGGACATGACAGAGCCAGAGGACGTAGTTTATTCGTGTTTCTTTTCGCTGTTAAATACCATGTATGCTGTATAACCCTTTCTTGACAAAACTGAAATATTTTGTGAAAAGTGTTATTTCAATGTCCGTAAATGTTTGTGGTATGCTTCATTGAAATGGTAATATATTAAGGGTTCCTCTTCGGTATGAAATATGAGGAAAAGCGTCAATGAAAGTAAGGTGCAAAATTCGAGCTTTTCTACATAGCAAGGCTCCGAATGTTTCTATAGCCATGTGCAATATTTCATATTTGCAATGAAGCCAATGGTCAATGTGTTGCTAATAACGTTTCATTCATTAAATTTATTACCAGACCAATTTCTTGCAGGATGGAAATACTAAAGACGGAGCTCGAGGAGACGGAGTTCGAGTCTGTGGATGAAAAAGGAAGGTTAGTGGTACTCATTGAAATAGTGGATGATGCAATACCGACGTAACTCCTGTCTCTCTATCGTGTTCATATATATATATATATATGGGGTAATCAAGATGGCGGAAGAGTGCGGTCACGCTACGGCAGCTCTCCGACGCTAATTCTATTTTGAGGATTTTATGCTGCAAGAAGTGAGTTATTTTGAATGTATCCGATATAGATTATTAGAAGTACAGGTTTGAAACATTTACAAAAGTTTTGGAGCTCTGATCTTGATATAATCGCGAGAAAATGCCGGGAGAATCGAAGAAAACACCGAAGTCCAAGACGCCGACGAAAAACTAACTTTCGACTACGAGGATGAAGAGAAGACCAGAATGTGTGGCGTTAAACTGCGGTCAAACAATTTGGAAATGTGGCTTCAGTACCACAAGGATTGCTTCAATTGTGACTTCGAATCCAACAAAGGAACAGTCATCACCTGGAAAACCACGCCAGGAACATCGAGTCTCTCTATCCTGCCTACCA
Organism: Branchiostoma floridae x Branchiostoma japonicum; assembly: GCA_013266295.2. NCBI lineage: Eukaryota > Metazoa > Chordata > Leptocardii > Amphioxiformes > Branchiostomatidae > Branchiostoma > Branchiostoma floridae x Branchiostoma japonicum. The sequence continues at coordinate 25,991,384 of CM023823.1, forward strand.
CACGGAAAACAGGTAAAGGACTCTTGTCTGTTCACTTCTATCAGAGAAAGAAAGGGTTGATGGTCCAAGGCCAGTACACAAAATGGTGGGTTGACAAAGTATATACAGAAACTAGAAAGGCCGACATTTGCTCCGGAGCAAATACAGCATATTTAAGCCATTTCCTTCCCATGTTTAAGTCCCATTTTACACAATTTGAAAGCTGTGTATGCCAGCAAGGTGAATAGCATTCTGTTTGCATGTGTCCAAGGATCCATCGTACCAAATATCAGGTTATTTGGTTTAGATATCAGGTCATGGGAGCCAAAAATGTACATGTCTGAAAATAGCAAAAAAGTCCCATTTTACACAATTTTAAGTGATGCATGTCAACAGTGTGAATAACATTCTTTGGGCATGTGCCCAATGATCCCTCATACCAAATTCCAGGTCATTTGCTTTCAACATCAGGACACAGGAGCCAAAAATGTACATTTTTTGTCTGTATTGTGTCTGCCCTGATCCGAGGTGTTGTAAGCTATTTGATATTGACAAGTTGAGTGAAACCATTAATGAGACATAGAAGCCCCGACGGGGTGATAATGTAAGAAAGGTGAGAGGCCGGCCTGTACGATGTAATACATTGTTATGCAGACAAGTTATAACCTCTGTTTCTGGTGTAAGAAAGTACTATCCTTTAAAGGTGTACTGTGTTAAGAGTCTGATAGAAACACTTGAGTTATTTGTGAAAAGGAAAGGCTTCGAGGGGAAATTTGAACTGTGGAGAAATAGAGTCAGAGTTGCTAGGAGATGTGTTTGATGGACAGGTTTGGCAAGATTTTCAGAAGTAAAATAGGGAAGATTTTCTGAATGTACCAAGAAACTATGGATTGATGTTGAATCTAGATTTGTTCCAACCATTCAAACGCAGAAACGATTACATGTTGGATTCATTTATATGACAGTGATGAACCTGCCACGGAAAGAAAGGTTTGAAGTTGAAAACGTCAGCTCAGTAGATATAATGCCAGCTCTGCAAAGTGAGCCAAAATGCCTGACTCATTTCCTTCAACCACTTGTGAACGAACTGCAATTTCTCTGGCAGGGAATACATTTCACGTCGTACATATCTCCAAATTTTCCTCTAAAGTTCCGCGCTGCTCTCCTGTGCTGTGCTGCTGATATCCGATCAGTGAGAAAACAAACTATGTGGTTTTTTGGGTCACGCAGCGAACATTGGCTGTTTGAAATGTAAGAAGAAATTTGAAAGGTTGGAAACAAAACCAACTATTCTGGTTTTGACAAAGAAAATTGGGATCTCAGTATTTTACCCACTACCAGATCATCAGCCATTGACTCTAGATACCCCGTAAGAAATGGAAATAACCTTTGTGTACGGATCCCCAAAAGTTCCAGAACACAGAATGCCTTCCTCCACAGAGCCACCCTTTTATGGAACTCTCTCCCAGATAACATACGATCTGCCCCTACACTGTTCTCTTTTAAAGCTAATGTATGGAATTTCCTCGGGGATCCATATTCTGTTTAACATACTACATCTATGTCATAACCCGATTAACAAAATATCTTGGCAACTATGTACATACTAGGACTCTATCATAATTGTATTATTGTATTTTTAAATAATGTAAGTATATATTATCGTATTAATGTATATAACTGTATATCTTTTTAGGATGTAACTCATGTAATTATGTAATATGTATTCCCATGTATGTCTAACGATTCTCATCTTTTCCCCAGGGTGTTCCTTAATAATAGTCTTCGACTAGTTGGGACACCCTGGCTTCTTTGTAAGCCAAACAAATAAATAAATAAAAATATCCTTTAAAGGTGTACTGTGTTAAGAGTGTAATAGAAACACTTGAGTTATTTGTGAAAAAGAAAGGCTTCGAGGAAAAATTTGAACTGTGGAGAAATAGAGTCAGAGTTGCTAGGAGATGTGTTTAATGGACAGGTTTGGCAAGATTTTCAAAAGTAGAATAGGGAAGATTTTCTGAATGTACCAAGAAACTATGGATTGATGTTGAATCTAGATTTGTTCCAACCATTCAAACGCAGAAACGATTACATGTTGGATTCATGTATATGACAGTGATGAACCTGCCACGGAAAGAAAGGTTTAAAGTTGAAAACGTCATCTTAGTAGGTATAATGCCAGCTCTGCAAAGTGAGCCAAAATACCTGACTCCGTTCCTTCAACCACTTGTAAACGAACTTCAATTTCTCTGGTAGGGAATACATTTCACGTCGTACATATCTCCAAATTTTCCTCTAAAGTTCCGCGCTGCTCTCCTGTGCTGTGCTGCTGATATCCCAGCAGCGAGAAAACTATGCGGTTTTTTGGGTCACGCAGCGAACATTGGCTGTTCGAAATGTAAGAAAAAATTTGAAAGGTTGGAAACAAAACCAACTATGCTGGTTTTGACAAAGAAAATTGGGATCTCAGAAGCGACGCTGGACACAGGAGAGAAGGGCTGAAAATACACCGGTGTTCCAATGTGACCAGGAAGAAGGCACTTTAAAAGTTGTATGGTACACAGTACACGCCATTGATGGAGTTGGAGTATTACCAGTCTGTAAGATTCTGTGTGATAGATCCAATGCATAACTTATTCCTCGGTACAGCTAAGCGGATCTTTAAACTTTGGGTGGACTGAGACATTCTGAACAAAGCAAAGCTGACCAAATTGGAAAAACGCTTTTGGACAATGAATCTCCCCAATGGAATGGGCCGTCTTCCGACTAAAATAAGTTCAAATTACGGGTCCTTCACAGCGTACAAATGGAAGAATTGGACATTATATCGTAGTGTGTATTGCTTGGGAGATCTATTGCCACAAGAGCATTACCAATGCTGGCAAATGTTTGTCTTAGCTTGTGAGAGGCTCTGCAAACCTGCTGTTAGCCGCGCTGATGTAGATTGGGCCGACGCAGCTTTTGTTATGTTTGGGAAAAAAGTGGAAAGACTGTTTGGAAAAATGTCTATCACTCCAAATATGCATCTCCATTGTCATCTAAAAAGCTGCATTCTCAAATACGGCCCACTGCATGGATTTTGGCTTTTCAGTTTTGAGAGGTACAGCGGTTGGCTTGGTGCTGAGACCACAAACAAGGAAATCTAGCTTCAAATAACGAGAAAATTCTTGATCAGTGATTTTGCTCACAATCTTCCATTACCTACCTATCTAAGCGAAGTCTTCAGTCCCCTTTTCGAACTGTTTAGTCCGGATAGAAAAAAAGTGGATGTACCGAACGAAAAGAAAAGGGAACTACTATTGATGGGTACCTCTCGCACCATTTCAAACATTGATTGGGCAAAAGATGAGCAGACAATCAAACTGCCACCAGTGTTCACAAGAAATGCTCTTTCTCCGGATGACACAACATATTTAGAACAGACGTACAATTCCATGTATCCCAATGAGGAAATCAATGTCATAAATATGGCGAAAGTCGTTAGAAACTACAGAACATGTCAGGTTGGGCAGGAACTGTTTGGTTCAAGGGTAGCCACCCGGTCCAGTAAAGCAGCGTATGTCATGGCCGGGTGGTTGGGTGAAAATGGCAACATTGATTCCGCCGCTGAGCACAGGCCAGGGGTTATCCAAAACTTCTACGCCCATTCTGTGAAGATCAATGGGGAAATAAAATGTCATGTATTTGCTGTAGTCCGCTGGTACGGCGCATCCCCATTGAAAACCAGTTTTGGAAACGATAAGCCGTTTACTGTATGGGAGAAGCAATCTGTTGTTAGAGGCCCAGCTTCCTTTATTCCTGTACAGAGATTGTATAGAAAATTTGCCTGGGCAGAGACTGTAATAGATGGGGAAAACGTTGTGGTTGTTTGCCCGATTGCTCGAAAGATCATATATATAGATTTTGAAGTAGTGGGGAATATGTAGAAAAATGTGCCAACACAATAAGATGAATCTGGGTCACTGGGTCAGTCTACTGAGGAAGACCAGAGTGACTGGTCGAAAGCTCTAGGTGAGAGAATTTTTTGTGTTGGATCAAAAGTCTTAACTTTAAACAAATAAGATGAATCGTTAGGCATATTGTGAGCGGAAGCAAAGGCACATTGTTGTGTTTTTCGACCCTGTACAAATGTAGCTACAATGTATATTCATTCTATTTAGTCATGTGTTAGTAGTTTGCAAATGTACATTGATTATACGTGAGACCAATTGCTAGCTACATAATGGTGAAGTTTGGAATATACTTGTAAAATTTATGTCAATGTTGTAAAGGAATGTCCATTTGATTTCCATCTAGAAACTTTTCAAGCTGGTATGTTATGCCGATGGGCGGTTATACCGTCGATACAAATAGAAGAAGAAGGTCCCGTGCTCTTGACAGAGCCATAGGGGTGGTGCCCATATCCATTTCTGTAGCCCTTGGGCGACACACAGTTGTGCAAGGCACTACAGCAGGGGGCTGGTCCGCTGGTAGCGCTGTGTGTTTGACCTTCCCACACTCTTTCTCATATTTGCTGAGTGCTAAGCAGAGAAAGAAATGTGTACCATTTTTAAAGTCTTTGGTATGACCCGGCCGGGGATTGAACTCACGACAAAGCGAGCACTCTACCAATTGAGCTATTGCACCGGTCACCGATACAAATACAGATTGTAAAATTTGAAAGTACATCTGTTCGAAGTGTATTACATTGCAATCCAAATAAAATCAAAATGGAAACAACCTTGAAATTGTTTAGTCTGTGCACATCAGTTACTAGTACATACATATTTACACCACCGGGTATTGCAGATAGTGATAGTTGTGAAATTAGAACTTGAAATACCGGTTTCTTTTCAGAACAGGTGCGTTGCTGTAGCTAGGGAAGTCGCTTGTGATGGTAATGTGGACAAAATAATATGACAACTTGTATATGTTTGCGCCAAAGTCCATGCAAATGAGTCTAACCAAGGTCTAAAAGACCAGTACAAACAAGAAGTTCATTGGACTTTTACCTCCATAGCTGTATACAACGTCCTTGTTTCACGCTAGCTAGTGGTAAAACGAAATCCAGTCATAAGAAGCTCTGGGCGTACACTTATACATTCCAAGAAGGGCAACCTCCGGTGTGAAATCTGATAGAAAACAGACTGACAAAGGAGAAGTGTTGTCTCTATATTCGTCACCTTTGTAAGGCATTCCAATAATGGATAGGGTAGCCGTTACGTCTTCTTTATGATACTCTACTATGTATTTCAGCAGCTTGTAATTGAATTCATGGTATGATTGGTCAGGCAGACGAAGTTGTGCAACTGCAATTTATTCATATTGTTGAAAACGAATTTCATTTCATGATAGATTGTCCAACCTATGATGAATACCGACAAAAACTGTTGCAGTCTATTGCATGTAGGACCGATATAACGCTACCTCATACAAAAACAGAGATATTCAATATGTTAAAATCATGCCCTGTCCATATATCCACCTCACTTAAAAGATGAGACAATGTTATACATTCCTGACGATGTTTATGTTATTACGATTGTATTTAGAGTAGTATAACTAGAGTGTCTTTATTTGTTACCTATAAAAGTAGATCGGCTTTTTAGAACTGTTACCTATTAGAACTGCCAGTACTTTTAGATAAATGTTAGGGATACCAACAAATGTTAGGGACACCAAAACTGAAAGGTGAGCAGTACGACGCAGGAAAGTACTACCCGGTGTCTTTGACGAGCATGTGTTACAAATTGTTGGAGCACATTTTAAACAGCACTATGGATGGATCATCTAAAACATCATCTAGAAAATCATACACGGCCTGGTTCAGTGTCCCACAATCAAGAGCAAACTGACTCCACTCCCAGCCAGACAACGCCGTACTCACAGTCAGCAGTTCCGTGGCAGATTTATCCAAGTTAGGCCACACCAATTTTATTTGTTGCTTCTCGGATTTTTTCAGGAAAAATATGAAGCGACAGGGCGAAAAAAAATAAAAAATAAAAACAGGCCTGGGCATCTTATTATAGCCCCAAATGCTAGAATAGGTGCCATGAAGTCAACACAGAAGACTGGGTTAAAATTTAAACAATGAATTTTGAACTTTTAATCAAACCACTGCATTAGTAGATGTAACAATTGTAACAATTGGGAAAAAAATGACTTTCGTCAACTGTTGGAGGCAAAATATGAGCATTTTTTAGTTGATTCAGAACCAGGATTTTTTTTTTTTTTTTTTGCAAATCAGAAAAAAATGAAGCGGCGAATCCGAGAAGCAACAAATTAAATTGGTGTGGCCTTAAGTTATAATGTTGCTATTTTGGTTACAAGCTTAGCTTTATGAGAGAAAAAAGTTTTATGAGAGAAGAAAGTTTTATAAGAGAAGAAAGTTTTATGTTGCTCATATCAGTTTGAATTCATGTATGATATTATATGAAGAACATACAAAAGTTAACTTTCTGGGAATTAGCTACTGCATGTACTGCATGTTTGTACCTTGAGAGGCACACAATCACACATTTCAAGCAAAATATTGTCAGGTACATATTTTATATTGAAACTTTCTAACCACTGCTCCTAATGACGTAGGACTGTCTTCTCTTCTGATGCCATCTGGGAAGTGTACCAAGAAGAGGCCAAGAAAATGTCTGCCAAGATTCTAAGGGCCATCAACAACGGACAGATGAAGCCTAATATCTTTTCTTTTATAGAAATCTATAAGTCATGGTTTAACTGTTAATTGGACTGTACTCCTTATATCATATGCATTCAATTAGCATTGTTTGTACTCACAATGTTTAATGATATTGAAATGGTTGAAAGTGTGGACACATTGCATTATCATTGTATAATATGAAAATGTTGATGGGTTTTCGGAAGTGAAGGTAAATGTCAAAGATAACATTTACGTAAGGATACTCAAATATGATGTTGATATTCTCCTTGACTCAGTGATTAAGTATCCTTGTGTATGGCAGGGAAGTAAGCACTATGACTCAGGAATAAAGAATCCTGTTCACCCTGGAAGAAAGGACCTTGCCCGAGGAACTGGTGTCAAGGGCTAGAACAGAGTAGGTCACACATGTTTTATGTGGTTTTTTTTTACATAATTGACTTTCATTTTTTAAGGACTAATATTTTGGGCATGTAACACAAAATTTGACTGGGTGCCATTCTTCTGTTGTTAACTGCTGGCTTCATCTTTTAGATTGCTTATACCAAACAGGTGTCAATGAGTAATGAGAAACTTAAAAGTGCAGTAGATAGATGTCATGAGTCAGAGCAAAGGTGATCATAGGATATTGATAAATTTGCTTACAACAACACATCTCGGGTAGGACTGAACTTTACAAAGAATGTTATGTTTTAGGTAAGTGTGTCTTTTTACATCCACAAAAAGTCATGAATGTCACATTATAGGCAATGGTTAAGTGGCTGCTTGTTGGTATGATTTAGTTACATTTGGTTATGACAAGAAATTGGGATCCCTGGAGGCACGGCAGCAGAACTTCCGATTTTGCTATACTCAAAACGCTTGCGCTAGGACCGTAGTCTCCTTCCGAGTGGCCGCCAAAGAGTACGCGTCTGCTGGTCCGCTGGAGATATACAGACCTAAAAAGATGAAAGCATCTCTTCCGATCATTCTTCAACAGACGAGGCGGAGTCTGCCCCGGAGAAGTTATCTCTATTAAATAATAATAAGGAAATCGATGTATATTTTTATAATATTCAACTCTCAACTCAAAATTACTTTACGCTACTACAGGTACAGTCGTAACTCTGATGCCATCCGCTTTCACCCCCGGGACTTCACCCCAGAGACCATACAGATGAGACATAAGGCCTTCACAAGTGAGCTGAATACTAGTATTATACCGTTTGTCCATGTTATCATTCACAATGTATATTCAAATCACTGATATATGTATTTGATAATGAGTTCTATGGAGAAATAAACAGTGAGATCAAGTTAAATCAAATAGTATGTATGTTAAGGTTCCAATTGCTAATGACTTTAAAGGCACTGCGCTTTCTGGTTGTTCAAGGGATATCAGATTATGAATATTTTACCATGTATGTGCAAGTTATGTAAATCTAAAAATTTTATGATGCCTAAAAATGACGCACAATAATGTCCTGAGTTATGTTGGGCTTGAGGAAAAGTGAGATGGTGGCTGGTGTCATGGTGTAATTTTTGCTAAGAAAATGTTATAATAATAGTCATCTTGACATATGTCAGACTTTAAATACAAAAAGCTAGCTGTTAATGTTGTGACAGGTTTGCTGAGTATAGTTTTGGAGTGGTGTTCTTAGTGATGTTATGCCGTGTTTGGAGTGGTATTCTTAGAATGTTATGCTGCTACTCTTAAAGAAAAACAGAAACAACCACAAAAAATTGCAAACGAATGTTTGATTGGATCCTGGTAAAGAGTGTAATTTTCCCTTTCTTTGACAGCACGTGAGAAGACGCCTATTATCATTCTGGCGGGCTACAAGGATCACATTGAGAAACAGGTTTTCTCCATAAATCAAGGTTTTCGGAGCCGATTCCACCACACTGTGACCTTCAGGCCAATGGAAGTGGAAGTAAGTTTTTGTAATTCATCATACAAGTATACTTGTTGTTGTTTAATCAGCCCCTTAAATACATTAGCTGCTAGGGGACCTTAACTCCCAAGCCATGTTGTGGGAATAAGATATCAAAACTAGAAGCACTCCTGCAATGCCATGGAGTGGATGTCCATTATTGACTTGACTTTAACATTCTTAGCACCTGCCATCATGCCATGTTATGCATTCGCAACTTCTGGATGTATGCTTTCTACAAATACGCAGAATGCCAAAATAAAACTTAATACATAACCATCATGGTAAATGCAATGAACAAATGACCTTTCTGTATATTGATGTACCTTTTAAGATCATTTCGATTGTGAATGACTGAATCACCAATATTTCTAAGCTAAGAGATTGATCAACCTATCCTGTAAGATGTTTTTTTCTAACTCTTAACATTGTAATCTACTTAGCAACTTGCCGAGATACTGCTGTTGAGGGTTCAACAGTCCTACGTGCGATTCAACGACTGTGGCATTCCAAACCTGAAGGAGGCCATCACGAAGCTTCCAAGGGAGTACCTCGCGCAGAATAACGCCCGTGTGGTGAGTCAGATCATCCAAAACGTCAATGTGGAGAGCCCTGTGTTCACTAAAGGCTTCCGGCCAACGCTAAGCACAGGGCTGGCAGTAAGTCATGACTACTACATGTAGTATTACTTTACTCATTTTTGTGAATAGAGTATTTAAGGCAATGTGACATTGCATACCCCGAAAAAAAAAGCGAAAGTAACATTTTATTGCAATTCTGCATAAGCCAGCTTTGCTAACATTCTGGGCAACACCAGCTTTTTGGGGGGTGGAGCACGGAATGGTGATCTTAAACACATCACTGCCAGGTTCTTCATTCCGAATGGAAGAAGGCCTTCTTGGGCTGTGAAAATGCCTTTTGAGCAAAAGAACCTGGCTGAGATGTGTTGAAAATCGCCATTCACACAGAAAAATCTGGTTCTGTTTTCTGAACATTATTGATGCAATGGCTCCTTGATTCTATCCTGCAATAGAATTCGTTTTATCATTCTAGTCATAGCTTCTTGTTCTTTTGGAGGTTAAACATTTTCGGCAAATACCCGTTGAATAGCGCAGGACCCTGTATACCTGTTTGTGCTTGCGGTCATACGTCAACAGATAGCAGCATGAAGTACAAAGTTATAAATAGGGAAAAAAAGTGAGTCCTTGATTAACCTACTTGATATTAACATAATGCAGTGATGCTTTAATCCATTCATTTTGTTCGCTATTACAGGTTTCATTCTCTGACATTGAACGAGCTGTCCTGAAGCTGAGTGAGGACGTGTCTGATGGATGTAAGTAGATTTTGCCATACATTGCTTTCCTGTTATGTAATTTATCATTAAGTGCAAAATTGCCATCTGAAATTAGCCTCCTTTGCCGGCATTCAGGGTCCGGTCGGCTCTTATTGGGGGGGGGGGGGGGGGGGGGGGGGGGGGGGGGGGGGGGGGGGGGGGGGGGGGGGGGTTCTGATCAAACGAAGATCGCCCCCCTCCCCCAAAAAAGGAGCTGATCGGTCCCGGAATGCCCGAAATGTGAAATAGACAATATTCAACAATAGACACATTAAAGAGAAAAAAAGAAGGAACCAGCCCCCCCCCCCCCCAATAAAGATGTCAGGATGTTAGTAGCTAAATTGACTCCAAACATCCTCCCAACATCATAAATGGATTATAAGCCACAGGGAGTCTGAGCCCGACTGGCATTGAGAACAATGGCAGCAGACGACAGGGAACGATTTGCATATTAACTGACATCTGAAGTTTAGAAAAATGTTGTATTCGTCTCTACTTGTTTGTCAACAAGACATTGCCACACAACGGAAAAAAACCAGGTAGTTGCAGCAAACCTAACAACATCCATGCTACAAGACATGGCAGGCGTTGAGTATAAGGGCCTTCAATTTCCAATTTGAACTATTCCAGCAGAGACCAGACTCTGTCTGTCCTTGGTCTGCCAAGCTTGAAAGTTTGCTTCAAAAAAATCTGTATTCACAAATTGCAAGGATCTTATCCACAGTTTATCTAAATTTCTCTTGATAGTTGTGTGTCTAGAAAATATATATATATAAACACTTCTGATGGTTACTTGCAATGGTAGAAACAAGCTCTGAATTACTGAGTAGCCAAAGTCAGGATAGCAGGATTGGCTTAGTACATGTCTGTGTATATATATATATATATATAATTATTACTCTACATCCTTTAGTTAGACATGACAGCTACTTTTCATGTACATGTACATGTTCATGTCTTATCTGTTATGTCTACATAATCAAGTGTTGTGAAGAGTGGGTACTTGGGCAGTACCTTCTTGGCCTCCCCCCAAGTGTTCAGCACGGCTGCCAGATACAGAATGCTTTTATAGTCCAACCTTCATCCATGGATGATCTACCGTTTTGCCAGTGTCAATGACATTTGTCTTTCCTATGAAATTAGATGCACCAGACACAGAAGAGGAAGGTGCAAAAAGACGCACACGGGCAAAGAAGCAGTAGAGGTAAGAAAATCATGACTGATATCACTCTGTAAGGGTAAATGACTGTGCAAGGCACATAATAACAAGTTACAGCACCTGTATCTTAACTGTAAAAACCTACATTACTGCTTCTATGCCTGACTACTTTGTAGAGGATAGTGAAATATAACATGCCCGTTCTTCCTATTTGTAAACAAGAAGCTTTAATTTTTAATTTTCTATAACAATAATAATCTTTATTGCATATTCATTCTTACCCGGGCTGATAAAAGTCACCATACCTGGCTCAGTCGGAATATGAAAGAAAGGAATTATGGCAATAATAAAAAGCTAACATCAACGTATAACATTCTAAAAACTATATTGAGTGCTAGGTATATAAAGTATTAGCATCCCATTGTGTAAAGATTGACTTTGCTCATGCCTTCTGCTTTCAGACACAGGTCTCAACCGTAGGCACCGTGAAGTGAGGAAGAAAGGGGCATCCTTACCCAAAAAAATCTAGGTAGTGCACTGAGCTACTTGGGTGTAGAAATAGGTTGCACCAAGCAAAAGATGGTTGCACGGTGCAACTGGGCAACCTAGTATTTCGCACGCTGTAATAAGTTGCCATGATCCATTTAAGGCAAAAGCAAATAAATGAAGTTCACTATTCCCTGTTCTGACGTCGTTGTTTTTTTCCCTCACCATGGTCTTTATTCAATAAAAATAAGATAAACAATTACTAAAGTAAACTTCTTAGAGTACATTCATTTTCAAACAATCTCACAATGTCTCCTTTATAGGTACCATATTTGTATTTACAAATTGTGTACTTCCCAAGTAGTATCAATTAGTTGATATAATGAATTTTTTTAATCTTATCAAGTTTGTAACCAAGTATTATGTCATTAACAGATAATGATAATTTACTCGCATATTTAATACAATGAATTTTTTCTACTTCTCTCCATATGGGTTCTACAATATTACAATAGTAAAAGAAATGTTCAACATAGTCTACAGAACAGTTACAAAATAGACATCTGTCATTTTCAGTAATACCTTGTTTAAATAATTTAATCCTTGTAGGATATACATTATGAAGTATTTTCCATTGAAGACACTGGATTCTTGGCTCCTTTATGACATAAAATAAAGACTTCCATATTGTATTCCAAGGCGTTGTTCTGACGTCGTTTTTTATTGACGATTTAGATGGTCTTTCACATAAAGGAAGAAAGGTCTCCGCCGTGAATCAGATCGACACAGAATGTGTATTTTAAAGCCGGTACCGTAAAGTATACGACTTAGTGTATGATTATATATCCTACGGTCTAAGGCAAGGAAGACGTTTTTCCATGACACTGTATAAGCCCTCTGACATCCAGGGAAAAAGTTCCCCGACACACAGAGCGACATCGCTCTCTCACTCAGAGGACAAAATTCTCTCCCACTTACAGAATGTGTCGCTCATACAGGCTGGAAGTGGGAGAGAATTTTAGCTGTATATGTGGGAGATAACTTTTCTTGAATGTCGAAGAGAATTCTGTATTTACAGACGGTAAAGTATAAGACTTTCAAAAACGTAGTGTATGAGTATATATTTCCCGGTTTAAGACTATGAAGTCGTTTTTTTCATCATAATAGATAACTCTCTCACATCAAAGAAGAAAGTTCTCCGACTAACAGAACAAAGTCAATCTCTCACTCAGAGGACAAAATACTCTCCCACTTAGAGAACGTGTCGCTGGTAGAGGCTGGAAGTGGGAGAGTATTTTTCGCTGTAGATGTGGAAGAGAACTTTTCTTGATTGTCGACGAGAATTCATAAGACTTTAAAGAACGTTAACTTATTGTATGAGTAAATATTTACTGTGTAGGACTGGAAAGTACTAGTAGTTTATTCATCATGCTCTAGAAGTTCTCTCACATTAAGGAAGAAAATTCTCCGACTCACAGACCAACATCGCTCTCCCACTCTGAGCACAAAATACTCTCCCACTTACAGAACGTGTCACTGATACAGGCTGAAAGTGGGAGAGAATTTTTAGCTGTATATATGGGAGAGAACTTTTCTTGAATGTAGAAGAGAATTCTATATTAAATTTTACTGACAGTAAAGTATAAGACTTTAAAAAACTTATTGTATGAGTATATATTTTACGGTTTAAGACTATGAAGACGTTTTTTCATCATAATAGCTAACTCACACATCAAGAAAGAAAGTTCTCCGACTCACAAAACAAAGTCGCTCTCCCATCCAGAGGACAAAATACTTTCCCACTTAGAGAATGTGTCGCTGAGCTCATGAGACAGGCTGGAAGTGGGAGAGAATTTTTCACTGTAGATGTGGGAGAGAACTTTTCTTGAATGTCGAAGAGAATTCTGTATTTACAGACGGTCAAGTATAAGACTTTGAAAAACTTAGGGTATGAGTATATATTTTACGGTCTAAGTACGAAGTTTTCTCACCAAAAAAGCTAACTTTCACACATCAAAGAAGAAAGTTCTCCGACTCACAGACCAGCGTCGCTCTCCCACTCAGAGGACAAAGTACTCTCCCACTAAGAGAAAGTGTCGCTGATACAGACTGGAAGTGGGAGAGAATTTTGGCTGTATATGTGGGAGAGAACTTTTCTTGAATGTCGAAGAGAATTCTGTATTTACAGACTGTAAAGTATAAGACTTTCAAAAACTTCTTGTATGAGTGTATATTTTACAGTTTAAGACTATGAAGTCGTTTTTCATCATAATAGCTAACTCTCACACATCAAGAAAGAAAGTTCTCCGACTCACAGACCAACGTCGCTCTCCCACTCAGAGGACAAAGTACTCTCCCACTAAGAGAAATTGTCACTGATACAGACTGGAAGTGGGAGAGAATTTTGGCTGTATATGTGGGAGAGAACTTTTCTTGAATGTCGAAGAGAATTCTGTATTTACAGCTGTACAGACTGTAAAGTATAAGACTTTCAAAAACTTCTTGTATGAGTGTATATTTTACAGTTTAAGACTATGAAGTCGTTTTTCATCATAATAGCTAACTCTCACACATCAAGGAAGAAAGTTCTCCGACTCACAGACCAACGTCGCTTTCCCACTCAGAGGACAAAATACTCTCCCACTAAGAGAAAGTGTCACTGATACAGACTGGAAGTGGGAGAGAATTTTAGCTGTATATGTGGGAGAGAACTTTTCTTGAATGTCGAAGAGAATTCTGTATTTACAGACGGTAAAGTATAAGACTTTAAAAAAACTTATTGTATGAGTGTATATTTTACGGTTTAAGACTATGAAGTCGATTTCATCATAATAGCTAAATCTCACACATTAAGGAAGAATTCTGTATTTTAAAGATAATCGCGACTTAAGTGTGACTCCAGTAGCTGAAGTCTAAGACAAATTATTGTTTGAGTATGAAGTCTAAGACAAATTATTGTATGAGTATATTTTTTACGGTCTCAGACTAGAAAGTCGTTTTTCCATGACGCTGCAAACGCACTCTCACACCAAGGAAGAAAGTTCTCCGACTCACAGACCAACGCCGCTCTCTTACTCAGAGGACAAAATACTCTCCCACTTGGAGATAGTGTCGCTGATACAGGCTGGAAGTGGGAGAGAACTTTTCTTGAATGTCAGAGAGAAATGTGTATTTTACAGCCAATCTTAAGTTATGTGCGACTACGGTACGTGAATTATACGACTTCGAATAACTTGGCGAATGTGAATATTTTTTACTGTCCAAGATTAGAAAGTTGTTGTTCCATGTAACTGTAAAAGCTCTCTCACATCAAGGAAGAAAGTTCTCCGACTCTTCGCTCTTTTACTCAGAGGACAAAATACTCTCCCACTTAGAGAATGTGTCGCTGGTAGAGGCTGGAAGTGGAAGAGAATTTGTACTGTATATGTGGGAGAGAATTTCTCTTGAATGTGGACGAGAAATCTGTATTTTGCAGACAATCTCAAGTTATGTGCGACTACCGTAGTGAATTATAAGACTTCGAATAACTTAGCGTACTATGTGCATATTTTTTTCCTCTCTAAGACTAGAAAGTCGTTGTTCCATGTAACTGTAAACGCTCTCTCACATCAAGGAAGAAAGTTCTTTACTTATTGCTCTCTTACTCAGAGGAGAAAATATTCTCTCACTTAGAGAATGTGTCGCTGGTACTGGCTCGAAGTGGGAGAGAATTTTTCGCTGTATATGTGGGAGAGAATTTCTGTCGAATGTGGAACAATCTCAAGTTATGTGTGTGACTTCAGTATGTGAAGTATCAGACTCTCTCTCTCTCTCTCTCTATATATATATATATATATGATACCAAATTGCGCATGCGTGAACAAGTACGGACGTGTTTTACCTCGCTCTTGCTCTCCTAGTATTTTACGACAGATTTTAGCCTGTTATAGATAGTAACGAGTCTTTTTAGATAGCGACAAGTTGAATCTAAGTGAAAGGAACTTTCTAATAGTAATTTTAGGCAGGAAGTACTGTTCTTTTAGTAAATTTTCAAGGGTTTTGTGCGCCCCATGTGGAGAGAACTCCGGCGCCATATTGGATTTTAGAGGACTCATCAAAATCACCCGAGTTTACCTAAGTTTATCAAGATTCCTGGTAGGAAAAACCAGAAGGACAAGGGCGGGTGGCAGCAGGAGGAGGTAATCGGTCAACCGGAGAAAGCTGAAGACGACTTTAACGTGGCCAATTCAGGACTAAAGGGACGCTACCGGAACGCGCCAAAATCTTCTGGGAACAAGTACGAACAAGCTCGTGGCAGTATTCACCAAAGGACCCTACGGAACCAGACAACAAACAGCAAGTATCAGAACATTTTTCACAGTAGCAGCGGATTTAATTCAATTCGAAAACATACAAGACTGGCCTGAAATCTGGGGCACAACTTACAAGTGTACATGTGGTGACACGCCGCCGCCATCTTGAATTTCGGTTTATAGCAAGATACATCAAACGCAAGGTTTATTGGAAATTACCTGGAACTATCTAAAGTTAGGCTTTCATAGACGTTGGAAAGATTCATTAGGGGTTCAGGACAAGGAAGACAGACCGCAGGGGAATCATAGAAGTTATTCAAAAGGCTGGCATAGTTGAGAAATAACTGACGAGGGTAATGACTAGGCTGGCGAAGCTCAAGGGAGCAACCCAACCATTTGGTAGCATCAGTATAAGTGAAGACTTAACCAAAGAAGAACGTGAATCGATAAAAAAGAAGGTCCAAGAAGCTAAAGACTTGGAAAAAAACGAAGAGCAGGAAGGTCTCTGGAAGTATCGTGTGAGGGGCCCTCCTTGGAACCTGCAAATAAAGAAAATAAGGGTGGAACAAGTACAGTAGGAGAGCGGAATACAGTACCACACCTAAGAGACCTTGCGGCAGAAATTATTGTCAAATACCCGACATCAGTTGAAAATTATGTCAGAGTATACCACAGCAGCCAGCACATGAGACAACACAACCCCGGAATAGAAAAGAAAAGAGATGAGAAGAAGACAACAGGACAAACAAGAAAACAATTAAAGGTCATCTATACCAATGCTGATTGTATTACAAACAAGAAGGCAGAATACCAGGCAGTCATTGAGGAAATACAGCCTGACATTATAGTGACCACAGAGACTAACCCCAAAAATTCAAGATTTAAGATGACTAGAACAGAACTGAGCATTTCGAGATATAACTTATTCACCAATGCTGAAAGTGAAGGAGTCCGAGGAACTGCAGTGCATGTTAGAAATGACATCAACGCAATGAAACCAGACAAGGTCGACCAAGAATCCTTCACTGAAGTAATACTAGTGGAAGTCAAACTAAACCAGCATGACAGACTGTTGATAATGGGGATTTACAGAAGTCCGAACTCCACCCCTGAAAACAACGAAAGACTGAATAAACTGATACAGAACTGTGGAACATGGGGATACTCACACTTGTTGTTAGTTGGAGACTTCAACTACCCTACCATCACATGGAATGAGGGAGAAGGCATTACCCGCACGAATGAGAGTGAAGCAGGGAGATTTCTGGAAGCAACAAGGGATGCCTATTTATTCCAACATGTCACATTCCCCACAAGACATCAACTAAATCAGGAAAGCAAAACTCTGCACTTGATTTTCACAAATGAGGGGGACATGATTGCGGAAATTGATGCCAGACCACCAGTAGGGAAGAGTGACCATATTGTCATGTCCTTCACCTTCAAGTGTTATGCAGAAAGGGCGAACATCTCAACTAACACTTACCAGTACCACAAGGGAAACTACAAGAGGACTGGGCAAAAAATTTTAACAACCTCAACGTTGAGGAATGCTGGGAAGTGTTTTCACACAAAGTAAAAACAGCGGTTGAAGAGAATATCCCCAAATCAACCCTACCCTCCAAAAGAAGACGTCATCTAGCATGGAGAGACAGGGACACAACCTTAAAATTACGAAAGAAACATAAAGCATGGAAAAAGTACTCAAGGACTAAGACATATGAGGACCATGCTAAGTATGCAAAGGCACGAAATCAAGCTCGCTGGGCAACAAGGAAGGCTTTAAAGAATTTTGAGAAGGACCTGGCAAAGAACATTAAAAGGAATACAAAGTTGTTCTGGAAATATGTGAACACAAAAACCAAAACAAGAGAGTGCATACCAGATCTAGTGGACGACACTCATAAAGACCACAGATTTGTAGCAACAAATGATGAGGAGAAAGCAGAAGTTCTTAACAACTTTTTTGTCAGTACTTTTACTAAGGAGAATACCCAGTCAATCCCAGAACCGTCACAGAGAGAGTACAAAGAAGACCTTAACAGCATAAACGTCAGTGTGGAAGAAGTGAGCCGAAGACTGAAGAACCTGAACCCGAACAAATCACCGGAGCCAGATAACATTCATCCACGAGTACTGAAGAGAATGGCAGAGGTACTAGCAACTCCACTTCAGATGATTTTTGCAAAATCACTGGTAGAAGGGAAACTCCCGAAGGAGTGGAAGATTTGCCACATAACCCCCATTTTTAAGAAAGGAAGCAAGAAATCCCCCAGCAACTATCGTCCCGTAAGCCTTACTTCAGTTACAGGAAAAGTCCTGGAGGGAATTGTGAGGGACAAAATCGTGGAACACATGAAAAGCAACGAGCTGTTTACGAAGCATCAGCATGGCTTCTTACCAGGGAGATCAACAGTGACCCAGATACTAGAATGTTTGGAGCATTGGACAGAATCTTTAGATGGGGGAGAACCAACAGATGTGATCTATTTGGACTTTCGAAAAGCTTTCGATTCCGTGCCAATACAACGACTCCTAACAAAGATCGAAAGCTATGGCATAAAGGGGAAACTGCTACAATGGATCTCTTCATTCCTGTCAGACCGAAAGCAGAGAGTATGCGTCAATGGAGTGCTGTCAAGTTGGGCTGAGGTAACCAGCGGAGTACCGCAGGGAAGTGTTCTGGGGCCAGTCCTTTTCACAGTCTTCGTAAACGACATGCCTGAAGCAGTAGCAAGTCAGCTGAAGCTGTTTGCAGATGACACAAAGATGTACTGTCCTGTAACCCAAGAAAAACACTGTGAAGAGCTTCAAGCGGACCTTCACAAACTAGAAGAATGGTCAAATAAATGGCAGTTGTGTTTCCACCCGGACAAGTGTACAGTGTTAAGGATTGGATCAGGCCATCCAGCATATACGTACACAATGAAGGGAAATTCAGGTCTGATACCACTGAAATTTACTACGGAAGAGAAAGACCTTGGGATCATAGTTGATCGGGACCTGAGTTTTGACAAGCACATTGCTAAAATGACAGCAAAGGCAAACCAGCTCACAGGTCTTCTATGGCGGACTTTTGAATACATGGACAGAGAGGTTTTCTCACTACTATATAAGTCACTGATCCGCCCGCACTTAGAATACGGTGCACCAGTTTGGTCACCGCACCAATGGAAGCAGGCTGACCAAATAGAGAACGTACAAAGAAGGGCAAGCAAAAGGGTGCCTGGTTTAACCAACCTACCGTATGAGGAGAGATTGGAGGTGCTTAGGCTCCCAACACTGGTATACCGAAGACTACGTGGGGACA
Organism: Branchiostoma floridae x Branchiostoma japonicum; assembly: GCA_013266295.2. NCBI lineage: Eukaryota > Metazoa > Chordata > Leptocardii > Amphioxiformes > Branchiostomatidae > Branchiostoma > Branchiostoma floridae x Branchiostoma japonicum. The sequence goes on from CM023823.1 coordinate 26,010,511, forward strand.
TGATTATGACTTACAAATATATTCACGGGAAACTAGACACAGAGGGCTGCCTACCAAAAATACTAGAAAAAACAAGAACAAGAGGGAACAGTCTACGCCTAAGTAGAAGATCAGTGAACAACAACAAGAGGCTGTTCTTCTACAGCAATAGGGTCGTACCATGGTGGAACAGTTTACCCGAGGAAGTGGTAACAGCCCCAAGTGTGAACAGCTTTAAAAACAGACTGGACGAACACATGAGAAGCCATCCAGTAGTGTACAACCCCCGGGCACTAGACAACCCCCACAAGATGACCATGTCAACGTAAGAAGCTACAAGGAGCGGCTTACTGTGGAAGAGAACTTCCTACCGAGACGAAAAGTCTACTCTACTCTACTATATATATATATATATATATATATATATATATATATATATATATATATCGTACTGTGGAATTAGAAACTGCAGCGGCCGCGGTGCTACGCTGGTCTCTGATATCATCATAACGCACATAACTAGGTTGTGCGACGATACAACCGAGAACATTGCTATTTTTTCCTTTGCATGGATTACACTGTACGACACTTTTCAACACTTGGGAGAAAGAAAAATCTGTGAGTGAGAGACGCTTTTCAACAGTTAAAGTGGGAGAGAAAACTGGTGTATGTGGAAGATCGTTTTTCCTTACTTGTGTGGGAGAGAGAAAACTGGTGTATGTGAGAGACCGAAAACTGTTGTATGTGAGAGACCTTTTTCCTTACTTGTGTGTGAGAGAGAAAACTGGTGTATGTGTGAGACCGTTTTTCCTCACTTGTGTGGGAGAGAATAATTGTTCTCTGTATGTGTGTAATTTTGCAGCAACATTTGGCCCCCGATAGGGGGGGGGGGGGGGACTTCCCTCCCAAATACGATCAAGGGAATGGAATGCTCTACATGAGTCTGCAGTCCAGGCTGCCACAGTAGACACCTTTGTGTCCAGAGCTGTGACCTGAGTCTCCCAAGCATGACAACTGGCAGGCCCTCCCGGTAACAAACCCACGCTTGGACATACATGTATGGACATGGTAATGGAAAATGAACATCACACTTCTACAGATAGACCTCTGACCTCGACATGCCAGAATGTTCAGCACATATGAACGTGGGCATCGAAAGGAAGAAGAAGACATCATGCATCCTTTGTAACCAGCGATATGGCTTCCGACTTGATTGTGTATCCTAATGGTCTGGAGTCAATAGATGCCCTGTCTAGTGAGCGTGATGAAGCAGGGCGATAATCTGTATAGCCAGGGGCTTATAAACAGATGCCCTTTACACAGCTCAACTCCCATGCCCAGGCACTCAAGAGTTAGTTCTACCGTCCTGTGATAAAGTCAAGTGCAGCCTGGGTAAAATCCCATGATGATGTCAAGAAATAGGCGGGTTATCAACCTCTAGTTACATACTAACTAAACAGACATTTGTATCAATTATGTATGTTCATTCTCTTTTAATCTTGCTGTCAGTATGTTTGTATGTTTATATGTTTTGAACCCTGGAAGATTAGTTAGTAGATCTATAGACTAAAGGGTATCGAAGTAAACGAATAAACAATGCAAGAATACATGTCAGGCTGATCTTGCCGCGCTCCGTCGAGAAATCGTCGACATGAAGAACAAGAGATCGTCTGCACCGCAACCTGTGCTGTCATCCCGTCCAACCACCTTCGCCACCGTGGTAACCGACAACTTGCCCAAGTTACATGGGCATCCCCCAGCAGCGAGGCGACCCTCTGGTTCAGCTCGTGCCCAAGGCCAAGGTTTTCATGGTCCCGTTGCCTTGTTGTGAAGCTTATATGTTAATCCCACGGCATAGTTCTTTGTGAGTTGATAAAAATGCACAGTCAGTTATATAGAAAATTCGACGATTGTTTTAGTCTTGATTTATATTGTACCTTGCCTAGTAATATATGTACGAGATGCTTATAAACCAGCAATTCTCCTGCAGTCCTTTAGTGTCACTGACGAAAGGTAGTGGATGCTACCTGAAACGTCTGACCGTTTCCAAAATCATATCCAGTTGCTTGAGTAACTATTTTTGGCGTGCCATACCTTTAGTTTGTTTTGGAGAAAGCATTTACGGTGCTGTTGCACAATTGTGATTACATGTGTATTAATCTGTCAAATTATGTTTTGTAAACAGTCATAAAACTACTATCTGAATTTTCATGGGCCCATGCTAATAAGACCTCTGACATTTTTGGTCCATGACAGGTGCCAACAACTGCCTGGTGGCCGTGAAGGTGGTCAGAAACACGAAGGAAGCCCGGGCTGGCCTGGTGGAGGAGGCAGACATCCTGTCCAGGGTGTGCCACAGACCATGGTTTCCATCCATGTTTGGATGGAAAACATCCATACCTGGTACAGAAATTTGTCTCCTCACTGCCGGGCAAGGACATGTCCACCACACTCCTGGATGTGATAAACAACCCTGTGGCTCTCCTGCTGAAAAACTTCGAGTACGTAGGAGCCCTCCTGCAGGTGGCCCAGGGACTGGCCTACCTGCACCAGGCTGGGATTCTTCATAATGACCTTAAGGTGGGCGTAGGTCTGTACATACAATATGATTTACTTACATCTGATTTTATTATCAGCATCACTTCACAAGAAAAATACACTACCATTTTTAGGCAAATGTCTTCATTTCCTACAATAGGGATAAGCTTTAATCCAGTTTCAATGCGCAGATATGCATTGAAAACAAACTTTTAAAGGTCAAGATGGAGTCAATGGAGAAGAAGGCCGATATCAATCTTATGTGGACATTATTTACCTCTGTTAGGTGGTTGTGTAACAGTTAGTTTGGGAAAAGAGCTTGGCGAAGATATTTAGGTGCTATGTATGAGGCAGTACATTGTATTGTGTTGATAGATGTACATGTAGCAGTAAAGCTCGAGAATTTGTGAATGGATCTTAATTATATTTTGGTAGGTGTGCAGCGGTTATAGTAACAAAGTTCAAGGTCGAAGATGGTTATCCTATGATGTTCCTACGTTGCTGCTGAGAGTTATGTATTTTTAAGTTTTTGTTTGAGGACAACATAACTTGAGAAAACAGGGTAGCGGATCTTGGGGATGGACTCAGCGCTCCCGTAGACAAGGACATCTACAGTCTAGCTGTGCTAGCTTACCAGCATATAGTTTCCTATCCCGCAGGGTGCGGAACGTTACATCGAACGATGTCTGGTTCAGCGCCTGTACAACCTGTAGACTACAGGTGGGGACACCAACAGTGTCTAACAGAGCAAAGGCATCTGCCGCAGACAGCCTGTCTTTCTGTGTGGTTGTAACACAGATAGAGTTACCTCTCCTCATTTTGTACATCTATCGGAGGGTTTGTACGCAGAAGGCTTTGTCTGAGCCCCTACCAGCACCTATGGTAGGGCCTGGGAGGATTTCTGGAAACCTCTTTTGGAGCCTTGTTAGCCAGACACTGTGGCGCTGGCGAGTTACAAAACAACACGTCCAAAAACTGTCGAAAAAAGAAAGAAATTAAAGCTGCATCCTTGGCTGCATCAAGAAACTACACTGGACGTGAATAAACCAAGGACATTATGCAATTTCCTTGAATAAACTTTCAATTTTCACGATAGTCACAAAGCAATAAAAGGGTTACTTCACTAGCCTCTACAGGCGGAAGCGGCCAGTACAAATTGGCAAAATAGATAGATAACATTCCTGGAGAGTTGGTCTGCTAAGGAGTATATTGATTTCAGTAAGGCCTAGAAAACTAAATGTTGTGTTTCCTGTTTCCCGATCGACCCTAAGAAAAACCGCCGACCCTAGCCTTATTTTGGGGGGAACCCCTGCATATTACTGTGTAACACTAACAGTACACTGGACCGGTTCCAGACTTGTAACGTTAAAAAACGTTTCGGTTCAAGTTAAAACAAAACGGAAGGTCGGAAACCATTTCACATTCCCCTTTTTGTTCTAAGCCACCTAAAGCCTTACATAGATGAGAAAATTTCGCTGCAAAATGAAGAAAAAGATTGCAATCGGGCATTTGTCATTAGTGTTTCACCTTGGCCTCCGTAAAATCATGAACGCTACACTATTGGCAGTGTCGCGGAAGAATAAATCGTTCCCAGAAGAAATCTTACGCATGAAAATAACAATTATAACTTTGTTTCCCGTGTAATATAAGTTTTGGGGCCGTAAATGTTTTCAACGGTAGGAAATTTGTCCGCAAATACGACTCGGAACATTCATCAAACATGGCGACGCGGTGGAAAATAGTGCCATCGCACATGTACACTTTCGTCACAAAAGCTAGCATCCAAATGTAAAGCACATAACAACTCGTAAAACGATACAGTAAACGAATTAAAAATCTAATTATTTTTGACAACAGCAACAAAATTCAAATGAATTTTTAAAATGTTAATTTTTTTTAATTATTGTGAGATTTTCCAAATGTAGCAGTTTCTAGTGTCAAAATGTAATTGGTAAGTTCTTGGAATGTGCGGTTGGATACCATGAAGTATTTTTTTTTACAGTGGGGCTATGTTTAATATTGTGGTCCCTTCTGTGGGAACTCCAAGGCCGAGTGTCTCACAAAAACTTTGTTTCCAAGCAGAACAGTATTTTTGTATGTTTTAGCTAATAGGTATGTTGATATATGATTTGATTGGAGAAATGTTTTAAGAAAATGTTATGTTTAGATTTTGATAATTAATGTCAGTAATTTCCTTTGCCTTTGGTTAACATTACTTGTTCCAAGTTCCAGGTAGAAAATGCATGTGCAGTGTACTGTATCATGTATTCTTTTACTTCTTGAACTTGTGAAAGCACCGTTGGCCCCGTGTTAGTGGCCATAGCGGGGCTATGCCCAATTTTTTCAATACATGTACAGTATTTAGAGATAGTTACCATTGTTGAACATAGAGAAAAGGAGGATAAGTACAGATTATTCTAAGATTGAATAAATAGATAAATGAGCTAAAGAAGTTATTCTATACTGAAATCCACGAAATCCGGGGGGTAAGCTGAAATTGTGATAAGCAACCTAGTTTTTGCCCTAAGTTGAACACTGGGCAACCTGGCTCAAAAAAGTACAGTATTTTGAACACTGATATGCCATGGCTTTAGCTCCAGATCTAAACCAAAACCTGTAGACTTGAATCCGTACCTGAACCTGAGTTTAGGCACGACCCCTTTATAAGGACAAGGAACATAAATTTTTCGCGCTGATCGACCTTTTCTAGCTCCATGATCTGACGCCTGAGTACCTGAGTGATGAAATATTGCACAATCAATTTTTCAACATGTTCTGCTTATCGCCAATCACCAAAGTCTAAAAAAAATAAAATATAAAAATAAAATACAATTATCCCTACCTACAGAGTACCGACCCTAAATTTTTTAGGACCGAAACAGAAAACAACATTTTTTCCTTGGCGTAACGCAAACCAGCATCTTCTTTAATTATGATTATTCATGATTTGTGACCACCTCTTCTTTCCATTCCCAAAAATACATTCTACTTTCCTGTACAAAGTAAAGTGCTAAATCCAAAGCCCTGTCTAGAATGATTTGCAAACAGCATTTCATATATGTTTGCTTCATGCAAATAAAGCAATTTGGAGGATCGAATTGTTGTATCAAGACACCTTGTTAGACTTAACTGTAAAATCATCTACGACACACGCCCACTTATCCACATTTTTGCCATACACCAATTTATTAATAATTCACTCCATACTATAGATATGGATTAAATATATTGTTATATTTCACTCCGAAAAGCTCTGGATATTTCATCGGAGTATGAGGTCTCTGAAATCTTGCTTTAGTCATTTAATCAGCCCACCACTGCTACAACATTTGTAATACAATGTAAAATATATTGCCTTTTTACTCCTTCATAGTTCATCAGACAAAATGGCTACCCATTTTCGGATATTGGAGGTGCCCGAAAAGACTTTAAGATGTGTATCAAGAACAGAAAATGCTATGCGAAAAGGTTAGTGTTCTTTTTTTAATATATATCATAGTCGTTTCTTTGCCATTGATATAGAACTACATAGCTGCTGTAAAGCTGATTTTTTTTCTTCAACTTGGACACATTTATTGTAAGTTTGGCTTTCTATGTGTTTCTGCAGGTGGAAAAAATTCTAGTTGCTACTGTCAATTTTTATGCATTAGCAAATCTGCATAGAGCCTAATTCATTCATTCATTATCACCCCTGCGCCCTCAGTTGTCTGTGTTCTCATATCCTTCCACTCCCCCCCCCATGTCAATCGTGTGGACTCTGACGGGTTAAATTCACTGACAGGCTGCCCAACACGCGCCACATTCTTAAATCAAGCATTCTTCCTGAAATTATCTATTGTCCTGCACGAGATATAAATCAGAAGTTTGGTGCTGAACTCTGGGATTGAGGCGTGTCTTCCCCCAGAGCTAAAATCAGGATGGGCATCCTTCACAACTCAAGACCGGAGAAATCAGGACTCAACATAGGCAAGCAAATGTCAGCCTTTGTCTTTGAAGTTGCCCAAACTATTTTTTTTATTTTTTTGCCTGTCACAGGGTACAAAAGAAGTTGGCCACCAGTGGACCATCTGACTGTGACCGTGCTGCAGAAGACGCCGTTCCGCAAGGGATGTCAGGCACCGAAGACACCACCTAATACGCCGTTACGCAAGGGATGTCAGGCATCGAAGACACCACCGAAGACGCTGTTACGCAAGGGATGTCAGGCACGGAAGACACCACCGAAGACGCCGTTACGCAAGGGATGTCAGGCACCGAAGACGCCATTACTGAAGACACCACCAAAGACATTACTGAAGACACCAGCGAAGACACCATTACTGAAGACACCACCAAAGACGCCATTACTGAAAACACCACCAAAGACGCCATTACTGAAGACACCACCGAAGACATTACTGAAGACACCACCAAAGACGCCATTACTGAAGACACCACCGAAGACATTACTGAAGACACCACCAAAGACGCCATTACTGATGACACCACCAAAGACGCCATTACTGAAGACACCACCGAAGACATTACTGAAGACACCACCAAAGACGCCATTACACAAGGGATGCCAGGCACCAAAGACACCACTGAAGACGCCATTACTGAAGACACCACCAAAGACATTACTGAAAACACCACCGAAGACGCCATCGAAGACACCACCGAAGACACCACCGAAGACGATGTGGCTGTCACTCATGTTGAACTCCCCGCCAACAAACTACGCGCTGGGTAAGATTAGCATTGCCAACATTAAAACTTAGGTAACATACATTTTTTCAGGGAAAGGAGGGAGCATGCATGTATTTAGTTTTATACCTTCACTTTAGCTGTACTACATGCCAATGACACAGTAAGAAACAGATTATGACAATTTGTGTATTAGAAACAACATTTCCATGTATCATGCATCTTATGAATAATGCTTGTATGTGTCACATTATTTCTTGTTATATCTGTGAATAAAAGAATGCAGTACATAGTATTAGTAGTACATCTTACAAGGTAAAAGCAAGGAGGTGTCAATGGGGGGAGGTTACACTGGTAATGTCTCTAGATTAGGCATAGGAGGAATCATACAATCAATGTGATGTAAAATACAGGTCTGAAAATTGCCTTAAAAAGACATTTACATTGTTTTTAACTGTAGCAGAGTAAAGTTTGAATTGAATTTATGTGCATGTTTGCAACTGCAGGGCAATCGCCGATGTCTTGAAGGAGAACAAAACAGTGGCTAAGTCCATGTTCATTTACGAGAAAGACGGCAAGGCCCAGCTCATTCTGTCCAAAGTGGTTGAAGAAACCGAGTTTTCTGGGGTTCAGGTAAGATTATTGTTGTTGTTTCTGTGTTATTTACCCAGAAAGGCCCATTCCAGTGTCATAGCACTGCTTTACAATGGAACCCTAAAAAGCATACTAGTACATTGCATATAACATGTATACATTCATAACATAAAAATTATTTATATACATTACAAAACACACCCAGAACTTCATAGGCTAAGCCATTATGCATATTCATAGTCCACATTCCAGTTCGGTAATTTTTTTGTTTAAGACAAGCCTGTCAGGAGAATCATCTAAAGTTAATGTTAAACCAATATATCTCAAGGAGTCGATTGACTCATGATGAGAGTTTAAGGATAATTTGATTTGAGCTAATGTGGCTAGCGTCTATACTATTTTACTATGATGGTTTGTCTATGGGCACTAATTTCTAGTACATGTATCTAATGAACAGGTAAACCATACATTTACCTGGACAAGGGCCAATATCCGCCCACAAGAAAAGAACAAAGGGAAGGGAAAGCCATCTCCCAGGACTCGGCAGGCACCGCCAGAATCAACCCCCAGGACTCGGCAGGCACAGCCTAAATCAACTCCCAGGACTCGGCACGTACAGCCAGAATCAACTCCCAGGACTCAGTGCAGATAAGCTTTGAAGATTACTGTTTAAAATCCAAGCTATGGCTAACTGGCTCGACCCATGTAATACAATACGTGACGATCTCAAACGGCATGTGACTGGGGGCAGGAGCACACCATGAGGCACCTTCTTGTCTCTCCCCTACTGTCGGAACATTCCAACAAGGGGGATCCCAGAGGAAGGGCGTGTGCGATGTACTGGATCGGGAGAGTGTAGAAGATTGGTCGCCCGGGAAGAAAGTAACATTCTAAACTAACATACATACAAAAGAAATATAATATGAGTTAATCAGGCAAGCCAACAGAGAAAACGATCGAGTTGTACCAACTGTACTAATGATGCCGGCGCACTGAGTCCGTGATTGCAAAGCTGAGGGAGTCGAACGTAATCCCGGTGTTCGTGCCTGCAAGCCGCACGGGAGAACTGCAGCCACTTGACGCTGATGGTGGATTCAACGCAGCCCTGAAGGAAGACTTGAAGCAGTTTTTTATGACGTACTATGCAGAGACGATCGCCAAGCAGATCGCCGACAGCAGCGTGGACAACGCCAAAGTCGACCTGAGGCTCTCAACGCTCAAGCCGCTGCATGCTAACTGGCTCCTGGGCGCCATTGACAGGCTGGGCGCCAAGAAAGAACTCATCCTGCGATTCTGGGAACGCACCGGCATCAAACCGGCCATTTCGAAGGTTCGGTAGATTAAGTTCTAAATACACTAGTAACGATGCAACAATATTTTGGAAAATTTGTTTGTAGAAATTTTGTTTGTAGAAGTTTGTATAAATGTCTCTCAGTCTCGCACTACAGTACTGGAGTAGAACGGTCACCATTTCGTTTGTTTTTGTTTTGTGATGACGCCTTAAGAAAGACTCGCAACTTGTGGGATTGATCGTAGGCTACTATGTTAATTGATTTTGTAATAGCTTACTGCAAGTTTGCTAGTCGATTTATGTGTAATTTTGAAAGCTAGCCATCACTCTCCGCTTCCTGGCGACCGGGAACTCCTATCGCTCCCTGGCCTACTCCTTCAGGGTGGCGCACAACACTATTTCAAAATGTGTTCCTCAAGTCTGCCGGGCAATTACAGAGGATGCAAAAAAACATTCGACACCCCTTCAACCCCCGACCAGTGGCGCCAGGTGGCAGAGGGGTTTCAAACAAGGTGGAATTTTCCCCATGCTTGCGGAGCCATAGATGGTAAACATGTTGCCATCAGGAAACCCAAGAAGTTTGACAGTCTCTATTATAACTACAAGGGCTTCTTCTCCTTGGTTATCCCCGTACTTGTAGATTCTAACTGCAAAATCCTTTGGGTAGATGTGTTCTCCCCTGGATCCGATTCTAATTGTGGCATCTTCAGCCGCTCCAAATCTTCAACTGTCATTGTCAAAAGGTACCATGGGGTTCCCTGACCACGAGCCCATCCCCAATGATGATATAGATATTGTAAATCTGGTAACATCTCTTGTACTGACAATTACAGACCAGTTGCGATCACTCTTCTGCATTATTTAAAGTCCTAGAGGCACTCCTACTTAATCGTTTAATGCCTTTTCTTCTGACGTTTGATTCTCAATTTGGTTTTTAACCTACACATGGGACTGACATGTGTGTTGACATGTGTGTTTTATGCTAAAGCAAATTATCGAGTACTACAGGGGGTTAGGGTCCCCTGTCTTTGTGTGCTTTATGGGTGTCTCTAAGGATTTTGATCGCGTAAACCACTGGACACTGTTTAGAAAGTTGATCGACAGAAATGTTCCGCTATATCTAGTTCGATACCTGGTTTCCTGGTATACGAATAAAAAAATGTTTGTGAGATGGGGTGCAGTCCTTTCCCTCAGCTTCTCTGTTACAAACTGGGCGCGTCAGGGTAGTCTATTGTCCCCATATCTTTTCAATGTCTATATAGATCGTTTGAGTGTAAGCCTAAACAATGCCAAGGTTGGCTGCTATGTAGGTAGGTTTATTACCAACCACCTGTTTTATGCTGATGACGTATGTCTGATTTGCCCTAGCATTAAATCTCTACCGAGACTGGTAGGGATCTGTGAAGTAGTTGGCCATGGTAGTAACATATTGTTTAATACTAATAAGACTTTCTGTATTATTTCCCATGTACACGTTTGCGACTTCAGCTTCTATTGCCACCCGTAAGTCTATGGTACCAACCTGAAGTATGTAAACTCCTTTGTCTACTTGGGTAATACATCTAAATACCACATTAAATGACGATGATTGTGTACTTGCTCTGCTAAAGAGTATTTATAGTCGTGCCAACAGTATCAATCGCAATTTTTTCTGTTGCTCTCCATCCGTTAAGAGACACCTGTTTAAAACGTATTACGCCCAGCTATATGGCACCCAGTTATGGAGCTCTGTTAGCTCAGGTGTTCTGTCTAAATGCCGAGTTGCTTACAACAACTGCTTTAGAATTATTATGAATTTACCTCGGCGATGTAGTGCTAGCGAGAAGTTTGTCTACCACTAAACTGACACATTTGAAACTAGGAGGAGGAGGATTTGTTACTCTTTCTTACTTTCCTCCCATAACGCAATCATCATTCGCTCTCTAAAATCTGATGCTTTTTACCGGAACTCTTTCTTCCGAAAGACTTACAATTTACTTTGCATCAAGGTTTTTTCTGCATTATTTGTATGTCTCTAGAGTTTTGTATTATTTAAATGATGAACTGTGTTTTATGTTTTTTTTTTACCTGAAATAAAGAATGAATAAATGTATACATGTTGTAGGAATCCGATACTAAGGAAATGCCATATTTACCGTAACTTTACCTCTTCGACGATGTTTTCTATTTCTATAATCTATAAAGTTATTGCGCATGCGTGTCCTTGGAAGCTCCGGCCGACTACCCAAAAGTTTGACTTTTACCATATTTTTTAGCATAGAATTTTGAGTTTACAAACCAGGAGTTAGACTTGTAATGCATTTAACGTGACTTTTAGAAGTATATTTGTGAATTTTTTCAGAGTTTAAGAAGGGAAATTAGGCCAAAAAGGAACGGGAGGGCGAAGACGCCACACCGGTCGCCATCTTGAATTTTCCACGACTTTGGAACAAGAAAAGGCTGTTGCAAACGCTACGAGACACTTCAGTGCTAAACTACACGCCCCCAGGGAACAGCTCATCACTTCCGCAACTGAAGACAACCCCACTCTTGGCAAGTGCTCTTCCTACGTTGGTGTGCTCAGTGCAAGTGGAGAGGTTGTATTCGGTAGAATTCTGTATTTCATCTGTGCCAATGTAGGAGGAGTTAAGGAGGAGCTAGCACTTGTGCAGTGGTATGCTAGTTCTGAATTCGTAGATGGACTGTGGCGTGTTTCCTGCAGTCAGGTGCCCCAACATCAGCCATCTTTTGTCAAGTGTAAGGTGCTGTGTCCTCCTCTTGCTACTGCATATGATGGAGGCTACCTGTACTTCTTAGATGCTAATTTGACGAGAATGCCTAAACTGTCCCTATAGATGGCCATCATTCAGCACAAAGGATACTAGTACCTTAGTTCTTGTTATTTTCTCGTAAATTTGATGTAGATTTCAAGAAGTCCCACTGTTTAGTGCTCAGCATTTAGTACACTGAAGTTGAATTTCTAGTCATGAGATGTCTGGGGCAATCATTGAATCATATTTTGTAATGCTGCAAAGATTTCCTTTGTAAATAAAGTAAGTTTTTCAAAGTTTGTCAGAAACTGTTTAATGAATAAGAACTGTTAAGTTCTTAGCGTTGAGTTTTGTTAGACACCATGTTTGTGTAAGACATTATTCCTTGAGCAACATTATTATATTGTGTTTTAGTTGCTGCAATATTGCAGGTCTGAATGAATAAACAATGAAGAAAACGTATCTCATCTGTAAAACTCTTTCTGCCTAATTGACAGCCCAACTTCTAAGTGCAATGTACACTTATTTGGTGGTTATGTTCTGACATTTCTTACAATATAAAACGCGAGGTCAAAGACTCTGTCTACATAAATTTTTGCGTATAACTTGTTGACATAGCACCTTCCTATAGTAGACCGGACTAGTCGAGAACAATAGGCAGTTCACGGCTTGCACGATGGTCAAAAAGGCTGTCAAAAATCCTCACTTGGAAGTCCTTAATATTAATGAGAAATCGGTGTCGATCATTCATTTCACTATTGGCAACAATAGCCTGAACCTAATTCACGTTGACAGTAAAATTGAAGAAAAAAAAACATGAAAAAACTTTCGGGATCGAGCCATCACGCCCTCCCTAACTCTTCATGCATACTTCACTGGCCACAATTACAAACAACACACTTGCACAAATAAAGCAATCATTTTCTTATGAAATTTTATTAGATAGAATTTCCAGTTTCTGACAGTCTGCGTCTCCTTCATGACATATTAAACATGTGCTACATTTGTAGTTGAGCCTATTTCGCACTATATTTTACCGGGATGACGCCGCTATCATGACGGCAACGGTCGGTGAGCGGACTTCAAGACTTCATGCCACAATAACAAATTCGAGGTAAGAAATATTTTACAATGATAATAAGATCATACAACGGTCGCCACAATCACCTAAATCGTCGTTGAAAACTCAGCTTATACGTAGTACTACGTACCTTTATCCATCTCAGAAAACCAGTTGTCAGTCATTTGTATCAATGCACTTGATGTAGAGTGGTGTCTTTTGTATGCGTGATGGCATTTGGAGATGATGTCATTGAAAACAAGGTAGGTTTGGATCTGTTTCTGTGCTATTTTCTCTACTATTTTGCTGATGGCTGGAAGCAGACTTATGGGTCGACTGTTTTGGTCTATTTACTACTTGTTTTTTATCAGAGGGATGACTTTAGCCATTTTCCATTGTGAAGGACAATGGTATGTCGTATGTTTGAATGTACAATCCTCTGTAGTGTACCTATCTGCACAGAATCAAATGCCTTGCGGAAAAAGGTGTCTCTTAAACTCTTAAACCGGTAATATGATTGGAACTGTTTTACTGGATTTCGGTGCTGCCTTTGATATAGTAGATCACGCCATTTTGTTACCAAGGTTAAAATGCTACGGCTTTAGTGACCCTGCAGTCAACTGGATAGGGAGCTATCTCAGTGGAAGGAAACAGGCTGTTTTATTAATGGAGATTTTTCTTCTTATAAAGAAAACAAGTGCGGAGTTCCCCATGGAAGCTGCCTGGGACCTCTATTGTTCTGTACTTACACAAATGACCTGTCCACCATAACAAAGAACGCTAGCATAGTCATGTATGCAGACGACACCACACCATTTGCCGCAGGCCCTGGTGTGGCTGAGGTTGAAAAAATTCTGGGTAGAAACCAATAGACTGATCTTGGATGTGGAGAAAACCAGATATTTATCATAGGTAGCAAATATAAACTAAAACACAAGCCTAAACTAAATCTCAGTGTGGGAGGTAAAGAAATTACCCAGGTATACCAAGCAGACCTTAGTAGGATTTACGGATGACCAGCATTTATCCTGGGACAAACATGCACACAAAATAAAGTCTAAAATGGCAAGTACTATAGCATCAATAAGGACTACTTCCCCAATGATTTTAGAATTAGATTTAGATTTTGGAAGTCAATTAAAGACAACAACTTTACGTGGCGGGTTGACCAGCCGCAGTTGGTGCTTTTTAGAATGTCCTTTGGTTTGAGACTAATTATAAAACAATTCTGCAAGTAAAATACTGTACAAAAACACTGCCTACCTGCAGACAACTCCAATGCAAATAAGGCACAGACAAGTATAATGGCACTGTCGACACCTTTGGTATGTGAAGACAACTCCTAGGTACAACAAAATCAGCTGAAGAAGTCAGCTTCTTTTCGTTAAAAAAAGTTGTGAGGCACAGTGTTACTGAACTCCAATGCAACATAAGGCCTGGTAATGAAGCAAGCTAGGTATCTGAAAACCACTGATAAACTGTGTTTGATATACCTATGCTCTATCCTCATGGCTCAGGCTGTTGATCTATAAACCAACCCCGGCCCTCGGCCCCCCAAGTACCCATGCGGTAGCTGTAAGAAAGCGGTAACTTTTAAACATAAAGGAGTGTGTTGCGACAGATGTGATTATTGGTTCTACCACGACTGCCAAGGACTAAGCTCATTTATGTATCCTTACCTTAGTAACTCAAATGTATCATGGATTTGCCTTTATTGTGGTCTGCCAAACTTTTCATCATCTTTCTTTGACTCACACGCTAGTCTAGAATCACAAAACCCATTCAGTCCCCTGAGTGATAGCAGTCCTGGTTTACCCCAGGCCGCATCCTCCCCGAGGTCTCCACAAGTGAGACGGAGGACTGCCGCACGACCCCTGCGACTTGTCAATGCAAACTTCCAATCAATCAATAATAAAAAAAGTTGAACTTGAAACGCTGATAGAGGAAACAAAACCTGACATTCTTGTCATCACAGAAACATGGCTGGACAGTTCATGTTATATCTCAGAATTCTTTCCAAGTCACCTGAATATGTCTGTGTTCTTCAAAAACAGACCAGACGACAGCCACGGCGGTGTCCTTATTCAATATCCAACGACTTCATTTGCACTGAAGAACCTCAACTTAAAACAGATTGTGAAATGGTCTGGGTTAAACTCCAATTTGTAGGTGCCAAATCCTTGTATATATGCGCCTATTATAGGCCACATGTTGGCGACACCACCAGTCTCTTGAATCTAGAGCAATCAATGGCTAAAATTTGTAACCAGAAAAACAAGCACGTGTGGATCGTTGGGGATTTTAATTTCCCTGGATGGGATTGGTCAGACCCCCAACGCCCGGCTCTAAAGCCATCATGTGCCCACCCGGGCCTGCATAGACAGTTCGTAGACATGCTGTGCGACATGCTGTGCGACACAAATTGTTGACAAACCTACAAGAAACGAAAACACTCTCGATCTAGTACTTATGTCTAATGAAAACTGTGTAAACATATTACGCACCCTACCACCAATTGGTGAACATGACCTTGTGTTCGTGGAAGCGGACCTGCGCCCTCAAAAGCACAGAGCCAAGGCACGTAAAATCCTTCTATATGAACGCTCAAACTGGGAGAAATTCAGGGACGAGATGTCCGATTTCAAAACACAATTCTTAGAACTGGTAAACGGTGATGCTACTGTAAACGAACTCTACAACATGTTTACATCCAAACTAGCTAACTGCGTGGATAAATATGTGCCATCGAAAATGGCTAGTAATAAAAAGCACTTACCATACATCACTCCTGAACTTAAACGACTCATGAGAAAACGTGATCGTTTTTACAGAAAGACAATAGGCCAAAACTCTCCTGAAAGGAAAGATAGATTAAACCAGTTTAAAAAAGAAATTAAAAATAAAATGAAAGACTGCTACTGGAACTATATCGAATCCGTTGTACTCGACATGGATGTCAACGACTCTGAACAAGGTAAGCACTCTGCAAAACAAGGTACCAAAAAGTTCTGAAGTTACCTTAAAAGTATAAAAAACGAGAGATCTTGTGTAGACCATCTTAAGAGTAATGGAGTTTTGGTATCTGACAGTAAAGCTAAGGCAGACCTTTTAAACTCCCAGTTCCAGTCTGTCTTTACCTGTGAACCTCCAGATGACCCCTTACCAGACATGGACCCAAGCCCACACCCCTCTATGCCCGACATCGTCATAGAGGAAAGTGGAATTAACAAGCTACTAAAAAACCTCAACCTTCATAAGGCTTCCGGTCCTGATTAGGTACATGCATATGTCCTCAAAGAACTTAGTGACATAATAAGTCCGATACTACAGGCCATCTTCCAGAAAAGTCTGGACTCCGGCACAGTGCCCTAGTCGTGGAAGGAGGCCAACATATCGCCAATATACAAAAAAGGCGACAGGTACAAGGTCGAAAATTACAGACCGATATCACTTACATCAATCTGCTGCAAACTCATGGAACACATTATTGCTAGTTCCATGATGAACCACCTGGATGGCAATGACATCCTGTGCGAAATGCAACACGGGTTCAGGCAAGGCAGATCCTGCGAAACACAGCTCCTCTCCCTTGTCGATGACCTTGCAGCAAACAGAAACGATGGCATCCAAACTGACCTGGTGCTGATGGATTTTGCCAAGGCCTTTGACAAAGTGCCCCATCGCCGGCCCATACATAAACTTGAGCACTATGGCGTTAGAGGTAAGTCTCTGGCCTGGATCCAACAGTTCCTGATTGGAAGGACGCAGCGTGTCGTGCTCGAAGGGGACTGTTCTGAGTCAGTACCTGTTACCTCCGGCGTTCCCCAAGGTACTATTAGTTAGTTAATTAATTAATGGTAGATGATAGCTCTTGCACTGAGAAAGAAGTGATGTGGTTTTGGGCCCCTAAGGAGCTTGTAAGGAGGTTGGAACTGCAGGGGCATTTGTTAAAATATTTCCTCACCACTCTTCAGATAAAAACAACTTTTGGGGGCAAAACTTTCTTTGCTTTTTTGCAAGCTTGCATGCATTCACGTCACGACAGTGTCACGACATACTTGGGTGACCCTATATAAATCTTAAACATGGCACATGGTTAATCTGGTGTTTTATATATTTACAGCTGCCACTCCAGGGTCGGTCATTCTCGTCGCGACAATACTTGGGTTGAAATCAAGAACAACTACTCATGGATTCGTCATGGCTTTGTTGAGTTGTACCTCCGCACCTGCCCAGGGTGTTCCACACGGGTTCCACTGAAGAAACCAGCTGCAGGGAGACCCATCATCTCACTTGGATTCATGACGCGGATGCAGATGGACCTCATTGACATGACCAGCAGGCCAGACGAGGACTACAAGTGGATTCTCCACATGCGGGACCACTTTACGAAGTTCAGCTGGATTCATCCCCTGACCTCCAAACGAGCTTCAGGAGTGGCTGAAAAACTCGTTCAGACCTTCTGCATGTTTGGCTCACCCCACATTCTGCAGTCTGACAATGGAAAGGAATTTGTTGCTGCGGTCATCAACGAGCTCACCGAGAAGTGGCCAGGCCTTGTCATCATCCATGGACGTCCGCGGCACCCACAGTCTCAGGGATGTGTTGAGCGGGCCAATGGAGACCTACAGCTGAAGCTCGGAAAATGGCTTGAAGAGCATCCAGACAAGGGTTGGGTGGAAGGACTTCAGCACATCACTTATGCCATGAACACTATCTGAAATATGAAGCAATTTAATTAACTAAATTTATAGTAATTGTGAATGTAGGCTTACCTTATAATATGATAAATTTGAAACTTTAGGTGTTCAGTCTATTTTAAAAAAATTGTTCCTTGCTAGAATTGGAGAATATCCTGGTCTAACTCAAAGAATTCCCATTTGTCCTATAAAAGATTAGAATTCCAATGTCTGGTAAGAGAATCTGGAACACTCCTAGTAGATATTGGAGTAAAAACACCAGAATTCCCATCTCAGGTATTTATACTACTGAGATTGGAACTCAGTAGTATAAATACTAGGATTCCCATCTCTACTAGACTAAGTAGAGTTGGCAACTCTACTGGATTTGCATCTCTACTGTGACATATACATGTGTAATTCCACTTGTCCCGTCCTTGCACTTGTCCGCGCCTATTCCCTTTGTTTGCACCACAGCATCATCAAATGGCATGCGCACCTGCTAATAAACTGCTGCATTGCGGGCTGAGCAGTATATGAGATGATGATGAACTGAGGATTTCAGCTCTATTGTCAGACGTACACCATAAGACAACGGTCGAGCCTATATAGTAAAAAGTCACAGCCTTTCTTATGGAATGATACAGACAGCTCTGAACCACGAGAAGCCCTAAATAGAACAAAAAATATCCGGATAAATTGACTTCTAAATTTGAAATATAGTTTGTGACAAAAGACAGGATATGAGACTAAGACAAGAGGCCTTGCAGTGTGACCGCTGCAACAGGTGGCAGCATCAGACTTAATTGTCAGAGAGGTAATAAGTTAAGGTATCTGGCATAGTACCGGGCTGGTACGGTATCTGGCATATGTCACACCAATTTTTAAGAAGGGGGAACATTATAACCCAGCAAATTACAGACCAGTGTCACTGACATGCATCGTTTGCAAAATCATGGAGCACATAGTGGTCAAATCAGTGATGCAGCAGCTCGAGTCTCACAACATTCTAAACGATGAACAACACGGCTTCCGAAGAGGGAGATCGTGTGAGCGTCAGCTTTTGAAGTTTGTGGAGGAGTTAACGTCAAACATGGAGAACGGCAGACAGACGTCTTAATAGTGGACTTTGCGAAGGCCTTTGACCGGGTTAAACACAGCCTTCTGATTCACAAGCTCAAACGCTATGGAATCCAAGGTACAACACTTACTTAGATCGCCAGCTTTGTAGAAAACCGACGTCAAGCGGTCATAGTTGATGGCCATTACTCATCGTATGTTAGTTTCCGGTTAGGTATGCCGCAAGGCCCGGTTTTAGGCCCGTGCCTGTTTCGGCTTATATCAATGACTTGCCAGACAAGCTGACAGCGCAAGCAAGGCTGTTTGCAGACGATAGACGAGTGTATATAAGGTCATAACAAACACAAAACAGCAGGAAGAACTCATGTTCCAAAAAATAATGCATGATCTGGCAACAGCATGTGGGGACAAGTGAAGAGATGTGGGTGTCTGTGAAAAACACGATGAGTGATAGGCACGTGGTAAACAAGTGCCTGAACAGACGACTGGTGTTGGAATCAAGACATCACTGGTGTGTTCCGAAAGTGTTTACGACATTTTTGTCGTAGCTTCAAAAAGTAGGCAGTCTGGAAAAGCGACCCTAGCCTGTCTTGTGTTTGATGCAAACGAACAGAAAATGTCAACGTTGATTTGGAAGACATGATCAATCTATGGATATGGAGATCACTATGATTACAGGGCAAGCAAAAAAAAACCCGGCTCCGACTGACGTGTCAGATGACGTTGAAAGAAATGCTTAAAGAAAGCCTGATAATAAAATCTAAATAGATCTCAACTCTTTGAAAGTTTTCCTTCCTGCCCTGAGGAACCACCACTACACAAGGAGGAGGAGGCTGTGGTAATTGACGATATCTATTGACGATAACTTCTTCAGACGAAGCCATCTAATTTTGCTAAAATGTTGGGTTTTTTTTACTCTGATGCTGTACACTGACATTGCTACTCTCAATGTTAAATGGTTTAAAGGAAAAGAGTAAGACGGATATCATTTTAGACTCCTTGAAGTCCTTCGCAAAGACTATGTAAAGATTGCATGTCTGCAGGAGACGTGCAGCCTCTTCACAAGAATTACATGGGAAATCTTTATGGGAAAGAGAGTGGGGAGGACCTGAAGATTTCAGTCAGCGGTCAGCTCGATCAGTGGAGTTGCTATTTTGATATCTTCTGGGTCAAGCTTTTCTGGAAAATCCAAAGTAGGCAGTGTGACTCAGAGGGCAGAATGGTATCCTATATTATGTCAGGCAGTGATTCTACTTTTAAAGCGTTTTGCGTTTAGGCCCCGAACGATGAAACAAGAAGGGTGTCTTTTTTTTTGTCCATGGCCCCTTCTTGTCTGGTGGCTATGGATTATCGTAAGGTAGACAAGGCAACAAGTGGTCATCAGTATATTTTAGTAATCTCTGATCACTTAACTAAGTTCGCTGTGGCTGTCCCGACTCGAGACCAGACAGCTGAAACCACAGCAAAGGCATTGCGGTCTCAATTCATTATGTCGTACGGGTTTCTTATAGAAGACCCCACTTAGATCAAGATGGGAACTTTTTTGTCTGCCACAATTCAGGGCTTGTGTAAGTTTTATGGAGGTTCAAAAAGCCACAAGGGGGTCCACTGAAGCGATCTGACAGGAATTGGTGGAGCATGCACAATCAAGCAGTCTGGTGAATAAGCTAGAGTCTGTACAAAGACGAGCTGCTAGATTTGTCTCTGGAAACTACAAATTTACAACTAGCAACACTTCATTACAGCAGTCCCTTGGGTGGCCAACGCTCCAACAACGCAGACAACAATGACTCACCCTCCTGTACAAAGCTGTTAATAATCTTATTGCAATACCTATCCACACTATTCTCACAAAAAAACACCAAGAACACCAGAGGTCACCAGTTACGTTTTAATACACTACAATGTAGAACTGAAACATTCAGAGGCAGTTTTTTCCCCAAAAACAATCATTGAATGGAATGCCCTACCAGATAAACTTGTCAGGGCCAAATCTACAGAGCACTTCAAAGCTGGGATAGCCGACTATTACGGCTTTCCCAGCAGTACCACGAACTAAGCAGTTGTCCCCATTTGTGACATGCATATAGACACAGCACTCGTTTGTTGTTTTTCATTTTTTTTATTCACTTTCATGCACTGCATTTTTCTTTTGTCACACCACCACCACCACCGGTCACAATGGGGCTTGACCGCTTCCCCTGAGCATTATGCCCCGCGAAGGGTCTTGCTCAGTATAGTATAGATGTAGATGCGACCAGGCTCGCTGTAGTGTTCTACCCCGAAGGAAAGCTATCGCCATGGTGGAGATGCTGGTTACACAGAAAAGGAGGAGGGGCATTACCTTATATGCGGAGAAATTTACTCTTTTTATCCTGGGTAACAGTTTTATACGAATAAGGGGGCTGGTCACAAAACCATTACCTATGGTTTTCGTCGACGGTCGTCATATACTGTGCTCAAATTTTATGAGGGACACAGGCCATCGCACAGACCAAAACCACCACTCCCCCAATCAAGGGATTGGTACACGCAAAATACAGAACTGAGGAAATACACATAAAAAGCAACGTCTGACAAAACAAAGATATCAGCCTCTAGCTTATTTGATACACTAGCTATGAAAGGCCGGTGGACAAGGAATTGAGAACAGCTAGCTATGCTGGGCAAAATGATAAATGGCGGAAAGCTGGAGTGGGTGGGGAGTGTACTCAAGCTGAAGGAACACATCAGTGCATAAACCCTCGCAAAAAATTGACTTCACAAGTTCAATTCAACACAGTAACCATGGACTAACCTCTTGACATGAAAACTAGAGTAAGCAGAGAAGAAGTTCACGTATTTTTGACCCCAAAACACCACACAAAGAATAACAAAGCGTTCAGCACATCCACGTCCCATGATGTGCCAGCTATTTAAAACTGGGGGAAAATTCCACAGACGACCGAAGTCGACCGATATATTATATAAATCCGCATAAATGTCTAGCCAGCCTCTTAAGTAAAAATGAAAAATGAAATTTCGGACTTAGCCATCTAATGCTCCCATCGTAGGAATAAAAGCTACTAATCCTGAAATCTTTTCAGTTTAGGCTTATATAAGTTGTTGGTTTGGGGGTACTATTTTTTTTAGGCGCACGGAAATTGTTTGCCACTGGCAGTGATGCAACACAACAGTCGCGGCACAGCTGCTTGGCCAGGTGTGGGCATATCAGTATCATGCTAACTGTGACGGCGTTATAATTAGTAGGAAACGGGGGCTTCTGATTGGTCAACGCGACCTGGCTATATGATAATAAAAATTAATTATTTAACTAGTAGGCAATCGGCGGAGACGGGCAGGCCAGTCGCCATGTTTGTTTACACAGTGTAACACAATATGTTTGTTTAGCGCGATCACAGAAGAGAAGTGAAAAGTACCAAATAAAAAGTTCTTTTGCACTTCAGCATCGCAGTTTGCTGTATTTTGACCATGGGATAACTTATATCAAGGAGGTTAGAGGTTAGATTGGTTACTAGTATATGTGGCACAGAGAACAAAAAATCACTCGGAATCGGCAACTATCGGGCCCCGATAGTCGGCGGAGGCGACAAACGCGGCCAGTCGCCATGTTGTTTACATAGCGTATGTTTGTTTAGCTTAATTACAACAGAGAAGTGAGATGTATCGAAATAAACAGATCTTTTGCACTTCAGCATCGCAGTTTGCTTATTTTAACTCCATGGTTTGCTATACTAAAGTTAACCCATAACATATTAAACTTATACGTGGCCCAGGAAACAAGAAATCACTATGAATCGCTGGCAACTATCGGCCAGAAGCGACCCGGCCAGTCGCAGCAGTACTCTCCAAGCAGAGGTTGGTGGGGAAAGATCGTTACCTTTTTAAATGCCCCATATTGTGCATATAAAAAGGTAACGATCTTTCCCCACCAACCTCTGCTTGGAGAGTAGCCAGTCGCCATGTTCGTTTGCATAGCGTGTGTTTGTTTAGCGCGATCACTGCAGAGAAGTGAAATAAACAGTTCTTTTATACTTCAACATCGCAGTTTGCTGTATTTTCACGGTTAGATAACTTTAATAGTGGCCTAGGGAACAACAAATCCTGTCCCGTCGCGTCGCGGGATCCGCGGGATAAACAATAGGGCGGAACCCGGGCCGGGCTGAAGCTGATAAATTGAACGGGGGAGTGTTCAGTATGTGTACAGGGGAAGGATCTAGGAAGGGGTGACTGAATCCGACAATAGACAGAATATACATACGTTTTGAATGGATGTAGTCATAGATTTACTTCATCTGGTACATTGTGCCAGTCTTAGCTTTTATCCCATATATCAGTTTTTGTGTTGTACACATTGTACTTAAAAACTTATCGATGAAATGACAAGCTTATTCTTTGTGAACAGATGTGTTTACTTGAGTGATCAGCTTGGTTCAACCAAGGTATATGAGGTAATGGAGTTGAATCTGACTAAGCGTCTACATGAACATATGTATGGTTTCTTGTTGTTGTCGCATCAATTTGAGAGATGGCGATAACACAGAAAGAGGATCTAATGTACTTTAATGTCCTTTCCCTCCGGATCCGTGTATTATCAGCAACCTGTGTTGTTTGATGAGATTGAACTGTTTTATTATCATTGTGTTGTTTGATGTTCAAAATCGCTCAAAATATTACTAAATTTACAATTGATGCGTCGATATCCTTTCGGAGTTTTTGGCCCGCACTTCGGTGTCGCCATATGCTATGCCAAGGTCTGATATAATGTCCTTGGCTATGCCAAGAATAACTGACGGTTGTTCACAGTCACGCCATGGAAACTTAAAAGCGGCAAGATCAAAACGACATCATGCCTTGTAGGTTGGCAACGACTCGCCACCTATCAAGAAAACGTACCCCTCCTATTCACCCACCTCTTTTCCTTGGGAATTCTAATATTCAATCTGCAAAACATCACAAGCATATTGGGGTTACTTTAGGGTCCACCATGTCATGGACCTTTCATCATGATTTACTCAGATTATTGCAAAGGTTTCATAGTATGAAATTCAAATAGTTTTAATAGTTTGAAATTCAAATTGCCCCGCAAAATTAGTAATTTACAAATCTTTTATTCGACCGTCCTTGGAATATGCAGATGTTGTGTGGCATAGTTGTTCTGTCTCAGATTCTAAACTTATCGAGCAGGTTCAGTACGAATGCTCCCTTACGGTGTCTGGCGCCGTCAGGGGATCATCGTATTTTTCTCTTTTACATGAGCTTGGGTGGGAAAAATTAACTGATCGACGTTATGTCCACTCTCTTGTATTATTTCATAAAATTGTCCATGGCCAAGCTCGTGAGTACTTAACTGATTTAATCCCGCCCGAGGTCTCTTATTCATACAACCTTCGCAACAAAGGCAATTTCCAAGCACTATTCTGTATTAATACCACTTGTTTCCAAATTTTTTTAATACCAAATTCAATTCAGTTATGGAACGAACAGTCTCGACCCTAGTGTTCGCTTGTTGAGCGCCTCTTTGTTTAAGTCATATTTGCTTAAATCTGTTCGCCCTGTTGTTAAAACATGTTTTAGTTCGGGACCAAGATACACCTGTGCCCTATTGACGCGCCTTCGGCTCGGAACCTGCAGCTTAAATTATAGTCTGTTTATCCGTAAATTAGCTTTAAGTCCCTCTTGCAGCTGCGGGTTCCGAAGCGAAAGCATTCCTCATTTTTTACTTCACTGCCCAATATACTCCCATCATCGTGTACGCCTCCTCGACAGACTTATACAATTAAACATTCCATTCTTAGACATTAACAACCTATCCGATAGTGCTATTGTATATCTGTTACTTAATGGTTCACCTTTACTTTCAATAACTAAACTCAACTCTCAACTAGAGTTTGGAGTACTCATGCCTTCGACAATGTGATATTGCTTTGATGGATGTTGTGAAGATGACATGTTGTAACAGTTCCCTTGTGCACTGTAATCATCTGCTCCCGTCCCGTAATCATTTATTTAGTATAGATACCTTCAATCAATGTAGATTTTCTTGAAGACAGTATTAGTAATCTAACTATTTCACCCGGACAGAGGTCTGGCAATCCCCGGTCTCGAATCAGCCGACATGGCGATTTACATCATCACCCTGTGACCCGGTGTCACAGCGATCTCGCCCCCCGCGATTTCGCCCCGCCCGGGGCGAGATCGCTAGCGATTTTGTCCCCCGAGGGGCGAGATCGCTAGATATTTGGTCCCCCCGGGACAAAAACGCTAGTGATCTCGCCCCCCACCCTCGCCCCCCATTGGTGATTTTTCCCCCACCCGGGGCGAGATCGCTAGCGATTAACCCCCCCTGGGGGGCGAGATCGCTAGCGATTAAACCCCCCTGGGGGCGAGATCGCTAGCGATTAAACCCCCCTGGGGGCCCGCCGACAAAGAGGAGAAAGTTCATTTGTTATGCCTTATTGCCATGCCAACCAGGACAGGAGCATTGCCTTTAAGAGGGCCTGCATGAGGGTAGTGATTACGAATTACGCAAAATGTCGCCGCCGATGAAGTCTCAGAGCTCATTACGACTTTACGCTTTGCGGATTATGTACTATTATCAATCACGTTGATTTTTGGGGAAGCTGCCTACGGATTACGAAGACTAAAAAGGCCTGGTTACGCATTACGAAAACGGCATGCAGACCCCCATTAACCTTTAACCTCAAGCTGAGGTAGGAAGAAGACCTTACAGGTAATTCTTCTGACCGATAGTTGCTAGCGATTCCTGGGCCACGTATAAATTTAATATGTTATGTGTAAACGTTAGTAGAGCAAACTGCGATGCTGAAGTGCAAACGAACTTTTTATTTCGATACATTTAACTTCTCTGCTGTGATTGCGCTAAACAAACATACGCTATGTAAACAACATGGCGACTGGCCGCGTTTGTCGCCTCCGCCGACTATCGGGGCCCGATAGTTGCCGATTCCGAGTGATTTTCTGTTCTCTGTGCCACGTATAAGTTACCCCATGATCAAAATACAGCAAACTGCGATGCTGAAGTGCAAGAGAACTTATTATTTTGGTACATTTCATCACTTCTCTTCTGTGATTGCACTAAACAAACATAGTGTGTTACGCTATGTAAACAAACATTGCCGACTCATTATTTAGTGATTCCTTCATCCCTTGTTCCCTGGGCTACGTATAAGTTATCTTATGCCAAAATACAGCGACTTGGGGTGTTATCTCATCAATGCAGGGTGTATTTCGGTAGATTTATGCCTCCTATATGTGTTTTTCGGTGCTTTTCGGTGTTTTTCGGTAAATAGGCAGACCCGGAGCTAGCCTGTGCAGGCCCTGGGAACAGTCTGGCATCCCGGTGATGACAAGGAAACTCCAGTGGACAGTCCACAACCGACCAGTACATCTACAGACTTGCTTTCTTTTGTCTTTTCCTAATGGGGGGGGGGGGGCACATTTGCATCCTATCTAGATGTACATACCTGAATGGGTCAGGGTTTAACCCTAACCCATTCATGCTTTGTCCTAATAGGACAAAGCATGGTTCTGGATTGTCTCCGTGTATCCATGAAGCAAGACATAGATTTGTCCCGGGCATGGTTCTGGATATGCATGAATAATCCAGAACAGTGCCTGAAAATGATTCTGGATATTTGTGGACTATCCTGAGCACGCTTCTGGATACAGCACGGTTCTGGATACAATAGAAGGGTTATGGGTTATTTTGGATGGGGTACGTAAAGTGGACAGTCCCATGTATGTTGTGTAACTCAAACCTTTGCACAAGACAAAAACACAATCATTATGTCATGTACACATACATTGTACATGTACATACAAACACACACACACACATTTATATATATGTATATAAATATATATATATATAAATATATATATATAGGAAGGGATACACAGTCATGCACCCATGCATACAGAAGGACAGGCACACACAAATATACAATGACACAACATATGCATACTAGATTGTATCTAACCTTTAATACATGTAGTAGCAATTACTAGTAGTAGGATTTACAAACTTGAAATTTTCTACTTTAAATTTAGTAAACACAATAATTGATTATAATTAGTTAATAAAGCTTGCCAAGGAAATGTACAGTTTTTTTTGTGGTGCAATCATATATGCTTTCTTTTCTGCTTTGTAATAGCCATCACCTTATTATAGAATCACAATAATGCTAGGGTCTATTACAAGAAGTGTACACTGCATTAAAACATCCATTGCCTGATTATAGAATCACAATTATTAGTATTTAGCAAATATGTAAATATACAGTGTAGATCATTATATCAATGTATATGTTAATGACAAGTAAATGTCCTAAAAGTATCATTATATTGTGAACACTTACATACACGTACACTCATATCAGAAGCAAAGTAATACAATCTAGCCTTTAATTAATTAACTTTTCATTCCGCTGGATTTAAATCTACTAAAAAGATCCAACAAAGATGGATATAACTTAGTTTAATCACCAAACACACAACACAGCATGCTAAAACTAAAAAACATTCTTAGTAAATACTGTACATCATACACATCAAGTAAAACTACTGAGGCAATCACTTAATAATAATATTTAAAACACTCGTAATAAGTATCATACAATACAAACAGGTACATGTACTATACATTGAAACCAGATATTTGAAAGGAATGCATGAATACCATTACTAAATCCTTACAAGAGTTGCTGCAATCTTATAGTTGCTGCAGTCTTCTCAGTTTAAAGAGTCCACATTCCATTTCATTTTCTAACTTGAGGTTGGGGAGGGGAAGCATGTATTTATTATGGCTTCACCATTGCAGGTGTGGCCCTGTTTGCAGATGTGCTTGCTGATTGGCTCTTCACTTAATGACTTTATCTGCTAATTGGATGTGGTGAAGCCATTTGCTGCATTTGCTACTGAGCAAATGTCTGCCTTTCTAGTTGTATGATGCTTTATCATTTGCATCATAATTTGTAATTCTGATTGATAAAATAGTACTGTTCTGGAAACTGCACAACTTGTTGCAAAAGGAGAGACGGAAGCCAATTGGACTAATTAAAAAAAGGTAGTCTGAAAACTGTTCTGTTCAGATAAATGAGCTAAGGTGGTTGAAATTTGCTGAACCTCACTTACTCACAAATGTCTTTGCATAAATGTGCATGGTAGGCATCTTAGGAGTTCATGTAGTCTTCTGTACACACTGCAGGGGAACTTGATCATAGACAATGTACAAAGTTGTACACTTGTTTCTTATTTCTCAGTGTTTGGTTTAATAACTTGGATATCTTTCAGGCTGTGAAACCTTCAACCTGGGTTCACATTATGTAATTACTAGTATCATAATGATTATACAAGAACTTAGTACTCTCCGTGACAAATGTACCGTCAGTAAAGCGTCATCAAATTCTAGATCTCCGTTTCGAGATACAATAATTTTGGACGAGACTTAGTAACAACCATAACCTTGGTCTCTTGGTCATCTTGGGACATGACAGGGTTAGCGGTACTAAAACCATTTACCTCCGCAGCCACGGCAATATCTGGTTCATCATTATCACTGCCTGTGCTGTTCAGTGCCAAGCCCTGCACACTATAATCAACTTCCTCTTCTTCAAGTTCTTGGATTAGTTTTGGTTCTGTCGCATCTTGGTCCGAATCGTTTATACCATGTGAAGAGACAGACTGTCCACACTGCAGGTATGGTGGACAGTTTCTCTCTCCTGCTTTTGAATGTCCATTTGGAAAGAACTTTTTGTCAGAAGGAGGACTAGATCTTTCTGATGTCTTGGCACAGGACATGTTCAATTCATGAGATTCAGCAGACTCTCCACAATGCAGATATGGTGGAGTGTTTCGCTCCCCTATAGCTACTTGTGAAGGCCTGTTTGGAAAGAACTTTTTGTCAGAAGCTGGAGAAGGAGTGTTATCTCTTTCTGATGCATCTGTATCAGGACTCCCCACACCGCTATCATTGTTTGTTGTCTGGAGATGATCATGTACCAATTGAGCTGCATCTGGCCTCTCAATCTTTAGCAAAATAGCCCTTAGATCTTTCAGTGTTTTCCCAGACATGTCAAATTTCTGAAGTACCCTTTCAGTCGGGTTATCCTTTGAATCAAAAAATACAATGTGGTCATAATCAAGGCCCAATTCGCTCGCAAGACATCTCCAATCATTGCCACAATCCTTTTTGGGATCTAGTTTGATGCAAAGCTGGGTGCGAAGCTTGTGTGGGATTGCAAGCTTTCTGTGGCTTTCTGTGTACAGAAAAGACTCTCTTGCCTGGTTTGTAATATCAGTGTGTACCATGTACACCTGGGATGGAGTCTTATAGTTACAATTACATGCACCCTTATGGTCACACCTCTGGTAGGACTTGTGACCAAGTTTTGACAGCATTTCTGGCTGTCCTACTGGCAACTCTTCAGCGACACTGTATGTTTGGGAGTCTGAGTTACCTTCCTGAAAAGCATGAATGCTGAGGGATAGAATCGCTGTGTCTCTCTTATGTTCTGGTTCTGCTTGGAGTTTGAACAGCACATTTCCGTCCCTCTTTCCCCGAACTGACTCATAGTTGATGACAAGCTCTGAACTATTTAGAAACTTCCAACCTGGTGTTTCTAAGTGTGCCTTCAGGTGCAAGTCCTTCTTGTTGTTTAAGAAGGTCATTGAGATCCCCCTGTCTGTCGGCTTGAACCCAAAGTCCTGCTCTTCCTTCTTGATGCGATCAATGACATCTTTTGTATCATTGATGCAGTAGACCCTGAGCCTGTACAAGTTGTCAGATACGCTTGAAAAGGCAAGTAAACGTACCTGCTTGTGGCCCTTAGACTTCAGAGTAAATCCAGTGAAACTGCTTGTGTACACAAGGCACTCACTATCCCTGACAAAGTACTCTATACCCGGGGTAGCACTGCTAACTTCCATCCACTCTGGAGCCTGTTGGCTACTCGTTTCACTGACAAGTAAGGTGAAGTCGTCTTTGTCAGACATGCCACAGTGTGGAAATGTCAGCAGCACGGGTTTGTGGAAGGTCCAGCCGTGAGGACCGCACCACACAAAGGGACTGACCAAAGTCTCATCTTCATGTAAGTCGGGCAGTACCACTGGGTTATGCAGTATTTCTAGAGTAATGTCAATCTGGTTAGAGATGGAATGTGGACTAAACAGTAGAGAAGTTGCAGCATTTGGGAGCATTAAGATCCCACCGTCTTTGCCAATAAGAGCCTCCGCAATAAAGGAAACCCAGTTACAGCTAGATGTAATGATGCTACTCTTACTAGAATAACTTTCATCACAACTTTCCTCTTCCCATTGGGGCATATTTGTCATATTTGACGATCCTGATGCAGTTCTAGTATGGTATCCACTTTCTGCTACGGAACTACCAGTCTTACCCATGCTAATGTCTGAGTCTGAGTCAGACAGGTGTCTGTCTAGCTCAGAGTGGACGCTTTTCTTTTGGGGCATCTGTGCAATTGTGATGATTGTTGAATCACTATTACAACCAGTTGTAACACATGTACCTACTAGTACAGAACTGCTGACGACACAACTTCCCTCTTCCCTTTGAGACACATCTTTCACATGGCATGTAGATGATGCATCCGTACATCCTACATCTGGTATGCATCTACCAGTCTTACCCATGCTTATACCTGAGTCTGATGAGACAGACCGGTATTTTTCTGGCACAAAGTGGACACTTTTCTTTTGGGGCATCTGCACATTTGTGATTAAATCAATATTGGCTAACTCACTGCGGACTGGAAGTCGAGACTCATTGATCATGGGACAAGACATTACAACCTGTTCATGTATGTGTACCTCACCTGCATGCTGCTCTGGTTGCAATTTTGTACTGCAAAAAAAAAAACAACATTAATTTATTCATTGATCCGTCCATCTCGTTGAATACTAATATCAATTCAACAGGTTAGAATGAAGATACACAGTGCAAATGCTTATTTTTTACTTGAAAACATTATGGTGTCTCCCTGTGTAAGTCCGAAATGCTTCGATGCTTATATTACCTTCAGTTTATAAATTAGGTTTCCCAAAAGCAGAACTAATGTCAATGAATTTTTCAGAAGATCATGCAACAAGTACCAACAACACAGAGTATTTAATACAACTAATGGAAATAAACTACAGATGACGTGTCAGAACAAATAACAATTACATAGTTTTGATCAAGCTAGTAGAATATTCCTCAATCAGTGACAATTTGAAAACTAACTTTAAAGGTAAAAAACACAATTACCTCCAAATTTTTGACGTCCACTGTACATGTATGTCTTGATCACAGTGTGACCTAATCTAGCAAGAACATGAGACTAAAGGTCGAGATTTGTGTAGATCTTCTGGCCTCCCCCGCCTCCTTACGGCGCAGGGGTACATGTACATGTAAGTAGGACTTGGGCAGCTCCCAACCCTAAGTACGGTTCATACCAGCGTTTCAACTGGATGTGGACTGCCTCCTTGATCTTTCCATAGCCCTTTAGATCTACACATTCTTGAGCTAGTCTCGTGTTCTCGTAAGACTAGGTCACTCCGTGATCAAGACGTACAGTGAACGTCGAAAATTCGGAGGTACATGTAATTGTGTTTTTTTACCTTAAATTGTCACTGAATATTCTACTGTGATTTATACATGGCTGATGAACCTCTTCAGCGAGTTTTGATCAACATTTTATTTTAATTTCTGATTAACTTACCAATGCATGTATCTTCCTTTTGGCCTCCTTTTACAAGTTGTCCGAACTAACAAATGACAGGTCACCGTGAACACAAGAAATCCAATTAGAGATGTCAAAGCGATCACAAACTGTCCCGTTGATGATGCACGTACTGTAAAAAATATAGTTAAATGGTCTTCTAAAATGACTTGTAGAATTTGTAGTGTATGGCACTTTTAAGAATAGTGTTGTCACAAAATATCTTGGTTTTTGTACACTATTTAATATATATTCTTGTCCTCAGTTTAATGCTTAGGACAGAGAAAAACTTGTCTTTGTGAAATTTTTGAGTTAGTCTTCCCACTATAAAAATGAAAGACTCATTTTTGCAATACCTGCATTGGTCTCTTTCTCATAATCTCATCTATCCCCTTTTAGTCTTAATTATTCAACCATTGGGGCAATTATGCAATCAATCTGACAACCAGTTTTCAGTGTTGAAGGTAGACTGGTACAAATTGTATTAAACAACATGCAATTCCTTTATTCTCAATTTTCACGCAATTATTTATTAATAATAATGATAATAATAATAATAATAATAATAAAAATTATTTATACCATGATGCTTCATTTTTTTCTGATTTGATAAAAAGTAATTCATATTGGTTGGACTGATAGATGAAAGTAATGACTTTAAATTTAAGTCATATTACAAGTTAAGCTCAACATGAAAACTGTACTCACCCGAGGAATGTCTATCACCTTTGTCAACACCTGTATCAAATGACTCCAAGTTTACTTCAGAATCTGGCCCAGGTGTACCAAGGACAGTATCCTTCGTTGTTGATTCATGAGGGATGAACTCGAAACATTCAGAACAGAATGGTGACTGTGGGTACGAGATGCATACGCTGCATGGTATGCAGTCATTCACAAGGTCATCCCATGCATAAGACGCCCGACATTTCGAACTAACAGCTGTTGAGGATTCGGTGGTAGATGGTCCAAGTGGGGCCTGGACCAACCATGGAAACAGCACCAGTAGCCAGAAAACTTCCCTCATGATGGAAGGGAATCCTACATTTTAAAACAAAGACTGGTGTTTAACTTTTAGTTTGCAACTTAGTATGAAAGCTTTTCATCCATCAGGCACATAATACATGTAACATTACTAAAGAAAGACAAACTAGAGTTCTACGACCTCATACCTTCGCCAAGTTCATGTAATATAAAAAATCTTTTTGATTGACGAATTATGTTTCATTGTCTCATTGATACAAATAAGATCATCATTTGCATGAATTATATCATTTGTTCATATTCTCCACCCAATGACAGTCTTATTTTAAACAAAGAAAGCTATTCTAGCATTTCGTCATAAATTATGCAAATGAGATCCTGATTGGAATAAGTTGTGCTTAAAGTAATGATGTTCATGTTCACTTGACTTCCAAATGCTGTACATAGTATGAAATTCCCGGCATTTACCAGTGTGGAATTATAGAATTTTCTCATTAATTATGCAAATTGGGGCATAATTTACATAATTAATATCCGCCAATGTTCCTCTTCCTCTTAATGACATATGTAACAAGTTTGAAGTGTTCTGTCATGGAATGGAGCAGATTTATAAAATTTCCTCATTAATTATGCAAATTAGATCCTGATTTGCAAAATATGTATCTAATTATGTCAAGCATCACTTAAGCTACCTACATACCAAAAATCACGACAATCCGTCAACAGGTTCTTGAGTTATCCTACTTCTAACATTTTCAAACAAATGCTCCTGCAGTTCCAGTGCAAGCCGCTAGGGGGCCCAAACTTACGTTACTTCTTCCCGAGCATAAGAGCTACCTACCATCCAAAGATCATTACCCTAGCATGTCCAGATCATGAGATATCAAAACCGGAATTTCCGCTACAGTACCATAACAAGCTTTAAGCTGCCAGGGAGTCCAAAATCATTTCGAGCTCTCATCAAGACCTACCCACCTACTAAATATCAAGATAATCCATTCAACCCTTCTCGAGTTATGCTGTTGACAGACAGACAGGCACAGACACACACACACACACAGCCACGAAAACATAACCTTCTTGGCGAAGGTAAGGCGAAGGTAATTACGCCAAAAAACAAATTTTGTGTCATAATTGTTCCAAAACATGCATATGCTGGCTTCAAGAGTGTGACATGTACAAATAATTGACACATCTGAAACAAGAATTCGGAGACCTCATATCTCCATTAAACACAAATTACATATATTTGATATGTGAAAGTCCTGAACTTTGGCAATGTTTCAATTCAATGTCATAATTAATTATGCAAATGACCTCTACATTAACATAATATATGCATAGTGATGTTAACTAACTTACACATGTCACAACTATGAAATTCCCATCATTTACCACTAAGGAATCATAGAATTTTTACATTAATTATGCAAATTAGGTCCTCATTTGCATAATTGGTATCTGTAAAATTTCCACCTGCCATAGGTTATACACATTGCATGTATAAAAGTCATATTAATATGTAAAACACTGGAATTACTGAATTTCCTCCTTAATTATGCAAATTAAGTCTTCATTTGCATAATTTGTATTTCATTATATACATCTCTGTCTAAGCTACCTACATACCAAAAATGATGAAAATACTTTGTTCCTTTCTGGATTTATCCGCTTTTAAAAATTTCACCAGAAACTCCCCTGCAGTTCCAGAACAAGCTGCTAGGGGACCAAATCCACATCACTTATTCACCAAGAAATCAAGACCATAGCATGTCCAGGACAAAAGATACAAAAACCGGAAGTTCAGCTGCAGTACCAAGGTCAGCCACCAGGAGGCCCATATTTGACCTTGACCTTTGTCTTTCTATGACATACCAACATACCAAATATCATCACAATCTATCAATGCGGAAACACACACAGACACACACACAGACAGACCAAAAACAATATCTCCATTTTTCATGGAGATAATTAGCTATAGGTGTAAGTGTTACAGTAAGTACTAAATTGTGACCCTAGCCTGTTTCACACCTTTTGTGAGCATTATATTTTTGGTTCAGTCAGTTCAATGGTACTGTACATGTACATGTACATGTACATGTACATGTACATGTACATACATGTACATGTACATGTACATACATGTACATGTACATGTACATGTACATGTAACGTTACCTGTAGGAAGAAGAAATGTCAATGAAAATATTATCATTAATGCAGAATGTGGTAGGGATAAAGGATTTTCTAAACGCCCCATTTCTTATTACCAAGGCCTACCAAAGTCTACAATCCACTAAAAGTGATCAACATTACTGCAAAGCTACACTGTGCAAATGACTTTTTTGGGATACAGCACAACTTACCACTAATTGATTATGCAGCAGTGGCCACTTTGCTTGCACCTTGTACTGTGAAGGCTGTACTCTGTAGGCATCAGCTGGGTCTGCAAAAGAACAAGTACAGTTAAATCCAGGTATGGCAGCGATAATTTATAGTCTTTGGACCATAAACAATCTGAAATTAAGTACTCTACAAAACGCAACTAATACATCAGAAAGTGTGAAATTTAACACAAAAACCAAGAAACTGTCACAGTGGTAGTTACTACATGACATGTTCTTGTTGAAAACTAACTAAAAGCCTGATGATAGCCACAGAAATTTCCTGTATTCAACAAGACTGACAAAGCAAAATGTGACCTTTGTTCACTGTCAGTATCACATGCCCATGGTACGTATAACATGAGTAAAAGTCATATATATACACACATGTATACTCTGAAGACTTACTAGTAGGTAACAATTATCACAACAGACTGGTACATAACAATCGACTTATTTACCACAAAAAACAGGTGTTTCCAACCAACTAATAAGTAACCACCAAGCGCTCTAGATGCAGAAGCCAAAACAACAGGTGGAAATTTCCATGACCAAGGGTATTCCCCTATGCACCAACCATTGTAGAGGCTGGTAACTGTACGCACAGCAAACGCCCTGGGGCCAAAATTGTTCACAAACCTATTCAATAAAACATATAGTTGGATTACAAGTTGGACAAAAGAGGCAAAAACAATGATTAGAGATAGGAATTGACACTTTGAATTCTTACCTCTTGATCACCAGGTGACTTCTCCCAACTGTTAGGAAGGGGATTCCCATAACGTGCAGCCTCGTGATCATGAGCACCATGACCTCGTGATCATGAGCACAGGTGGATTGAGCAAAGGTAAACAAATGTTGCATCAGCACATACATTTGTAATAAGTCTTGTACTTGAAGGTAAGAGTTCAGGTCCACAGAATATCAATAAAGA
This sequence comes from Branchiostoma floridae x Branchiostoma japonicum, assembly GCA_013266295.2. Taxonomy (NCBI): domain Eukaryota; kingdom Metazoa; phylum Chordata; class Leptocardii; order Amphioxiformes; family Branchiostomatidae; genus Branchiostoma; species Branchiostoma floridae x Branchiostoma japonicum. The sequence goes on from CM023823.1 coordinate 26,046,213, forward strand.
AAATCTTTTTTTAATCTGCAATTTGAGCTTCATAATTATATGCAAATCATATGCAGAAGATCACCAGAAGGCATAGAGTATCTTTAACACAGAAATCTATAATCAGACATGTTTTTCTCCAGGTTACACTCCATGTATGTTTTTGGTCGATTCGCCGGTGATGCAAAGAAGATGTGCTCCGCTAGATGACGTTCATGGAAGCAGCAGGTAACCGCAGCAGCAGCACCATAATGCGAATCGAGGCAGTAAAAATAGACGAATCAGCTGCTAACTTTCTTCGAAAGTGCTGTTGAGCGAATCGCGTGCTCTTTTTCTCTCCGGAGCTTCTTCCACAATAAAAATGGCGACGTCGGCCCGCGACACGGCCCTTTGGCTGCACAACAAGCTCGGCGCTACGGACGATCTGTGGGCGCCCACCTCGGTCACCAGCTTGCTGACGCCCGACACGCTGTACAACACCCGACAGTGCTTCCTGGAGCTGCAGGTTCCCGTCAAACTCAAGCTGCTGCTGGCACTGGTACACCTGCCCAGGCGACAACTACAAGGTGGGGGTTCCTTCCACTCCCCGATCGAGATCGTTTGTGTTAAATTATATAGGCAAGGAGCTCGAGGTTCAATTCAAATTATTTGATAGCAGAACGCAGCACCTAGAGACCACGTCTACTAGTAATTATAGACGTAAAACAAGGACAACAAAGATTATAAAATCAAGGGCCACACAAACATATTTGGACGTTCAACGGTAGATAGTGGAAAAGGGTTCTTATTCTCCGTTGTTCAGTTCTAGCCTAGTTGATGGTGGTAAGGCCATGTTGATTTGATTTATATGGATGACATCCTCTGGGAACCCCCAAACTGATGACTTTGGCATTCTACATTAGTATCCGTAATCAAATCAACACAGCCTAATCAGGAATTTTCTCATTCAAGGGGCATTTTGTAACATTTTTGCAGCAAAAAGTGTGCAGAATCGGTATTGTTCAGTGTTTCATCCAGGTACTAAGTATTTAATAAGTGCCAAAGGATTATCATTATTACCATGGAGAACAGAGTGAAGTGGAGGCACTATCATACTTGGTTTAAGCAGGAGCTTGAGCAAAGTAAGGGTCACACTCACAAGACAACTTTTGTTGTTGATAATCTCTTTATTTTAGAAGGATGGCCGGACAATTTCTTTTAAACTTTGCCTTTAAACTCTTTCCCCAGAATCCTCTGCTTCCGTGGAACACGTGATTTCCCAGGCTCTTCAGGACGATGATGCGTGGGTCCGTATGATCGCTGATGTCGTGCGATCCTACCCCAAATCCGGTGCCCTCAACACCCACCTGGAGGAAAGCCAGTCTGTATACAGCGACACGGTGGAGAACCTAAGGGGCCCTGTGTCAGAGGTGGACACCTCCTCTCTCCTCCCCCTGGAGTGTAAGTACTTGAACAGGAATGCGCTGAACGCCATGCTCGGCCAGCAGCCTCCTCCTGTCAAACACTTCGCCTTGAAGAGGAAACCAAAGTCGGCCACGCTTCGTGCGGAACTGCTCCAGAAGTCCAGCGAGGCGGCAGCACAGCAGAAGAAAGGGATCCCCAGCACCCCCATTCCGGGAAAGGCTCGTACGCTTTCTGTCGGACGTAGGATCGACACCACCACTCCGCTGAAAGGGATTCCCAAGTCATTCACAGCTAGCAGTCACAGCGGGTTTCACGGCAGCTCCGCCACGGGCGGTCGTAGCGTGGCTCGCCTGGCGGCCATGACGGCTTCCCGTAAGGGAGAGCGAGGGGCGAAGTTCCTGGAAATTGAGGAGCAGCCACTGGGAGGTTTGTTTGTTTGTTTGTTTGTTCGCTTCTGTTTTATTTACCCAGAGTGGTCCATCTCAGTGTTTGTAGGACTGCTTTCACTGGTGGCCTGGAAAACATACATTACATATAACCTGTATACATACATAACATATGACAACTATGTATATACAAGTACAAAAAATGCTACTGGAAAGGGTTGCAGTCCCTAGGATGGGGCATAAGCCGTGGTCCACTGTTCACTGTACTAGTATGTACTTGTTGAAAAGAGCTAGGGAATTATCCCGATACACTGAACCTGTGAATACTGTATTTTGAGTGTCTGTCTTCTCTGTCAGTGGGGAGCCAGAGGCACTATGGAGGATGACACCTAGCCTAAAGGCAGTAAAGCTCAACTGGTTTGAGGTCACTTTCACCATAAAAACTTATGTGGCAAGTTATGTAGCATATTGTGCCCTTGGAAAAGGCACTTGACACTGCTTTCCACACTTCACTCAGGTGAAAATGAGTACCTTAGCTTTGGTTAGAGACATCCTTTGGATAGGACATTAAATGGAGGTCCTGTGTTTGGTGAGAGCCACACACACGTTAAAGAAGTTAAAAAAAGAACCCATCACACCTTTGGAAAAAGAGTAGGGGCATGCCCTGGTGTGTGATGGTCCAAATACCGCTACCTGAAAGTTGGTGCTTCACTACAGACTCCAGGAAGAATAGTGTGAAATGGAGATCCTAAAAAAAAAAAAAAACTTTCCACATTCCAGGTCAGGCCAAGAGGAGGAAGAGGATGCAGGAGGAAAATCAGGAGAAACAGAAGCAGAAAGAGGAGAAGGAAGACGCAGCCACTGCCACGCCTGACTACGCAGCTGGCCTGCTCGCAGCTGCGGCCACGGCACAGAAGAACGCCGTTCCCGTGACGACGATAGAAGTGACTGCACCCTCCTACGCACCAAGCACGGCACTGAGAACCAATGCACCGGCAACAGCACCCGCCACACAAACTAGTGCATCAGCAGGTAAGCGGTTCATGACTGTGGCTTGGAGTAGATGTAAAGCTGCTTTATGTAACATTAAAGCCCCCATGTAAAAAGTCAATTTTCTGGTCATTTCTTCACAAAGTAAGTTGAATCAACCCTATTCCATTGCAAATAAGTGTCATTCAGGAAGTGGAGGTGCCAAAATATTACACTGTATATGCGTGTTTAAAAGCTGGAAACACAGCTGCTAGCCATCTTTGTTTACAGTTTGGTATTTTGTGGTGGTGCCACAAAATGTGTGTGCCTCGTGTGGGCCATTTTAGTACCAACCATAAATGTCAGAAATGTGAGATAATTGTACATATATGTTGAAAAGTGGAAGTAAATGACAATCACTTTTTCTCAATTAAAATATTTTTGCTGCAAAAATGTTACACAATGCCCCTTTAACTAGATGATTTCAGGGTGATGACGGGTCACCATTCTGCCTATTTTCCTTCATTTTTATCATTTTCCAAAAAAAAACATGCATGTCCTCATATTTTTTTAATAGTTAGCTAGTGCAGACAGCACTGTCTTACTATAGAATTTACCTTTTTGCAAATCTTTTGCAAGCTGGTACTAGGAATATATGTGCGGATGTTTTAGTTGTAAGGCTGGAAAGAAAAAAAAAGGTTGTGTTTCCTGTTTCAGTCCTGAAAAAATTAGGGTCGGTAGGTAGGGATTATCTTATTTTATTTTTATTTTTTATTCTTTTTAGACAAGGCAAGGTAAACCACATAGTGCCCGATGTTTTCTTCATTTTGTAGCGAAATTTTCCGATCTATGGAAGGCTTTAGGTGGCTTAGAACAAAAAGGGGAATGTGACATGATTTCTGATGTTCGTTTTTTTTTTTTTTACTTGAACTGAAACTTTTTTTTAAACGTTACAAGTCTGGAACCGGTCCAGTGTACTGTTACACAGCAATATGCAGGGGTCCACACAAAAATAAGGCTAGGGTCGGCGGTTATTTTTAGGGTCGGTCGGGAAACAGGAAACACAACATTTATTTTCCTAGGCCTAATTTACTGTATTACTATTTACATGTATTTTTTCCTCCACAGTGCCCAACTCGGTAGCTGCAGCCAGAGAGAACTTGCAGCAGCAGCTCCAGCAGCAGCTGCAGGCCCCACAGTTCTCCACCCAGCCCACCCTGCAGCAGCCGCAGCAGCAGCCCACCCTGCAGCAGCCTGCAGGCCTGCAGTATGAACCACCTGCAGCAGCTGCGGCACAGTCCACTGCAGCACAAGGTTTGTGTTTAGTAGAGAATCATACTTTTGCTCCAAACAGTGTTTTAGCCAATTTTGTTTGACCTAACATCATGTGCATCTGCTCAGGTGCGACAATCCTAGGGGGAAAATTTTGAAATCTTGACCCTCTGAACACTATTTTCTGCATTTTGAGGGGCAAACTTTGCTGGCAGACTAAGTTTAGTTTAATAATGTCTCTCTCCATATCTTTACACAACAAATTTTGTCCATCAAAGATGACAGATTGGGCAAAATTTTTGTCCTTCATGTGCTGAAAAATTCTGGAAAAAATGACGGAAAGACTGATGGCTAGAACACTGGCTCTAGAACAGCACAACACAGGACAAATAAGAAATTGGAGATAGGTTTGTGTGAAACAAATCGTGCATTTACTAGTTTTTAAATTACTAGTCTTTCCTGGAGTCATTCTTGACACTAATGCAAAATGTACAATGTAAATATAATACAATGACAAAATTTGGTTTCCCACCAGGATTTTTTCAAAGCGTAGGGGGACCTAGTGCAGTGAAACCACACAGTGAAACCGCAGGCACCCTCGTATTGTTGGGGGGGTCTGGAAAAGTTTGAATTTTATAACCCTCTGAGACACCATTTCCTGCATTTGGAGGGCCAAATTTTGTAAAGTAAAAGTTTTTCTCTTTGTTACATCTCTACCTTAGACCAAAAGTTATTTTTGAATTTAACCATTACTAAAGCATTGATTAAAAAGGGAAAAACAACAAAATCTGGTTGAAACACAGTGTAGGGGGCGAATTCACAGCGTCGGCATTCAAAGTCACAGTGTTGGGGCCCCCTACGCTGGCGAGAACCCTGCAGAATGGAGTCACTTCCAAGAAGTATGCAATCCAGTCTCCTTCCTGAATTCCCCCAACGTCTACCCCTGATTCCTGCTAGCTCCCAAACAGATTCTGAGACCTTTGACCTCCTGTCATTCTGCCTTTCAATCTCCCTCACCCATGTGCTGTCAACCTACTCTGGACAAACACACCCACAAACCCACATCTCAGTCACTCAAAACAATACTTCTGTACACAGAACTTCAGAAGAGACCTTTTCCATTTGGACCAACATAATGATTGTAACCAATAAAAATTACTGCCATAACTTGATAAGGCTACTGCAGCAGGGTGAAAGTTAAGTAAAGACTTAGTGTTTTAATTTGACTGGCACTGTAGTTTCTTCAACGTAAATGACTTGTCTTAAAGGCATCCAGTGCAATTTTGCCCTGTGGCTGTAAAACAAAAAATATTCTGGATGATGATGAGGAAATCTGTCCGATATTGACATTTATGAAATTTCTTAGCACATTTTCGTCAGGAGCATTTGAAACAGACCCAAAACAAATTACGTGAGGAGTCCCTTTATTTTTTTATACCACCAATGAATAGCTTAAACCAGCACGCCGGCAGAACGTACTGCGCCTGCGCAAAACCTGGATTTTCGCTGGATTTTTGGTCAACGTTGCATCAGAATTTTGCCTGTTGCAGACCATATCTTTTTCTACACAACATTTAAAAACTACAGACGGGATGTCACCCTTATATACGCGAATTCGACCTTATATGAGACGTTCTGCCAAAGTGCTATGCATATTACATTACGGGTTTCGCGCAGGCGCAGTACGTTCTGCCGACGTGCTGCCCTGTGGCGGTAAACAAAAAATATTCTGGATGAGGAAATCTGTCCGATATTGACATTTATGAAATTTCGTCAGGAGCATTTGAAACAGACCCAAAACAAATTACGTGAGGAGTCCCTTTATTTTTTGATACCACCAATGAATAGCTAAAACCAGCCTATGATATATCAAGCATATACAAAACAAGCAACTGTTTTCTGTCAGTGACATTGCTTTTTTGCCTCACAGATATCAGTAAGCTATGGGATATGGTTGATTCAACTTACTACATTAAAAAAATGACCCGAAAATTGACTGGAAAATCCAGTTTTACTGCCCTGAAATCGCTTTGGCCACCTTTAAGTTCCAGCAATGTGACTTTTTGTGCTGACATACTGTGTAATGAGTCATTTGTGTGGAAGAAAACTGGAGTGACAGTGAAAATTTTGGTAAGGTCTGTTTTAATTTGTGTTGTAAATCGTAGTGATGTGTTGGTTTTTTTAATGAAAAGGCTAACTACCATCAACTATAGCTAACATCTATGAATGTGCGTATGTCGTAGATTTACTGAAATGTTGTGCAAACATTCAAAACGACCACCTCCCCCCTTCCCCACCAGCCTCCCAGTCGCAGCAGAAGAAAGGCCTGTCTCTGACCCGGGAACAGATGCTGGCAGCACAGGAGATGTTCCGCACCTCCAACAAGGTAAAATAAGCATAAACAATAGTAGCGTCAGGGCTGGAAATACCACCTGCATATGCAGGTTGGTGCAGGTTTTTATATAGAATGGTTTATTATTCATTATCCATTGCCTTCAAAGAAGAAGTCAAACCTCATAATAGCAAACGTAGTAGTACAATCTAGACAGTAGTTGTCTCTTTCCTATTATTATATTGTACCATATAGTACCTTTTGACTTTGTGAAATGCAATTAGCCTTCGGGCATGACTTTGCAAATAAACTTCAACTATTATTATCATTATTCGTACAAACTCATCGCAGCTATAAGCTGAATTGCGAGTTCATAGTACATATACATATACAAATTTCAGCAAGTTAACATATAAGAACAGGCTAAAAGTTTACAAGACGGCGAACAGGTTACAATACATATTTAAAAGATACCAATTAATTATCTAAATGCCGTCGTTTAACAGGTTTACGATATGGTAGGGGGCTATTTTGGTAACGTTTAGTACGTGCTGGCAATGGGTCATATTTGTGGCTTTATCTGGTAACCCTCCCGCTGACTGTACCCCTTTGTTGTGGTAACTGTTGTTTGAAAGTGTCGGACTTCGATAGGGTTTTGCCGAACTGGTGACACGGTTTCCCGCCTATCATGCAAAGTTTGTAGATTCAGGATTTTGCATGACTGGTCGTAGGGTAGGTTGTGGCCAAGAATGAATCTTTTACGCAACCAGTAAAGTCTCTCACCTGCTTACATTTCGATGTCTATCAGACACCTTCCTCAGAGCTTCTGACTGGAGTACTGCTTCTAGCCGGTATTATGTAGCCGATGTAGGTGGCGGTGTCAGTTGGACTGGTATCTTGGGTGAAACGGAATACACCGTGTAGTATTCTATATAAATAGTCTGTCTCTGTTGGACCAGTGTAAAAGTACATGTACATACATACATACATACATACATACATACATATCCGGGCTTTGATTATTCTGCTGTCGGCTTCCCTGACTCAGGGGTGGGCAGCAGTCGGCTAGACAGGACTCCACGTCTCCATGCGACCCTGTCCTGTGGGTCAATGTTGGACAGTCCGCACATTCTAATGTCATTTTGGATGTACTCCATCCATGTCTTCTTTGGTCTACCACGACCTCTGTTGCCTGGTAACTGAAAGTCTGTGATGGTGTTGATGCAGCCACTGGCACGCATAACGTGCCCATACCACCGAAGACGACGTGACCGAAGCACCGACGTGATATCCTCAACACCTAGCTTTTCAAGCAGGGTAGCTAGTGGTATCTCGTCCTGGGCTTTAATGCCACAAATCCACCTGATCATGGACCGGTCATTTCGGCACAGACGCTGTTGAACAGACACCGTTGGTGCCCAAGTCTCGCATGTACAGTAAGACAAAGCTGTTTGTGGTAAAAAAAAAGCGTAACCAGGGGTCGAAATACCCCTCTGTGTGCAACTTGGTGCAAGTAAATTTGGTGTCATGCAACTAATTTTTTGCCGGTTATAATGCACCGCGGTGCAAGTTTGCTTTATCCGCTGTTACTACCTTACCTGTAGAAATACCCAATAAAGAACTGGAAAGGGAACAAAACCAGAATCCATGAAGTTTTTATTAAAGTTACTACATGTACTTTTGGTTGTGTTCGATTTATTTTTGGGGGGTGCAACTATTTTTCTTCTGGTGCAAGTATTTTTTTTTCATCTGCACCAGTGCAAGTTGGCCCCAAAATGTATTTCGACCCCTGGTAACTCTGAAGAATGGACCTATCTGATATGGATGGATTGTTATGATATTTAGTATGAGGTTAGGCCCTAACTATACTATGGCATATTTTGCATACTATAGGTAATGAGAAAATATGTGTAGGCAAAGGTATGGTGTATTATGTTTACCTTCGCAGAAGGAAAACGTATTGTTTTTGTTCAGTTTCTTCTTCCTCCTCTTCTCCAAACAAATAAAGTCAGTGACCTGCAACAGACCTCTGTCACCATGGTAACTGGTGCTACACTGGTGCTGTAGCACACGCCCTGTGGTGTTGGATTACATTTTGTAAAGGGACAGAGTTGGAGGGGCTGGTCACCATATATATTGTATATGTATGTGTTTGAGTAAGAATAAACAGAGCAGTAGTTTGTTGGGCTAGACCATGTGGAGATAAACATTATGCATTTGCTTTGCAAAATTTTCTTCACATGTTTAATGACCATTAGGAAAAAAGCACAGGGTGCTTACAGGAGTGAACCAACAATCAGAAAGGTAAGTAAAAATCTAGTTGAACTTTATGAAGAAAGTAACAAATCTACGAGTGGAGTCATTAAGCTCTTCTTTTTTTTCATTATTTTCAAGGTCACGCGTCCAGAAAAGGCACTCATTCTGGGGTTCATGGCGGGTTCACGCGAGAACCCGTGTCCGCAGCAGGGCGACAGCGTCACCATCAAGCTGAGCGAACACACGGAGAGCGTGCCTAAACCTGACGGGACCGGCGAGGCCACGATGGTCGTGGATACGCTGTTCGAGATGAACTACAAAACAGGGGAATGGAAGAGACTGAAGAAATACAGACCAACAGTGTGATCTGTATTTCTGTCCAGTTTCTTAGAAAAAAGACAAATCTTGCATCATATGAAGGATGTACAGTGACATGATACTTGTACAATAGATGAAAGTGTCCACTTGCTGTTCAAGATCAACTATGAAACAGGAGTAGAAGAAACTAAAGAAATACAGACCAATTTGCAATCTGTGTTTCTGTCCAGTTTCTTAGAAAAAACAAAAATTGCACCTTCTAAAGGATGTACAGTTATGTACTGTACATGTAGATGAAAGTGTCCACTTGCTGTTCAAGATCAAGTATGAAACAGGAGTAGAAGAGACAAAAGAAATACAGACCAATTTGTGATCTGTATTTCTGTCCAGTTTCTTAGAAAAAACAAAAATTACACCTTCTAAAGGATGTACAGTTATGCACAATAGATGATAGTGTCCACTTGCTGTTCAAGATCAACTATGAAACAGGAGAAGAAGAGAGTGCATGACACTGAGAAATACAAAGCTACTCCATTTAAAGGCATTCAATACAATTTCAGGGTGGCGAAACCAAAAAATATTCTGGATGAGAAAATCTGTCAGATATTGCCATTTACTGCCATCTCTTATAATTACTAAGTAGTCTTAGCACATTTTCGTCATCATTTTATTCTTGAAGCATTTCAAATAGCCCAAAAAAAAGCTACGCGAGGAGTCCCTGTCTTGGTACGACCCACGAATAGCTAGAACCAGCTTACAATACGAAACAAGGGACTGTTCTCCATCAGCGACATCGCATTTTTGCCTCACAGATATCAGTATGCTATGGGATAGGGTTGATTCAACTTACTACATTAAAAATGACTACAAATTGACTTTGAAAATCCAGTATTACAGTTCTTACAGTGCTTTTAGCAGGCATACATCTTTCTGCGGTGTCAGTGATGTACATGTAATGTTAATAGGGCTAATGCATGCATTGACCCTGACAGTACAGATATAGGCAGGTATGTGTACTAGTACTGTACTGACGTGGCAGTAGACAATGTGCTGGGGTAAGGTGTAGAGGTCTGATCTACTGATAAGATGCCAAGCATTCTTACTCTCACAGTAAGTGTTGCAGGAAAGTATGTCTGCCCTGTGGAAAATATTTTGGAAGAGATAACACTGACAACTGACATGTAAGGATACTGTATGTAAGGAACACACAATGAACAGTCTATAACCACTTTTGTTGTGGACGTCGAATTCATATAATTGAAGACGACAATGGCCATTGGCCTAAAATGATAAACCGGCATTCAAGAAAAAAAGGAATGCACCAAAGCTGTTGGGATGCCCAGGATATATGGAACTATGCACTGTTCTGGTTTCTGTAAAGCCACAGCAAGTACGTTTTAGACTCCAGACTCTAAATTTAATGCAATAAGGCCACACCAATTTAATTTGTTGCTTCTCGGATTCGCCTCTTCATTTTTTTCTGATTTGCAAAAAAAAAAAAAAAATTCTGGTTCTGAATCAACTCAAAAATGCTCATATTTTGCCTCCAACAGTTGAAGAAAGCCATTGTTTTTATTAATTGTTACAGTTATTACATCTACCAACGCAGTGGTTTGATTAAAAGTTCAAAATTCATTGTTTAAATTCTAACCCAGTCTTTTGTGTTGACTTCATGGCACCTATTCTAGCATTTTTGGCCATAATAGGATGTCCAGGCCTGTTGTTTTTTTTTTCGCCCTGTCGCTTCATATTTTTTCTGAAAAAATCCGAGAAGCAACAAATAAAATTGGTGTAGCCTAAGGTGAAAAAAAATAAGGCAAGGTGAAAAAAAATAAGGCAGACAAGAAAACAAGATTCCAACATTTTGAAATTTAGAGATTATCAGGCCTTTTTAAACAAGAATTGTGGCGTTAAAACATGAAATCACAACCAATAGGTCTTTTATTCATCAGTAGGTCTTTTATTCAACCTGTACATGTATTCAACAGTATTACCTGTCCTTGTAGATGTGTCTACATCTCAATTAACTAGAACAATGCCGGGTACTCATAAGCGATGGAAGACTGTCAACACTTGCCATCAAACGCGAGAAATTGGGCCTCAAGTTTGCTGGATCCCTCATGGTCTTTGAACCAAAAGGCATTTACGACATATTTGCCCATTTTCGGCATGTAGAACAACGTCGGAGGGCAACAAAATTTCTTGGTTTTTAATGAGCGCTGATGTCATCCATAAAAAATACTTGCTGTGACCTAATGGTAGAAACATAAAACCTCTGAAACAGAAATCTGAAATATTATCTAGAAAAAAATTGATAAAAGCAAATTGCACAATTTAAGAAGATGAGCTAGAAAAAAAAAATCACACAGAAAGCTCCGCCCATGTCCGTGAGCCATCACACTTGTTTAACCCACCAATATGGCGGACGCTAAATTACGTCATAATCACGTGATTTAAAATTGTAATCGTTGCCACCCTTGGATGTATGTGTACCAATCCGATGTGGCAGTTGTTCATGTTCCTTCAGAACATTTCTCAGATTTAATAAAAAAAATAATAATCTTGCGCGTTCTCAGCCCGCCAACATGGCCTACACCAGCACGTCGGCAGAACGTACTGCGCCTGCGCAAAACCCTGATTTTTCACGTTTTTCGTTGGATGTTTGGTCAACGTTGCATCAAAATTTTGCCTGTTGCAGTCGATATCTTTTCCTATACAACTCTGAAAAACTACTGACAGGCTGTCAACCTTATATGCTCTAATACGACCTTAATATGAGACGCTCTGCCAAAGTGCTATGCACAATACATTACGGGTTTCGCGCAGGTGCAGTACATTGCACGTTCTGCCGACGTGCTGCCTACGCCGGATTGCGTCATAGTCACGTGATTACAAACAGCTCATTGCCAGGCAGGGGTTGCACTCCTTGGATGCACGAATCTGAAGTTACAGTTGTACAAGTTGCACACGACACGCTTAGTCCTGCGGGAGAACACGTACATCATGGTCGCGCCCAGGATCACAAACGACAACCCGCAGGACAGGAAACTCCAGAACAGCATCGTGCACGTCTTCTGGAGGTGTTGGGACGTCTGGCCGACCAGCAGCCGCGGCGCCGTGCACTCAGCAAACAGGTTGTCCCGCGAGAGGCACGGGGGGTGGTTCACCACGTCCAGGCAGTCACAGTGCAGAGGGTTCCCGCTGAAGTGGAGGAACACCCGCTCAGGTACGACGTCCAGGTGTTCGCACGGCAGGTGAGAGATGAGGTTGTTGTCCAGGTGGACGTGTTGCAGGTGTGGTAACATCTCCAGACCAGCCAGGGCCTCTATGTTAACCTGTGGAAGGATTTAGCAATGTCATTATTACTCCTCGAAGGAGGCATACCACAATTTGTGGTCAGCTGGTTTTTCGTGTTCGCAGCTAAAACTCATGGTTCCCTTTATTCAATCGGCATGTAATTTTATATGTCGTCTGCAGGCATGCCCGTGATGATGCACGTATATCAATATTTACCGTAGGTGTTTTCACGGTCAATGTAATATTACAAAAGCACCCCTACATTCAGGGCATATGAGACTGGCCGCGAAAAACCCGTTGTTTTGAATAGCGGAGGGGGGGGGGAAGAATACTTCAGGCAGAAGTGCGGTGTGGTCGTTAATGCGGACCAGATGCGGATTGTAATGCTTTATGAATGGGCCGGAATTGTCAAATGTGTTCGCACCTAAAAGTCATGTTTCTGTACGTTGTATTTCTATGAAATTGGACATGTGGTGTACCGTCATGTCCGTGTTGATGCACGTGTCTTTGTTTTTACCGTAGCGGTTTTTATATCGAGGTAAATTTCATATTTCAAAATCACCCCTATTTTTATTATTCTGTGGAATAGGCCGTAGGTTAAGTAGTTATGTGGTAGGCGAGGTTCTATAAGCAGATATTAGGTGGTTGTTGTGTATATTCGTTTGTGAGTATCTGTTGGGATTGTGACTTATGGTTTGCACCTACTCCGATACCCTATCAAATAAATGATATGTAGTGCACTAGACTGTTCCCAATCTGCAAAATATAAAAATTCACGGAGGATTGTCGCCTATGGACACTTGTTTAGCGGTTTGTGATCAGCAGACCTTACCTGTATAGTTCTATTCTGGATGGGTTAGGGTTTAATAGGATCAGGCACGGTTCTGGATAGTCTCCACGTATCCAAGAATCGTCCCAGAAGGCAAAGTTCTGGATACGCATGGACTAGCCAGAGCTATTCGTATAATTGTGAATAAAGCACGGTTCTGGATACAACAAGAGGTCAGCGACGATAGGTCTCACCTCAACGATCTCGTTCTTCTGAGCCTTGAGCACCTGTAGTGACGTCAGGCTGACAAACACCCCTGCGGGCAGAGTGGTCAGCTTGTTGAAGGAGATGTCCAGTGTGACCAGGGCCGTGAGTCCGTCCAGCGCCCCCGGGTCAATCCGCTGCAGCTGGTTGTGCTGAAGGTCCAGCGACTCCAGCTTCTTCAGGTCCTATGAGATACAATGACCAGTAATGCCGTGCTTTAATTATGATAATCCATGTCACACATATAGCCGAATATGGCCTCCTAAACACTGCCGAACTCCCTACGACCATGGTTAGGAATAGGTCGGGAGCAAGGTCGGCTGTGGTTGGCTGGTGTTCGGCGAGGTTGGCTTCTGTTTGTCTGCGCCAGCCAATTATTTCAAAATGTTTAACAATGGTGTGGACGGGAGGTTCGGCCATGGTTGGCTGGTGTTCGGGAATAGGTCAGCAGTGTTCAGGGTTTGTTAGGGAGTCAACTTTGCCTCAAATTTAATTCAAATTCGATTCGTACAGAAAGGTAGGCGTGGCCAAAATCTGGCCTTACTCCCGAACTTGTTTTGAATGTGTACAGAGCTATATTGAGCCTTGGTGCCATCCAAGTTAGTTTACCGGGGTACCCGCCAAAGAAGGGGGAAGAAGAGCACCCAGGCTAGCGCATAATATCCGTCCCGCTTCACCATATGCTGTACAGTATCAACCCAGTATAACCGTAACAGATAATGAATGCCAGGATCATGCTCCTGCTGGGCCGTAGCTCTAGATCTGAGACGAAGCAAGACTTATACCTGTATCATTATGCTGTATGTATTCATATATATTGTCTTATCTTTTATATGGTTGAGATGTTTTTATTATCGGCTGCTGTTTGTAGACCTCTATGTAAATGAAAATGATATATGTGACCATGATATTCCACTCACAACAAATTCATAAGTCGATTCAGGGACAACGACTAAGCCTCTGTCACACATACCCGAATATGGCCTTCCGAACACTGCCGAACTCCCCCCAACCATGGTATTAGGAGTAGGTAGGGAGCAAGGTCAGCTGGTGTTGGCTGGTGTTCGGCGAGGTCGGCCTTCAAAATGTTTAAAACATTTGGCTGTCCATGTGGACGGGAGCCGGTTCGGGCGTGGTTGGCTGCAGGTGTTCGGGAATAGGTCAGCCGTATCGTGTTTGGGAGTCATGTTGGAGTCAAATATGACTCAAATATGACTCGTAGATCTGATCAGGCTGCTCCCGAACTTCGGCCAACCTTGGTTGGCTAGTTTTCGGGGGAAGGCTCTGAATCAGTGAATGTGTGACAGGGGCTTAAGATTCAAGTTTCATAATATGCTGCACAGTATTCACTCAGTGTGACCCTGACCAAAACAATGTTAGGATCATGCTCTTGCTGCGCCGTAGCTCTAGATTTGAGACGAGGAAAGATTTACTTGCATCATTATGTTTTATGTATACATTATGTTTTATATATGCATATGTATGTTGCTATGTAAATTGATCTATGTAAATTAAAATGATTTTCCACCCCCCAACAAATTCTTAAGTCCAGTTAGGGACAAGGAATGACCGTTTTTCTAAAGCCCCTGTCACACATTCACGACCTTCATCCCCGAACGCCAGCCGAACACCAGCCGAATAGGTCGGCTGGTGTTCGTGAGCACTCTGACCAGATTTAGGCCACGCCTACCTTTCTATATGAATCGAAACGAATTTGGGTTCAACTGGAGTCAAATCTGATCCCTGAACACTGCTGACTTACTCCCGGACGGCTGGCTGGTGTTTTGCTGAGTTACGGTCGAAAACCAGCCAGATATGATCGAACCTCCCGAACGACTCACGAATGTTTTAAACATTTGGAAACATTCGGCTGGCGCAGCCGAACCGTAGCCAACCCAGCCCGAACGCCAGCCAACCCAGCCGAACGCCAGCCGACTCGCTCCTAACCATGGTTGGCGGGCGTTCGGCTAACGTTCGGGAGGCCAAATTTGTGAATGTGTGACAGGGGCTTGAGGTACATGCCCTAACATGATCAAAGTTCTGTAGTATAATGTTGTGATGCCATGTCCCTGACCTGAAAGGTGCCTGGTAGCAGCCAGGTCAGGCGGTTGTTCTGAAGGCGGAGGGAGGTGGAGGAGACCGGCATGCCGCTCGGGACGGACAGCAGGTCTCTGTTCCGGCAGTCTACCGACGTCACGTGACACGTGCACACGTCACAAGCCTGTTTGTCCACTCCACCTACTTGCAGAACTGCGCATGCGCTGATCATCGTGAAATAGATGATGACGTCAGCTTTCATTTTTCCCTAGGTGTGAACGGTTGACCGAACGCTTCCTTTACATCTTTGCTGACACTAGTGCTGCAAACGGAGGATAAACGTCCAAAAATTACACAATTCAGTTCAAATATTATTTAAAAGTTTAGGAGGATTTGGATTAAATCAAATCAAATATTATAAAGCTACCCTATGACTAAATATCAATTTACTTATAGATCTAAAAATTATTGCAATTAACAACGTGCCTCAAAGTTTCAACCAGTGAAAATCCTTTAAAAGGAAAGATTCTTAAAAATAGAAAAAAAACGTTGTCAGTCGTTGAGATATCTGTTTCAGAATTTGAAAGAGCATTATGTAACATTTTCAAACCCAAAATTTGAAGTATTTTAATCGAAAAAATCTTCATGTGATTATCATTTACTTCCACTTTTCAACATCTTTGTGCAATTATGTCACACTTCTGACATTAATGGTTGGCGCTAAAACAGCCCACACGACGTGCACTCATTTTATGACACCAACACAAAATACAAGAATGTAAACAAACATGGCTAACAGCTGTGTTTCCAACTTTTAAACTCACTCGTAAGGTGTAATATTTTGGCACCTCCACTTCCTGAATGACACTTATTTACAATGGAGCATGGAGTAGGGTCGATTCAACTTACTTTGGAAATGACCAGAGTTTTTGTATGGTCCTAACGTTACTAATGCAGCGTTAAGAGATATTTAATATATATAATTAACCACAATTAACCACAATTATCCCATTAAAACGTGTGACCCTCCTAAGCCCCACTTTGCACAATTAGACGGCCCTCCCACCCGTGAATAAATGGAATCAATTGCTTCTGGTTTATGTCACAATCGTAGCGACGCCCAAGTTAAGCCCATGTCACACATTCAGAACCTTCCGCCGACCACCTACCAACCAAGGTTGGCTGAAGTTCGGGAGCGGTCTGACCAGAACTAGGCCATGCCTATCTTTCTATACGAATCGAATCGAATTTGAGTCAAATTTGGCCCCCGAACACTGCTGACCTACTCCCGAACACCACCAGCCTACCATTGACGAACCTCCCATTCACACCCGAATGTTTTTTTTTAAACACTTGTTTCAACATTCGGCTGGCGTAGCCGAACAGTAGCCGACCTCGCCGAACACCAGACAACGACAGCCGACCTTGCTCCCGACTTACTCTTAACCATGGTTGGTTTGAGTTCGGCAGTGTTTGGGAGGCCATGTTCGGCTAGTTTGACGTGGGCTTTAGCGCTAAAGAATCCATGACACAGTCAGTTATCACCTGATCTTATATACATGTAATTGTCACACTAGTACACTCTGAATTCCATCGGGGGATATCCCAATATTGGTACATTTCAAAAACTCGTTGATCAGAGATCTACAACTGCAAAATCAGTAACGGTGTATAATATACACACTTCAAATATCCAGGTGTTCATCACCTTCTTAAAGGGGCCGTCACATTGTGCGAAAATCGATCGGCCAACGAGTCAGCGAGCTCTAAACGACATTTACGGCAGTAGTACGCCCGATGTTTCGTCGAGCTTCGCGCGAATTTTAGGGATCACCGGCGACTTTTAGGAGTCGGCCGAAGCTCGCTGATACGTGAAACGTGTTCTTAACATCAGCGACTAGTCGCCCGATTTTTGAGGTCATAGATGTATTCCCAAGCGATCGCCCGAGCCTCACTCCATGTGACGGGGACGATTTTCAAGCCAAAAATACTCGCGATCCTCGGTCGATCTAAAATCGGCCGACCTTTCGGCGATCAACTAATACGGCCGAAGCTCATCGACAATGTGACGCAGGCATAAAGTCCCTGTCACACATTCAGAAACTACCCCCTACCACCAACCGACCAAGGTTGGCTGAAGTTCGGGAGCAGTCTGACCAGATTTAGTCCAAACCTACCTTTTGAAACAACATTAATCCAATTTGAGTTAAATTTGAGTCAAATTTGACTGCCAACCACGTCCCGACCACTACTATCCTACTCCCGAACACCAGCCAACCAACAGTCAACTATGACCGAACCTCCCGTCCACACCCGAATGTTTTAAACATGTTGCAACATTCGGCTGGCGCAGCCGAATAGTGGCCGACCTCTCCGAACACCATCCAACCACAGCCGACCTTGCTCCCGACCTACTCCTAACCATGGTTGGGCACGTGGGTTCGGGGAGTTCGGCTAGTGTTCGGGAGGCCATATTCGGCTATGTATGACAGGTGCTTTTAAAAGAATGCCCCAACAACATTGTAAGGGTACCCTGTGGGATTCTCTGAGACTTGTTGACGTTACAAGTTGGTCCACATGGAATGGTTGCTGACAATTGTACGTCACTAGCTAGTCTCACACGAGATATGACACCAAGATAGTTGTCGCACCCTCTCATTAAGAGCAATTACATGTATATTGCCTTTGGCATGCAATACTAGTATATACCACGATCAAACACTGAGCTAGAAAATAACACATAAACGTACCTGTATGTCACGTAATAGGTCCACCACGGAGTCAAAACAGACGAAACGTATTGCTAAATGTATACATAATCAGACGAAACGTCCTTCAGACTGTAAGGCCATGACATGTCAGAAACGTCAGACCTGCACCCCCACTGTTTGTTTACATAGCAGTGTAGATCACCAACCACTAAACTTCCCCAATCGACAGTTGCAAGTTAGCTACACCAGCTGGCAGTTCATTGACCTCTGCTTTGGGATGGGGTTGAAGATCAAAGTTTTCCAAATCCAGGATTTCGTGTGTCAGAATGGCGTGGCATTCCCCGATACGTTTACACCTTAGTTCTGCTGTGGTCGTGCCGGCCAATTATCTGACGTATGGACGGAGTTATGTGGTCCGACCGGTTGAAGCCAACACTGCAGTATTGTCTGTGCTTTTGAAATTTACCGCAAGATGGCGCTTGGAATCAAGGCTGAGTTGTGTAGGGTTGTGTATTTGTGAAGTTTCCCGTGGGTTTGTGGCGACGTAGATATCAGCCTCAAAGTACTGAGCGTACATGTAACTTTATACGTTTTCCGCAGCCGGTCGGAGTTGTGACGGACTGCATAAGTTCCCTCCGGAGCAACTACAAAACATTTACCTGATAACACATGTTACAATCCAAAACTTGTTATTCCAAAATATGTTGTGGAATGGATCACGTTTTGGAATACATTGATAGGCATTCCACTTAGTTGTATTCCAAATCATGGTACAGCCGGACCACGAGTTGGAATGTTCCTGTGTACAGTGGGTCATCAGGGACTTCATCTTGTGCCTGTCAAGTAAGGTTTGTTTGTGCGTCTGTCTGTCTATCTGTCTGTCTGTACGGTGTATGTATATGTTTAGGTTTAAGGTTTAGGTTAGAACCCAAAACACGTGATTACGAAACTTATATTTTGGAATAGACCACGTTTTCGAATACAGATGCATTCCATGTCGTAGTATTCCAAATCATGTTTTGGAATGGAACACGTTGTGGAATGCAACACGCCTTTAAAGGGGTCCTAAAGTCCAGAAGGGAGTGCTATTTTCCGACAGACATTAATTTTAGGAAGTGAAAAATGCATATTACTTTACAGTATACAATAAAATATCCATTATGCACGCAAGTCTTAAAACGCATCGAAACCAGGACAAACTCCCCAGATACCCTCTAAACTATCCCAGACTGCACCGCGCAACTCCATTGGTGTCTATGCTTTGACCAAGAACGTTACGTTTTAGACCTAATTTCAGGGGCGATAAGAAAAAATCGTATTGTTTTGTGTTCTTTGATATCTTATCAACAATTGGCCTTCTTGGTGTCCTTATCGCCCCTCATTTATGCCAAAATTATTAACAATAAAAATGGCGTAATATAATTATCTTTCCAATAAGTGGCGTAATCTAATTATCTGTTCAATAAAGATTTACATACAAATAAATTGAGAAAGTCAAAACACGCAAGATGAAACTGGCAGCTCACTGTATTAGACATCCTGATATTATAGCACCCAAGCTAGAGGTCTAGCAAAGTAAAGTAGGTAAGTTTTCAATAATCAGCTTATTGGTGTGCTTGTCTCCTATCGTTTTTGCCGAAAATGTTTATGTTGACTTGTAGTGTATTAGCATTTCGTAATCCAAAGTTAATCCAAAGTTCCCGGATGTATCTATTGTGGTTCAGCATGGGGGGAAATGATATTGATATCGCTTTACAAACATGGGCTTCTTAAGTCGCACAAGCGAAATTTGCAAAAAGTCGGCAAGTCATGTATTCATTGAAGCATAGTCTATCAGAAAAAAGCACTCCCTTCTGGACTTTAGGACTCCTTTAACTGCTAGCAGTGAACACAGCGAAACGACGTGTAGAAATGCGTGCCGGAAGCCCTACATGAAATGCAAAAACCGTCCGTTATCGAACCATATATTATCGGCATAAGGCGGCTATAAGTCCACAGACAGTTATCTTTAAATCCTCCTATCTTGACAAGCACGATCCGCAATATTGCAGCAGACAGTCCGGGAAGCCGCGGCCTTCGCTAATACTCCGGAAGATGCAATCGCTCTTCCTACGTTAAGCCCCTGTCACACATTCAGAACCTTCCCCCGAACACCAGCCAACGTTCGGAGCAGTCTGACCAGATTTAGGCGAGGCCTACCTTTCTGTACAAATCGAATCGAATTTGAGTGAAATTTGAGTCAAATTCCACTGCCAACCACGCCCCTACCTACTTCCGAACACCAGGCAACCACCAACCAACGATGGCTGAACCTGTCTCTTGTCCACAGTAGCCGACCTAGCCGAACACCAGCCGACCTTGCTCCCGACCTACTGCTAACCATGGTCAGGGGAGTTCGGGAGGCCACATTCCGCTATGTATGACAGCTAGAGGCTTTAGCCTGGGTGCCATCCTCCGTAGTTACCGCCAGCTCCCTACTACTGAGTACTGTCGCTTTTTACAGCAAGTTGGCAGAATGTACTGCGCCTGCGTGAAACCCGTAATGTATTGTGCATAGCACTTCGGCAGAACGTCTCATTTAAGGTCGTATTCTCTTCCGTAAATAATTTCATCAGGTTGGTAATAGAATGAATAGCAAAGTTCTTTCATCACAACCATTTATTTTTCACGAGCCGACGTTTCGATGACCGTCTGTCATCTTCATCAGGACAATTCTGACTGGTTTACTGTGCACTGACGCTAAATATTACTTGGTGCATAGTGCACTAAAAATGACATCCCGTCTATAGTTACCTTCACCAAGAAGGTTATGTTTTCCATAGCGTGTGTACGTGTGGGTGGGTGGGTGGTTGTGTATGTAATTTAGCACGATAACTCAAGAAGCCTTGGATCGATTGTCATGAAACTTGGTACATGTAGGTGGGTAGGTCTTGATGAAACCTCGAAATGATTAGATTTTGGGCTCCCTGGCGGCTTTCCTCGGTACTGCAGCGGAACTTCCAGTTTTGATATCTCTCAATCTAGACATGCTAGGGTCCCCAATTTTGGATGGTAGATAGCTCTTGGGCCAGGAAAAGAAAGAAGTGACGTTAGTTTGGGACCCCTAGCAGCTTGTTCTGGAACTGCAGGGCAGTTTGTTAGAAATCATCGAGGGAGTATAACTCAAGAACCGGTGGACGGATTGTCATGGTTTTTATTACGTAGGTAGATTAAGTGATGCTTGGCATGATTAGATGGCAATTATGTCAATCAGGCGCTAATTTGTATAATTAATGAGGAAGTTTTATAAATCTGCTGTGTTCCATAATAGGACTATGGAACACTTGTGACATATGTTATTGAAAATGAGAGGAACATCTGAAGATATAGATTATGTAAATGAAGATCTAATTTGCATAGTCAATGGAAATTTTCTATAATTTCATAGTGGCAACTGCCGGGAATTTCATAATTTCCGCATTTGGAAGTAATTTGAAGGTGAACATCATTAAACATAATTCATTCAAGTCATGGCCTCATTTGCAAAGTTTATGACGAAGTGCTAGAATGGCTTTGTAAAGATAAGGCTGTCATTGGGTGGAGAATTTGATCAACAGATATAATCCATGATGGAAATGAAAAGGGAATCTTATATTCATAATCAAAGCCGGTGGTACTTATTTCCGCCTCGTAAAGGGGCCGTCACATTGCGCGAAAATCGATCGGCCGACGAGTCGGCGAGGTCTAAACGACATTTACGGCAGTTGTACGCCCGATGTTTCGTTTAATGTATACGGCAGTATACGGCAGCTCTAAACGACATTTACGGCAGTAGTACGCCCGATGTTTCGTTTAATGTATACGGCATGTTTACGGCAGTAGTACGCCCGAATTTTCGGGATCGCCAGCGATTTTTCGGAGTCGGCCGAAGCTCGCTGACATGAGAAACGTGTTCTTTATATAATGCCTGCGTCACATTGTCGAATAGCATCGGCCGTATTTGTTGATCGCCGAAAGGTCGGCCGATTTTGAGATCGACCGAGGATCGCGCGTATTTTTGGCAATGTGACGGCCTCTTAAACGGTCGTTACCATTTGAAATGGTCGATGCAGAACGGCACGCTTTAAACGTATTAGAACGCGCCGTCAACACCGTGATGTTTCGTGGCGTAGAGGTTAGGGTTAGGGTTTTAGGGTTAGGCTATTTGAACCTCCAGGCTTGTGCTCTGTCTTTTGTACTATTTTTCAACGAGGTCAAGGGATAGGTTTTTTTTTTTTATTATTCAAACATTTCGAGACACGGTGACGGCACACTCAACTTTTTTCAACTTATTTTATGCCACCACCAACACAGGACAAATACAGGACAACACTCATCTGCGTCCAGGTGAGGAAAGTCGTGTAAAGTGCCTTTCCCAAGGGCACAAGGTCGGTGGCATGTCAGGACTCGAACCCAGGACCTCTTGGTTCCGAGTCGAGTGCTCTGTCGCTGCGCCACACGACCCACAGGGATAGGTGAGGTGAGGTACTATTTTTCACGATGGTGTCCTACATTTGCAATTGAAATGTTTTTTCATACGTTTTAAATGTTTGTGCCCCTCAAAACGTTACGTTACACTCCGATATGTCATCGACCAGTCAGCGATATGGCATCAACCGTTCAAATGGCAACTACCGTTTAAGGGGCCGTCACATTGCGCGACGAGTCGGCGAGCTTTAAACGACATTTACGGCAGTAGTATACGCCCGATGTTTCGTCGAGCATCGCGCGAATTTTCGGGATCGCCGGCGATTTTTCGGAGTCGGCCGAAGCTCGCTGACACGCGAAACGTGTTTTGCATATAATGCCTGCGTCAAATTGTCGACGAGCTTCGGCCGTATTTGTTGATCGCCGAAAGGTCGCCCAATTTTGAGATCGACCGAGGATCGCGCGTATTTTTGGCAATGTGATGGCCCCTTTACGAGACAGAAACGCGCGGAGCCGGCGGTAGCTACGGAGGACGGCACCCAGGCTGGGGAATGCTCTATCCTGAGATCCTGAAATTTCGTTAGAGTGAATCAACTAACTATGCACGGCACAGAGCTAACGCATAGTAGACCAGTTATTGTACAACTTCCAGAATTGATCGCTTATCGCAAAATATAATGTCAGCAACGCGAGGGAAAAGCTTTATCCTCTATGCATGTTTTTTGATAATTTGAGTAAATTTCCATCTGTTGTTCAGACTTGTTGTTCATTTCCTTTTCGTTACTACTGATCTTTTTTTACCATTCTCTCATCAACCACATGCATCATATTTCTTATCTCATTATAAGCCCTACGGAGGAAAGCAGGGATTAGTCGATACATTAACCCTAAACAGTACACCTGGGGTCCGCGCGGACCCCAGCACTATATATTCTGTAATTTTTTTTTTGTTTCTAAAGATTTTTTTCTGAAATTTCAGGTAATTGTCACCCACAAAGTTGTGCCTCAACACAGTGCAGAAAATTCCGTTTCCCCCATTTTTAAAAAATTTTGTATCTGATTTTCTTTTGGGGTCCGCGCGGACCCCAGCCGGCTCTCGGTCGTAATAGATACACTGGCGTTCTTATACTTTACTTTTTTTTCTTATACTTTACTTTATTTTCAGGCTTTTATGATAAGTGACACATGCCTTCTAACATTAATAACATTTTATGTAATTTAATGTGATTTTTATTAATAATTTATGCTAATTTGATGACGTCATTGGTCAAAACCAAGATCCAAGATGGCGGATAATTAAATATGTATGACATCATTGTATGACGTCACTGGTGTTGCTAAGGGCAACATAAGCTTTAGCAGACCTTATCATTTTATCATATACACTTTTTGTTAAAATTAAAGTTGCGTTGTATACCATTAAGTTTGAAGAGAATAACCTTTTTAAAAACGGTTTTAGCCATTAAAATAATATGAATGACGTCATAATGACGTCATACTACGTCATAACGACATCAAAATTCTTGTATTGATTAATATTCACTAGTACACCATCTTCTAAAAATTTGGTGGCCATACGATATACCGTTCCCGAGTTCTGAGGGGGGCAAAAAGCCCCCTCCCCCAGTCCCACGAACCTCAAAAACTTTAAAAAACGGGTATTTCTTGATTCCTTCTTTTCTTCACCAAAAAATTGGAAAAGGTAAAAATGTATGACTTTTGTACGTAATGTGGACTCAGAGGTTCACACATCGATTCAGCAAAACAATTGAGCTGGTAGCATACTAATAATTTCTAAAAATTTGCAAAAAACTGTTTTGGGGTCCGTGCGGACCCCAGGTGGACAGATTAATCAGTCCGGGAAGGTGTACTGTTGAGGGTTAAGGACCCCCGTACTGGCAATTATACATCAGTTTGGCTTAAATAAGCTCAGGGCAAAACATTTCCAGTCATTGAATCAGATTAAATCACTGCGTTGACCGATATTTTTGTCGGGGCGTCCCTGTTCATATCCCCTTCTTATTTTCCACGCCCCAATCATTTTTTTAAATTTTGATTGCGATATCATTTTTCATTTACGTCGTTTTCTTAAAGGAAAATGTATTAATTTTTGTACATGTTTTTTTTTCTTATTCTGACTTCTCCCTTTACGAAATGTGAGAATGAAATCACCCATTTTACGTTCACACGTCTCCTCACATGTACCTGTCTCTCGAGTCTCTCTCCAGCACACTAAGGCCCCGTTCATACGAATGCGCGTTGAGCTCGATTCGGGCAAACCACATTCCTCACATCTGGTCCACGTGCCACACGTTCCTTCTAAACCGTGCCCGAGAACGATTCGCCTAAACCACATTCATTGTTGTTTGATGAAAACACACAAGGTGGCGTCTTGCCAATGTTAGAGGTTAGGGGTGAAAGTACATCATGCCCTAGAAGTTGTCGTGTTTTTTTTATGGATAATCGCTTGCAACCGGCTCAGAGGAGTACGAAGGAGACGCAGGCTACGGGTGGCCCTTGTAAGAATTCGTTGCCGACGCCGCCACTTGTTATTTGCGGACCCCGAGGTCAAAGACCGGGTTGATATGCAAAGTAAACCTGATGAATGCGCATCGGCGCGTTCAGACGCAATTCCCGATCCAGTCAAGGCGGTTTGAATCCGCCTCCAGATGTGGATTGGGATCGATGCGCATTCAATGCGATTCGAAGCGTTCAGATGGAGCCACATGAATCCAGAATCCGGCCAAACCACATCGAATGCGCCTTCACCGGCTTCGTTTGAACGGGGCCTAAAGCAGCCCGTGCTATTTGTGCCGGGTCCGGTGGGTGTTAGGTTTTCCGTAACCGGTGTCTTTTTCATCTTCGATTCGTGCCCACTTTGCCTCCGGTTCCGCAGCTGATGAAAGACTTCTGCCCGCGGAAGGGGCGTGATTGCCGGGCGGCGGGTATGCGTGGTTGAACCGCAGGGAGCCCAGCATGCTCACGGTAGGGAGTTCAAACAGCGCCTGGAGTTAGCCATACAGGCTCATTAGACCAACCGCTGGGTGTGATATAGTTAGATGCAGCCGCGTGTTGTCAGCCCAGAATCGAGGTGCGAGAAGAAGCGTTTTTTTTTCCCTGGAATTATTGACAAATGGTACCCGTTAGCAATTGAATCACGCAAGGTTGACGACTCATCACTAGAGAGTTGATTTTAAGTAACGCTTTGAGTAGGATTTGCGGGGATTGTGTGTGACATTTCGTTTGGTGGGATATACATGTAGCCAGGGAAGCTAGCTGGCGTGTTACGCGGAAAGGTGACTTAATTCACCGGTGCGGAAGATGCCGCGTCGAGCCCATCAAAGGACAATTGCAAGAGGCAGTTGACATGAGGTAAGAATCTTAAAAGTTAAAGGGGCATTATGTAGCATTTTTTGCACCAAAATTGAAATATTCTAACCGAAAAAATCTTCGTGGGATTGTAATTTACTTCCACATTTCAACATATTTGTGCACTTATCTCGCATTTCTGACATTTGTGGTTGGCGCTAAAACAGCCAACACGATGCGCACTCAGTTTGCGGCACCACCATAAAATACCAGAATGTAAACAAAACATGGCTGACAGCTAGCTGTGTTTCCATCTTCTAAACACATTCGTAAGTCATACATGTATACATGTATCTGTATCTGTATTTATATAGCCGGTATAACAGCCCTTCGGCGTAACGCACTAGCTTCGCAGGCACGCGGCGCGGCGGCAGCTGGCTACATTACACCGAACGAGCTGTTACACCTAACCTTTGAACGTCTAACTCTTAGACATTGTTTAAAGCTATCTATTGACGATGCCCCTACTGTACTTGGTGGCAGCAAGTTCCACTCTACGATTGTTCTAGGAAAAAATGAGTTTTTGAACACCTCAATCCTTGGTTGATAGCTCTGGTACTTGAAGGCATGACTATTTCTTCTGAGCTGGTATTAGGTACTTGGTAGTTGGTAGTTGGTACATCCACCAGTTTATTAGTCATTTTGTACATCATGCATAGTCTGGACATTTTTCGCCTGTCATCCAGTGACGCCCACTGTAGGTTTCTTTTCATTTCCGTGACATTGGCACCCCTTTCGTAGTTGTTCGTGCAGAATCTTGCAGCTTGGTTCTGTACCCTTTCTAGCTTATCTTTGTCTTTCTTTGTATATGGATCCCATACTGTCATGTAAATGTCATGAGTGGGTGCTGAGGCTCAACAATTGTGGTATAAGGATAACTCTTGTCATTTTGAACGTGAAAACGTTATTTTCTATAAATGTCACAAACGTGCCGTCGTACACGTACGCTCCGTGCATCGCATGGGTGCTAGATGAGCGTGTGTCATCTGAAGTAGATACTTTTCCATTGATAATGATGTGTTTTTTTTAGTCATGAAATGGTTGATTAACTGCAGAAATCTTTGTTGCTTTAATTTGTGAATACCGTTCAATTAAAATACCGTCGACAGATTTGTGAAATGTGGGTAAGCTCTACAGCCTCTCAGTGTAATCTCCAAGCAGATGTCTGGCAAAAGCGTTACGGTCAGAACTGGCCAACTAGAGAGAGTCCTCAGCCGCCCAGACCTCTTTGGTGGCCCAATGGACACCCCTCTGGCAAATGGATACTGTCTCGCCACCGTAGGATCTGCTTGGAGGTTATCTCAGCGGTCTCTTCTATGTAGAAACCTACGAATGCCTGATTAGATCGTCACAGCAAGAAACCTTTCCCGAACCATGTCCAAGCTTCTATTCAACCATTTTTGTCGATGTCTCAGGGAGGAGCCTAATGGTACAGTATTGTGTGCAATTCGCAAGAATTCTAAGAATCGTACAGGCATTTTGTCCACAGGAATGGAATGTCCACAGGCGTGCATGTCTCTGACCTACATCTATGCCCACATTCCTGGAAACCTTTGGGATCCTGCTTTGGGAAGACCTCTGACAAGGATGCACTACTTTCTGTGACCCCGGGGCTCGTTCACTATACACTTAGGGGAGGAGTGCACTGTATCTGTATAGGTACCAAGTCTTCCTCAAAATCATGAAATGATGGCAGGGCCGCAGTGCCATGCAAACAATAACCCTAACAGCAACCACCGTCGCCATGGCAATGTATGTTTTCATTGCCAGTCTTGTTAAGCCTTTTTCGAACCAATTCTAAGCTTCAAAATGGTCTGGAGAAGTTTCCTCGCTGTGACAATTCAGGAGGTCGTACACAATGTAGATTTCCCACTTCAGACGTAGCGCGCAAAGATTTGAGACTACCCCTCCATTATCCGACCGTTACTTCAGACGTAGCGCACGGAGTTTTGACACCAGCCCTCCATTAGCAGTCCGTTACTTCTGACATTCTGCCATTTCTACTGCCTAGGGAAATATGTTATACTTTTCCGTCAACATTTCAAAAATTTAAGAAGTTACTTACTTGATTCTAACGCCACAACCCAAGGCTTTGACATTCTCATGCACATAGTGGGGGCGTCACAGGAAGAATCGTCGAAAAACTATCAAAGTAGATCATCTGTAAGAAGATGTACAGTTTCAGATTGGCTCGTGGGCAAGGTGTTGTTCTTTTAAAGCTGCATTATGTAACATTATTAGAGACGATACAAAAAGTAAATTTTCTGAATTTTCTGGTAATTTCTTTACAAAGTAAGTTTAATCAATTGCAAATAAGTGCCATCCACACCGGCGCGATGTTGCAAGCCTGGCGTTACTCTATCGATATTTCCACGGCAGATGCTCTGCTGAACTTCACTCCCTTGTACCCCCACTCCGAACATTCTCTGCAAGAACACGCTTTGCCACCTCAACAGCAGAAAATCACCCTTTCTTCCTCAGTACTCCATCACTCAAGAGAAAATTCCATGCCGACAGTTTCTTCCCCAGAACCACTTTACTGTGGAACAAGCTTCCCCGTGAATGTTTCCCCACTAGGTACGACCTCCAACGGTTTAAATCTAGGGTGAACAAACATCTGACCACGCAGTCCTCACAGTAACCCAAAACATGCAAGTGGCTCTCACGAGCCTTGTTTTGAGGTGAAAACTGAAGTAAATTTAAAAGAAAAGTGGAGGTGCCAACATATGACGCCTTTCGAGTGTTTAAAAGTTGGAGGCACAGCTGTCAGACATGTTTGTTTACATTTTGGTAGTTTGTGGTGGTGCCGCAAACTGAGTGCGCTTTGTGTGAGCTGTTTTAGCGCCAACAATAAGTGTTACTTATTACTTGTACCAACACAGATGAACATTAAAGATAAGTAACAAGTACTTATCTTTTTTTTACTAGTTGGCAAAATGACTAATGAAAACAGATGTTTCTTAAATGACGGACAAAGAGAGAAGAAAAAAAACCTACAAAAACGAGACAAAATCACACACATGCCTGACGAATGCTGTTGCATTCCAAAATGTGTTATTCCAAAATACGTTTTGGAATTGACCACGTTTGGAATACAAAAGGCATTCCACTTCTTTGCATACATGTACCAAATCATGGTACAGCTGAACCACGATTCTGTCTGTCTGTCTGTCTGTCTGTCTGTCTGTCTGTCTGCCTGCCTGTATATGCAAGTATACATGTGTTTAGATTGAAACAAACGTTATCACGAAACTCATGTTTTGGAATGGATCACATTTTCGAATACAGATGCATTCCAATTCCTAGTATTCCAAATCATGTTTTGGAATGGATCACGTTTTGGAATGCACAAAAAATGCGTATTCAGTACATTTGAAAATATAGTCTTATTGTAGCAAAATGAACTGTCTTTTCCCCCGTTTTAAAAGGTTTGTCAACTTACATGATATTTTCACATTTGCTTCAGCTTCAGTCGTTTTGGAAACTCAACCAGGCAATGGACTGTGATCACACCGAACGTCAGATTGCATTTGGACTGATATAGTCTGTTCTGATGTTACTTGATTTAATTTACCAGCTATGGAAAGGAGCCTTTCATGAGCTGGGATAAAAACTGTACCGCAAATAGCACCGTTTGAGCGCCGCGGGGTTCCAATTGTCGTCTACTTATTCCCTGATAGAGAGGATAATGGGGGGGGGATGAATTTGTGACAGTATATTCAAATGTAATGATCTTTACAGGAATAGTGGAAGCTAATTACAGGATATATGAGTCTCTTTTTCTGTGCTCCTCTGCTGTCTGTTTGTTTGTTTGTTTGTTTGTTTGCTTGGCTTTTCTTTTTGTACTACACTGTGACATGGATAAAAAAATAACGCGCACGCGCGCGCACACACATGCACACAAACACGCCACACATGCACACTAACACACGCGCGCGCACGCACACACACACTCAAGTATTTTCAGACAGACTCCAATTTATATTTGAGTTAATGTAGTAGATGGTGGGATCTCCCCCCCCCCCCCACGCGCGCGCGCACACACTCACACACACACACACACACACACACACACACACATACATACACACAAACACACACACGGACGCGCGCGCGAACTCAGATATATTTTCAGACTCTGATTCAATTCGTATGAATGTAGTATTTGAAGGATTTCTAACCATTCGCAGATGGTGGGACCCTGGACCTGAAGGTGGCATTCAAAATTATTCACTTGTCAAATACATTGGCAGTTATTGGTGATGACTCCTGGCCGCCTGCAGAGAAAAGATACGGAGCCTTCGCAGTAGTTCCTCTCCTTTTGGGAGCAGATGACGCTTCCACTTTGTCTCACGTACCTGTACTTCATCTTCAAGTAATTTTTATGGATGTCAAAAAAAGAGAAAATTTTGTTGCACTCCGACGGTGGCCAACAGGCCGAACATTGGCAACTATATCGTAAAAGTCTACCGGTTCAGAGACCATCAGGGATCCAGCAAACTTGAGGCAATTGCTCGCGTCTGATAGCAAGTGTTGACAGTGTTCCATCTCATATGAGTACCCAGTATAGTAGCTCTCCACAATCTAGTTAATAGAGATGTATACACATCTATAAGGACAGGTAATATAATGCTGTTGAATACAGGAATAAAAGACTTGTTGGTTGTCAAATCATGTTCGTTGCCTCAATTCTTGTTTAACAAGGTTTATGATTTCAAAATTTGAAAATGTAGGAATCATCTTTGTTTTTTTGCCCGCCTTGTTTTTTTCGTCCTATCGCATTATAAATTTGGAGTCTGCGGAGGATGTCATCCATAAAATTTACCTGCTGTGACCTCACCTAGACGTGTGCGGTGACGATTTTGTAGTAAAATGGTACTAATGCCACATTAAAATGAATGCTACATCTAAAGCAGAGGAAATGACATTGAAATTACAACGGAGAGGAGGCAAATGCCATGCAGCACGCCACGCAAACTGCCGCCCTGCTCTACTTCAAAGCTAGTGTACGGTATCCCGCAGTGGACCAGGGCGTGATTAAGCGGAGAAAATGTGCACTTTGTACATCATGTATGATTTATTTCTGCAGAAATTGCCAGTCGGCATTTTCAAAATGTCTGAAACGTGATAAGGATGTCATAAGGACTTAGTTTGGGGCTTTGATATCTGTAGTCCATGGGCCAACTGAGCTGTCGGTAACACCTGAGGTGGCAAATTCTCATTATGGTTTTGAAAAGTAGGGTGTCTGTGGAATATATTTTGATATGATAGTAAAATGGCTAGTCCTATCACCATTTGGGGGTACAGGGATATATTTTGCTACAACGTGTTAAAAAATGCATTTTTGATAACGTGTAATAAATATTGTTAGGCACTCTATTGTATTGCACTCTAGGAAAGACGATTTTTCAAATATCATCTAGTTTTCAGCAAAACATATTAAAAAGAGGCAGTCTTAACATATTACTCAATTCTTGATTTCATTTTTTTGGTCAGAACTTACATAAACGCTTACTTAAAAAATTGGCAATTTTTAAGTGCAGCAATATAACGTACATTTTGTGGCAATTTTGGGCATGAAATTGGTCATGGCATAATGTTTTGAACATCTATCTAGCAAAAAGCTTCAGGATTGTCTGAAAAATACTTGTATTTTGATGACATGTTTGACAAATTTCAACAGAATGCAATACATATTTAGTAAGAATGATATAACGATGCAGGATGTCATTGGTACACTCTGATCTTGGAATAGCCGACTGCATAGCCACCCAGACGGCAATTAGAGACTCAGATCAGTTAAGGTCAGTTGAGTTCTGTTAATATGGTGACAATATGTCCCTCTGTTATACCTCTGTTATACAGAACTTGCAAAATACCCAAAGCGTGAGGAAATAAGGATATGGTATACTATAACGTTATCATTGTGTGGGATCGTGTGGCGTAACGACAGAGCGTTCGGCTCGAAGCCAAGAGGTCGCGAGTTCGAATCCTGCCAAGGCACTGATCTTGTGCCCTTGGGAAATTAAGGCACTTTACACGACTTTCCTCACTTGACTCAGGTGAAAATGAGTATGTCTATTGTCCGTTCATGCGTTTGTCCTTGCGTTGGTGACGGCATAAAATAAGTTGAAAAAAACTTGAGTGTGCCGTCAACATGTCTTGTGATGAATTTTGGAAGAAAAAAATGGATATCATTTAAACTATCATTATCATACTTCAAAAATACCTTTACTAGCTACTTCCAGGAAAAAAAATAACCTCCTGAAATATTGTGGTTAGTCATGCCCGTACGTTCGCAGCTGTAACTCGCTATACCTTTGCTATATCAATGGTTTATTGTGGCAACTCAAAACATCCATACAGTGGCAGCTTTTTTGCTGAATCGTAGTATGGCATTACAAAGTCAAAGAGATAATATTTACACATTAATTTACACCATTTATACTTACTCAATACAACTTAAAATGCCTTACATTAGGCTTGCACATATTAAAATCATTTCATTAAAGTGTCTCATTAAGTAGATCAACCAGGAAAGGCAGTGTAGTCTTGCGATACCTCTCAGTTCTACATTTGAATTGTGTTACATTATTTTTTTATCTAAGATTCCTGCTATGCAGGCTTACACGGTTCGGGGGAAGCCATGTCGAAAAAGTTGTAGAATTCAGTAGTGAAGTAGCAAACCTGTGATATAGCTCATGTCGTCTCTTGCTAAGAGATACGAGTGATAGTTTGTTCAATGCTGTATTGGTATGTAATTTGGCAAGTTGTCTGATAGTATGCATGTTGTTTTTATGACCGTAGCCGGGAGTGTAATATTTCAGAAAACATCTTGATGGGCGTGTGGAACTGGTCATTAATCTCGTTGGCTTTTGTGGGTGTGTGCTAATAGGTTTTCTCCAAGCAGATATTGGGTGATGCGTTGCGCCATTTCCTGTGATCGTTTTGTGCACGTTGGTTAGCGTCCACCGTGGTAGCGTGATGGCGAACGGTCAGTGAAGCTGGGCCTGGACTGCTTTTGAAAGACAGCGGCAGAACGTACTGCACCTGCGCGAAACCTGTAATGTATTGTGCATAGCACTTTGGCAGAACGTCTCATATAAGGTTGTATTAGAGCATATAAGGTTGACAGCCTGTCTGTAGTTTTCAGATGTTGTATAGGAAAAGATATCGTCTGCATCAGGCAAAATTTTTATGCAACGTTGACCAAACATCCAACGAAAAACGTGAAAAATCAGGGTTTTGCGCAGGCGCAGTACGTTCTGCCGACGTGCTGGGAAGATGAGAGTCTGCGCGAATCAAGAAAGGACTAATATTCTCCACCTACTAAGGTACCTTAACACAATTGGATTATACGTAGTAAATGATGGAATATGTTATCAAACATAACTTGGTGTACCCGTTAACTTCGCCCTGTAGTTGACATTCAGTGACCGAATAGATGATATTGTCATCAGAACGGTATTTTTTTTCATTTTATCTGTTTTTTCAGGTATTGAAATAAAATATTCGACACCACCGTGCTGCATGTGGTGTGGTGTCGCCTATCATCATCAGCTGTTGTCCACTGTAGGTGTTAAGCCGTGTGGGATTAATGGGCTATACCAAACGACTTCCAGGAAGGGGGGTTAAGCTTGCATTGTGTATTATAATTGGTATCACCATTTCCTAAGCTATGTTGCGTTACTGCTAACATCGCTGTTAATGTGTTGTTGGCGACGTCTCAGGGAGGAGCCTAATGGTTCAGTATTGTGTGCAATTCGCAAGAATTCTAGGAATCGTACAGGCATTTTGTCCACAGGAATGGAATGTCCACAGGCATGTGACCCACATCTATGCCCACATTCCTGGAAACCTTTGGGAAGACCTCTCTGTCCCGGATGCCCTACTTTCTGTGACCCCGGGGCTCGTTCACTATACACTTAGGGGAGGAGTGCACTGTATCTGTATAGGTACCAAGTCTTCCTCAAGATTATGAAATGATGGCAGGGCCGCAGTGCCATGCAAACAATAACCGTAACAGCAACCACCGTCGCCATGGCAATGTATGTTTTCATTGCCAGTCTTGTTTGAAATTGTCAGCAGTCGTTGTGTACAACATTATGCATCATATACTTGCGGGCATTCGGAATCTCAGATTTCTTGTTTGATGCATTATTCGTATGACTTGCACGCGTCTATGGTCTTTCAGAAGAACACTGCACAGACGGGTAGAAAGCTATTAGAGACTATCAGTGCAGTTAGGTTCAAATAGCTTCTTCCATTAATCTGGCGACACCGTGTCCCTCCATTGATCTCTGTCAGTTAGGCCATGTTGATTTGATTATATGGATGACATCCTCTGGGAACCCCAAAACTGATACGAGCGTGCGAATAAAAAAGAAGCTGGCCAAAAAAAGTTGCATTCATTATGAAATCTAAGTGGTCAGGAAGGTGGAAGAAATGGCTAAATACACAAAGTATGGTGTACCGAACAATAGATTTTTCAGTGTTCTTCTTTTACATCTTCTTCTTAGACTTTGGAATTGACTTTGGCATTCTACG
Organism: Branchiostoma floridae x Branchiostoma japonicum; assembly: GCA_013266295.2. NCBI lineage: Eukaryota > Metazoa > Chordata > Leptocardii > Amphioxiformes > Branchiostomatidae > Branchiostoma > Branchiostoma floridae x Branchiostoma japonicum. The sequence goes on from CM023823.1 coordinate 26,080,569, forward strand.
ACATTAGTATCCGTTTTCCAGTTTTTTTGGCAATTTACGGCACATATTTGCTTATTTTGCAGCCGCTTTGTATGATTTACAGTATGGTTGAAAACTTTTTTAACGAACGGAAATTGATGCGCGCGCGGATGTCATCCATATAATCAAATCAACATGGCCTTATGGCGGATAGAAGGTCTCTATTCTACAGGCGAACAGCCTCCGCAATCAGCCATGGTGATGGCACTAAACCTCAGGTGGGACTACAGGGTACACCTAACGCACACGTGGGGAAATGATACATTATGATTGATATATTGACCCTAATGGCGTGACATATGCTTTTATACGGTACAGCTCATCTCTCATTCTAAGCTTGCATGTGTATGTCAGTGAAGAAAGTTGAGGAACGGTCTGAGAATATAAAAGGCTTCCAGGGTAGGTGTAGTTTTAAAAGGTGGCGAAACTTGATAGCTGATGATAAAGATAAAGACGCTGAAACTACGTGATATGATACTTAATGACAACAACAATACCATACAGAAAACAAAATGAAACTAGAAAGGTAACATTTGCAAAGCAAATGCATAATGTTTACCTTTGCATGTGGTCTGCTCTGTTAATTCTTACTCAAACCAAGGAGGTTAACTTCCTTGCTCAAACACATCCATATTATGTGGTCAGACAGGAGTCTAAATCCCTCCTGCTATAAAATTGCAACATGATGTAACCGAACACTAGTTACTATGGTAACAGACAGTCTGGTTCAGGTCATTGACCAGGTCAGAGGTTACTGTTTGGAGAAGTGGAGGAAGAGGAAGAGGAAGAAGAAACGTAGCAAAAACAATATGTTTTCCTTCGGTAAACATAACAAGAAATCTGAGGGGTGTTGAATCATTTCATTTCAATACCCGAAAATACAGATACAAAGAAAGACAAGGTCCTGAGATCAACACTTTAATTAACATGATGAACAGCTGTTGCAATAAAGACACCAAATATCAGAACGGTAACATCAAACATGACATATACAACACCGTCACCTGAACGTTAAAAAACACCGTCAGCTGGAAAATTAGGCCCCGTTCAAACCAAGATTCGGGTAAACCACATTCCTCACATCTGGTCCACGTGCGACGCGTTCCTTCTAAACCGTGCCCGAGCACGATTCGCTTAAACTACATTCATTGTTGTTTGATGAAAACATGCAATGTAGCGTGTTATCAATGTCAGAGGTCAACGACCTGTTAGCTGGTGCCCCCCCTCCCAGCGTACCTGGGCCGAATGCCGGCGTGGTCCCACCAGAGGCGGTGAAACTCGTCCTAGAATGGGCACATTATTCGGTCGTTACTGCTCTTTAACTTGCTGCCACGTAGATTTGGGCATTGCATATAAATACAGAAATATCACCCCGTAATCCATGACCGGGTCAATATGCACAGTAAACCGGTGAAACCACATTGCGTTCAGACGCAAATCGCGATCCAGTCAAGGCGGTTCGAAACTACGTATACCTCCAGATGTGGTTTTGGGATCGAGGCGCTTTCAACGCGATTTGGAGCGTTAAGATGGGGCCACATGAATCCTGAATGCGTGCAAACCACATCGAACGCGCTTTGAGTGACTTGGTTTGAACAGGGCCTTATACACCATCAGAACCGTCCGAGTTCCACGCGTCAGCTGGAAATAGGTACTGTAACACCAGCCGAACTGTTGAAGTTCATTGCGCTGTTTACAAATTAAAATATAGCATTGACAGAAATGTCACTGTTATGTTTGGAACTTTATTGTCGATATATGTCATGTTACGGTAAACACATTTATTAATCAAATTCAACAACAAAATCCATTTTGCACGGCACTCGAATACATAACAAACAGGTCAATGACCCCTTGACACCCCTGCGTACTATACATATAGAAAACCAAGATCGCCAGTTTCTCTACATTTTTATAGGGGCCTATCATCCCCATTTTGAAAAAAAAAACACAATCGTATAACCCGGACAGATTAGCGCATACACTTTGACGACAGTTCTTAAACGATAGACGATCACACCTCGTGCTGTACAGGGGTGTCCAATTATTTTATTTCAACACCTGAAAATACAGACAAAATGAAAAACAAGACTGGCAATGAAAACATACATTGCCATGGCGACGGTGGTTGCTGTTAGGGTTATTGTTTGCATGGCACTGCGGCCCTGCCATCATTTCATGATTTTGAGGAAGACTTGGTACCTATACAGATACAGTGCACTCCTCCCCTAAGTGTATAGTGAACAAGCCCCTGGGTCACAGAAAGTAGGGCATCCGGCTGGGGCAGCTCTGAGAGGTCTTCCCAAAGGTGTCCAGGAATGTGGGTATAGATGTGGGTCAGAGACATGCCTGAGACATGCCTGTGGACATTCCATTCCTGTGGACAAAATGCCAGTACGATTCCTAGAATTCTTGCGAATTGCACACAATACTGTACCATTTGGCTCCTCCCTGAGACGTCGCCAAAAAACAAACAACCGCATCACCTGGAACCCAATAACTAATCATATACCAAAAATCAAAGAAATCCATCAAACCCGCCATGAGCTACAGTTCCGAACACACAAACAGGACCAAAAACAGTACCTTCCCGCGGAAGGATATCTTCTTACCCGGAGGTAATGAAAGAATTGTCTTCGGTGAGAACCAAATCAATAAAAAGTAGCTACAACTGAGATGGAAAACCGTCTGAAATGATTCAGACGAAAGCAATAACTTAGTAGTAAAATGATGAATCAATGAAAGTAGTAAAGACAAATAATGTCGAGTTGCTTACAACAACTGTCTTCGCATCTTATTGTCACTTCCCAGATTCTGCAGTGCAAGTGAGATGTTTGTCTACAATAGGATTGACACATTTGATGCCACTTGGCGTAAACAATGTTACTCATTCATATCCCGTCTATACAAGTCCTCTAATAACATTATCCAATCCGTTCTCAAATCTGAAGTGATATTCCGCAGCAGATTCTTTCGAAATATCTGGGCCCGTTTGTACATATAGACATACTTTTGTTTTTTTATTGATGTAATTGTGTGTACATTGTATTTTATATGTATGTTTTATATGGGCGAGTTATGCCTGAAATAAAGACATAATAATAATAATAATAAATAGGGGCGACCAGGTACAAAATACAGTTGCTTCCTTACGTTGACAAGCTAATCGCGGTAAATGTTGTTTTCATCTCTTCCGCTCGACGGACGCTTAGCAGGAAATTAACCTTTTCATTATCTCCAAGCGTTGGAAAAAACAGAGTTAAGCTTCAAAGGGACTGCCTTTGGGTCGGCATACAAATTATATTTTCTCAACGGATGGTCCTTCATCTCCCATTGTATATGAATTAGAGCTGCTGCCTAATGCATCTTCTAAAGCTGGATTTCGCACTTTGATCCTTTGTGATGACCAGTGTACTGAAAAAGGTACATATGACACTTACATTGGACTTCTTTTCAGTATCTTCTCAAACACAGAGTGAAATCACTGCACGAAAAGTTGGATTTAACAGTTATGGTAGTAAATGCCAGTAAAGTCCGATGATATTTTCGGACTTACACCAATGGTTGTAAATGAAATTATCGGACTTGACTTTTATATACTACCATTGTAAAGTCCGGTATTGTTTACAAAGTACACACTAAAATACTTTTTTTAGGTAAATTGCTTCTCAATGATGACAATTTTAACAATTAGCAGCTTACCAAAGTACAGAACCGGTGCGTTACACCTTGAGTCGGTGGTTTACTAGTTGTGCCATACAAAATGATCTCTATACAAGAAGCATGCAATTCCTTGACAAAAACTCTGACTATCTGGTAGCCCGCTATCAGAAGCCCCATGCCGATCCGGAGATTGATTAACCCCTGTCACACATTTAGAACCCTCCCCGACCACCAACCAACCAAGGTTGGCTGAACTTCGGGATCATTCTGACCAGATTTACCTTTCTATACGAATCGAATCGAATTTGAGTTAAATTCAAATTCAAATGTGCCCCCCTAACACGCTGCGAACACTGCTGACCTACTCCCGAACAACATCCAACCATGGCCGAACCTCCCGTCCACACCCGAATGTTTTAAACATTTTGAAACATTTGGCTGGCATAGCCGAACAGTAGCCGGCCTCGCCGACCACCAACTAACCACAGCCGACCTTGCTCCCGACATCATACTCCTAACCATGGTTGGTGGGAGTTCGGTAGTGTCCATGAGGCCATATTCGACTATGTGTGACAGGGGCTTCACGCATTGGATCATCACTCCGTACAAAAAGTTATTACATTTCACCTCAACAGCGTACACATCGAGCTTTATGGACGATCCCTTCGATATGCTTCCCTTCTCCCAGACGTCACTTCTTGCTCCACCTTGGCGACCTTGCCGCAGGCTAACAGCCCGTGTACGTACAATTCAACTGGCTAATTGGCCGACCTGCTTAACGGCACAGATGGGCTCGATTTTCTTTCTGCTCAGTTCAACGTTTAGCCCTTTTTGTTATAAAGTGAGTGTGGGGTTTAGGAGAATGTAACATTTACCCCGCAGTGGTCAATGAAGCTCACATAAATTCAACATTTTTTTGAGTTTCTGTCTTTTACGTAGGTTTTCAGGAACTCACTAAAAAACAATATTTAATGTTGAGTCACAGATGTAGCAACGCTGATTTCAACACAAAGAATACATAAGAATTCGGAGACCTCAGACCTCCATGAAATATTTAGATCTTGTGTGGTGGTGACTGTGTCCTCTGCTCATTCACCATGTTGTCTCCAAGTGTTTCTTTATTGTGCAAGGAAAACACCAGCTGTCAGTTGTCAAGTAGGTCATGTAGCAAAAAAACACTAGCGAGCGCTAATGACTTTCTCCCTCTGGAAAAGACTGAACCCAACCATATCCATTACAACCTGACCTAAGGACTATGCGGAAACACAGACACACACACGGGCACACACACACGGGCACTCACTCACACACACACACACACACACACACACACACACACACACACACACACACACACACACACACACACTCACACTCACACTCACAGAGAGAGAGAGAGAGACATACCAACAAAAACAAAACAATGCCTCCATTTTTCATGGAGGTAGACACTGATTTTTTAAACACTGATACAGGATTACAAAAACGTATTGGGCCTAGGAAAAAATAGTAAATAAATGTTTCTGGTTTCCCAACCGAGTCCCGCGACCCCAGCCTCCTTTTTTGGTAGACCGCTGGCAAGTCCATTAACTTTTCGATCTGATATCTGAATTTAAAACTTCTGGATTTGAAACGTTATTTCAATGATGTTCAGAAACAAATTTTCATGGAGTAAATCGGGTGAAATATTAGTCCCTTCCCCACAAGCAAACGGAGGGACAGGTCCTGGAGACAGCCCTGGTCCTGATGCAATTGAGTTTCACTTTGTTAAACTGTATTTGTTGGATCACTTCAGCCTAAGTCTAAAACGAAAAAGAGAGAATCCCTCCCAACATACCCTAGTTTTTTTTCAGGAGTGAAACCAGAAACACAATATTTTCCCCAGGCCTCATAGTACCCAAGGTAGCTTGGTGGTACTGCATAACGGTTTGTTCATTATCAACCAAAGTAGGGGTGGTCAGAATTTTGATATGTACATGTAATCTTCTGTTCTTCTTGACCGCAACATGCCCTTACAATTATACACAATTTCCTCTTCGCCCTACCCTGAATATTTAAAATAGAGTAGCGTGCGTATTTTACGTCAAATAATTATATTTCACCCCATACCTCTTTCTATATAGCTAGTGGCGTATTGTTATGCAGTTCTCACATAACCACAACGGAAAATGGCGGCAGATTGGCACGTTTTGAACCATCTCGGTGCGTCTGGAAATTGAGCCGGAAATTAAGTTGGCGCTGCCTTTGCAACAAGTTTTGTAACAAAATGTAAACTTCTTTGCAGCTCCCTCCATTTTTTATTTCTGTCTGCCCCCTCTCAGTTATCCACTGCCGTTCTCTCTCCCTTCCCCCTCTCTCTCTCGTATGTGTGTGTGTGTATGTGTGTGCGTAAGTGTGCGTGGGTGTGCAGTGTGCGTATGTGCACATGTGTGTCTGTGTATGTATGGATGACTTATTGTATGTGTGTGTGTGTGTGTGTGTTGGTGGATGGGTGGCTGGTTGCATTTGTATCTGCATAACCGCCCTTTGGCGTAACACACCAGCTTCGCAGGCACGCGGCGCGGCGGCAGCTGACTACATTACACCTAACCACATGTTAAACCTAACCTTTGAACGTCTAACTCTAAACAATGTTTAAAACCATTTGCAAATAGCTCATGCAGTTTAACCCCGAAAAATGCTATATTATGCACATAACAAACAAACGAACCCCACATGTAACTAGCTACCAGTTTTGTGGACAGGCTTTAGCAACAACAAAAACCCACCCGTATCTGGGGTGCGCATGCATGTGTGTGTGTGCATGTGTGTGTGTGCGTGCATGCGTGCGTGCATGCGTGTGTGTGTTTGTTGGTTTGTTTGTTTGTTTGTTTGTTTGTTTGTTTGCGTGCATATGTAACCAAGCAAGCGCATGCAATGTGATTTTTTCTTTCAAATATGCCTAATGCAGTGCCTCAATTACTCTTTTAGATCCTCCCTCGATGCAAGTCCTACTTTAGCCAGTCTTTGCTCCGTGCTCCAGTTCCCGCCATTGACGTCACTCGGATGCACTACTCTCAGAGGCGCCTTGTGGTTCCTCCGACTTTCTCAAAGTGGGCCGCGGTGAATGCTGGGGGCGCCGTATTAGGAAATCATGCCCCGTCACGGGCAAAACATGGAGATGAGCGCATCCTGGTCTCGCGGGGGCACGCAGACGTGTTGAAGTTGCTCACAGGGCTCGCATAACGGTCTGCCCACGTAGCAGTGATCACAGGAAACATGCGTGCCTGAGGGGTATAAAGTATAAGGGGAATGCATCTCGACCAAATTTAGCTGTACTGAAAAGGTAATCTTCCAATTATGAACCGGTCGTGACGGGAAGGGCTGACGCCATGCACAGAAATCACAGTTTTGGTTTCCGTTGTCTTGAAATCGAGTTCGGTGAACCAAGCATCACGGCTTGACGCCTTTGGAGAAGGGCTGCGACATTCTTAAGTAGCCTGCACATCACAACAGCCAGCCGGGATTGGAGCTCTCGTCTGTTCATGCATTCTGATCAAGAAGCAGGATAGCTACCCACCAAACCACTTGCACTTAGTAGATAAGGATATTCTGCACAAGTGAAGCTCTTTTCAATACAATCTCCGGGATGTGGCTCGTCAACAGTGTGCGGAACCTCCACGTGCGGTCTTCCCGGGACGGTGTCGTCGCGGGCGGCGGGGGAGAGGAGGCCCGGCGCCGCCCCTGCACCAACGTCCTCACCCCTGACACCATTCCCGAGTTCGAGATCCCGACCACGGAGTTGCCGTGTCGGCTGCCCAGTGACGACAGCCCCCCGCACGGCTCACGGGTAGTGCAAAGCGCCAGTACTCAGAGCGCCGCGGATTTAGAGAAAAGGACAGACGTATTCTGGACGTCCAGCTCGGAAAGCCTGCTCGTGTCACTGTCCATGCAGAACAGCCGGGAGTTGGACGGGGGCGGGAGTTATTCCACCCCGCCGCGCTCCCCCGTGCGGCCCCGGGCCCGGCGGTTCGGCGTGTGGGTCCGCCCGGACAGCACTGAGGCGTCTCCCGCCAAAACAGACGACCCTGACGGCGTGAACTCTGACCCCATCTCCAGGGCAGCCATGACCTTGCAGCACCTGGGCAGGAAGACGACGTCATACGGCTTCACGACCTTGGAAACCTCACCCACTACCAACAGGAAGGAGTCGCTGTACTTTGGCAGGACAAGGTACATTGTTTGTTTGTTTCTTTCTTTCTTTCTTTCTTTCACTGCACAAAAAGTTGGATTTACAAATGGTAGTAAATGCCAATAAAGTCGGGTAATGTTTACTTTGTACACAGTACCGAACTTAACAATAGAATGAATAAAAGTCAATTTCATTTACTATCATGCTAAGCCCGGTTCTGTTTACAAAGTAAACTTTAACCGACTTAACTGGCATTTACTATTATTGGTAAATCCAACTTTTCGTGCAGTGTTTGTATTTGGAACCTGCTATCAGTTGTAGATGCCATTTGTACCACTGCTCTCTGTAATTTTAGACGGGCACTGGAATATCTTGCAGCACTTCAAAGACTCGTATCGCTACAACTTATCTGTACATGTTGCTCTTTATATGCCTCTCTTTTAAATTTAATGTTTGTTGTACATCCTTTTAAATCTTTGTAAGGTGTTGAAATGAACGATCATTGTTGACATGATACTACGAACGTGGAATTCGAACCTGTATCTGGAAATTTGTAAGTTGAATCGCCCACACCCCTACAGCTCTCGTTTCGCGAAAAAATTTAGTCCATGCTACACTTAGCTGCTGAGGCCATGGTTGTTAGGGATATGTCTTTGCCCGTTTTTACTGTTTTGCTTTTTATGACATTTAATTTTTTATTGCAAAATGCCAGTTTACTATTCCAAGTTGCCATCGCGTGCCTGCAAGTGTGATTTGGTACGGAAAAACGGAAAATGGTACAGGGATATCGAGATACAGAATCAAATAAATTTTTAATGATTGCAACCTGCAAATGCTGCTAGGTGCAGTTGTGTTCATGGGAAGAATGAGATAATTTTGTTAGCTGAAACTGTGAAAGGATGTTAATAATAAGCCTCTTCCTGTCTGCCATAAATAGACTTCCTGTAATGTATAGTGTTGCCCAGACGGAAGAGCGAACGTCTGGTGTCCTGTGTTAGGCCACACCGACTTAATTTTATGGATGACATCCGCGCGCGCATTGATTTTCGCCTGTTCTCAAAAAAAAAAAATCATGTCTTTCGAAGCTTCACGGAACTCCGGAACTCGGCTGGAACTCAGTACAGACTGCCGACTCATCAATGCCGCAAAAGGGCGGCTTATCGTAAAACGAAGGAGGAAGCTGTGAAGGAGGATGAGACCTGAACAAGACTATCTACATCTACCTCCTTCAAATAAAAACTTGTTTGTTTGATGCATTCACCGTGTCCTGTGCTCCAATTCGCAATACCGGCTTTGTATTCCTGTGGTTAAGCAGCATTTGTTTTTTGCTGGATTTTTTTTTCGCCCTCTCGCATTAGTTTTGTGGTCCCCAGAGGATGTCATCCATAAAATTAAATCAGTGTGGCCTTATCGGAAATAAGGCCACACTGACTTAATTTCATGGATGACATCCTCTGGAGACCCCAAAACTAATGCGAGTGGGCGGGAAAAAATCCAGAAAAAATGCTGCTATACCACATGAATACAAAGCTGTTATTGCGAATTTGCGGTAGAACATAACGACTTTTTACGACAAGCCGGCACATGACAGCCTTTTGTGGTATTTGTGAGTCGGCACTGTACTGAGTTCTGGAGTTCCGTGGAGCCTCGGTAGCCTGGGTGCCATCCTCCGTAGTTACCGCCGGATCCCTATATATATTGTCGCTAGCTACCATGGACTATGGAGGCTCTGAGGAGTTGATTTTTTTGGCGACGTCTCAGGGAGGAGCCTAATGGTACAGTATTGTGTGCAATTCGCAAGAATTCTAGGAATCGTACAGGCATTTTGTCCACAGGAATGGAATGTCCACAGGCATGTCACCCACATCTATGCCCACATTCCTGGAAACCTTTGGGACCCTGCTTTGGGAAGACCTCTCTACCCAAGATGCCCTACTTTCTGTGACCCCGGGGCTCGTTCACTATACACTTAGGGGAGGAGTGCACTGTATCTGTATAGGTACCAAGTCTTCCTCAAAATCATGAAATGATGGCATGGCCGCAGTGCCATGCAAACAATAACCCTAACAGCAACCACCGTCGCCATGGCAATGTATGTTTTCATTGCCAGTCTTGTTGTTGTTGTTGTTGAGAATAGGCGAAAATCAATGCGAGTGCGAATGTCATCCATAAAATTTAATTAGTGTGACCTAACCCTCCCTGAAACAGGAACAACTTTATAGGGAATATTAAAAGTGTGTGTGCAGTGCTTTTGACACACGCATGTATGCAGTCCCATATAGTAAGATGTACGTCCAGCAATAACTGACCTTATTTGCATTTATAGCACGAAAGCGGAGATTCCAGACGTCCGGGAAGTGTTTTGGGTTTGCGTGAATGTATTGGAATAGTGGAGAGAATTACATGATGTAATTCAATCGGGTATTACACACATCCAACCACTTTCTGCATTACTGTACTACTTGCTTCCACCCAGCGCATGTTGGGTCACCTTCAGGCTTCCTGTCAATTAAGTAACCAAATATCGACCGGTCCCACTCGCTCTCCTTTAACCGTCTTTGCTGGACAAACAAACACACAAACCCACAGACTAACCCACCCAAAACAATACCTCCGCACCCGTAGATACTTATTGACCTTTCCCTGTACAAGTGGACAGTTATGAATATGATCTACATGTAGTTTTGATACTCGTGCATATTTTCTGGGGTTTTGATTAGTTTGTCTTTCTGGCAACAGCTAGGGTACTCAAACATACAAAATTTATTGCTAATTTGTTCATGCAGCACGCACGTACTCCCAGAAGTTTGTGTCTGTTTATTAAAATCAAACGAATTGCATGATGTAACTCCCAGAAGTTTGTGTTAGTTTATGTTAGCTCAATAGTTCTTCTTTTTCCCTCCAAGCCCCCGCGTGGTCACTCCGGAGTCGGGGTCAGACGACGGTTGGCGGTTGCCTAGCAACAAGCGGCCTAGCAACGCCAGTTCCCGCGCGTCCAACAGCCCCCAGTCAGGCCGGTCGGTGGGGAGCGGCAGTTCCACGGAGTCTTCTCCCGTCAGCTCCCCCAGACCTACACGTCATCGGAAGTGGTCATGTGACTCTGAAAGCACCTACAGACGCAAGGGGAGCAAACGGTAAGATTGTGTTTGTTTGTTTGTTTGTTTGTTTGTTTGTTTGTTTAGTGAGATTTGTCACATTTGTAGAATGATTGACATTGTAGGTGATTGTTACCTTTTCAAGATTTTAATCCGGAAACCAGACTGTAAGGTTTGTACCATTCACGCAGGGGGTACTCAAAAAGTGTAGTGGGTTCTTTGACGTACTTGATGTGTGGCTTTCCTCAAACATGGGACCTCTGGTTTTACGTCTCATTCGAGAGGACGTCCCTAACCGAAGCTAGGTACTCATTTTCACCTGAGTTTGATACAAGTAGGGTACTGGCGTCAACTATTCTTTCTGAATTCAACACATACAATTATTTACCATATTTACTTACTTATCCTCCTCATGCCTTGTGAGACATCGGGCCATGACTTTTCCTTTCCATGTGGGTCTGTCCTTGCTGCCTTCTTTACTGGGGGCCCGCATGCCCTTTTCCGTAGAGCGTAATCGGCCGTTTTAATTCTACGTAGAGCGTAGACGGACCGCTCTAATTCAACGTAGAGCGTAATCGGGGCATTTTGCGTAGAGCGTAATTCGCCGTTTTATTTCACGTAATGCGTTGTAGCTACCCGGAATTTATCGTAAAGCGTAATCGGGGAGGCTTCTTGAATTCAGCGTAATACGTAGCCGGCTCTCAGAATTTAGCGTAGAGCGTTGTCGGGACCTCCCCATGCAGGCCCTCTTTACTGGTCGCCAGGATAATTTTCATGGACGCTAGGTCATCCGTCACAATTCTTCTCCAAGTGGTTTTCGGTCTGCCTCTTTTTCTTTTACCAACAGGTCTCCGATTCAAGGCCATCTTAGGTATTCTTGAGTCACCCATTCTCAGTACATTCTTAGTACAGTCTTCTGTTGGTGATTTTTTTTTAATTCAAAAAACACTACAAAAGATACATACGAATGAAAGGACACGGACTAAATGGCTGCGAACTCAAGTTAGAAACAACTTATATTCTCGCAGCCACGTTTACAATGGAAAGAAAGTATTTTACAAGACGTTGAAAAAATGTAGATACATAAGACACCCAGCGTGAGTCAAACCTCCCCTCCCAGAATTAAAACGAAAGAAAAGCAGGACCTATACAACTATTTTTGTTTTTGTTATGTAGTTTTGTGTGGCTAGCATAATTTTACAGTTAATATCATAGGAACAGAACAAACTACCACGAAGAACTAAAAGTTGTTTAGCATTGTCAGAAAGGGTGTTTAAATTAATAATGTGTCCAAGAGCACTTGAAAGCTTGCCAAAAAGGACTGGGCGCTGGTAGGCGTATATAGGGCAGTGCAGTAGATAATGAACAGTCATTTCGTATGGACACCCGCAGCTACAGTTGGTGATTTCTGTGGATAGTCTTCTACAATCAGTTTTGTTGTAAAGTTCCTTCTTTGAAATTGTATTGGGCCAAAAGATGCGACATATATCTTCCACATGTCTGTCTTTGTCGCCCTCCAACTCTCTACACCATACTGGAGAACTGATTCGACATTACTGTTGTAGAGTCAGAATTTTGTCTTAAGACTGTACTGCTTATCTACCATAATAGATCCAAGAAAAAGGAACACCGCTAGATTGCACAGAACAAAACTTTATGATTGCCGCGGGGCTATCACAGGTCATTGCCTTCCCTAACACCCCAGACCTTGTTCTTTATATTTCTAACCCATTCCAAGATAACTGACCTCAAGAGTAAGCTGTTATCAGTAGTAATATATGGCATAAGATAAGAGTAATGAGTTTTTCTTGCCCTTGAACTTGTACGAGTACCTCGTGGATTTGAAGTCGTTACGAACAGGGAACACGTAGTAAGTACTTTGCCCAAGAAAACTATTACTCAAGAACTGGTAGCATCCACTACTTTTCCTCAGGAACCTATATTTGAACAGGTATTTATCCAAACAACTATGAATTGATAAATGACAAGTTCAGACAATCTACAGGAAACAAAAAATAATATTGCTTTTAATGCTAATCGGTCAGTTAGCTCCTGTTGTTTGAGTACAGGAGCTGATGTTGTCTCGCTGGGGTGGCAAAAAGGTCCCAAGTGTCGAAAAGTTCCACACGTAGGCCTCCTTTCCTGTTGAGGGTGGGATTGTACATCCTCTCATATACTGCCTCTGAGTCAGTCTCTAACTCCTCGTTCCAACCAGCGGGGTTCACGGTCTAAGATGCCAGTGGATCTCACGTGTCTGAGATTGAAAGAGTGCCCCTGGTTGCGTTGTAGGTGCTTAAAAATGGCCGGCAGAGGAGTAGCTGTTATTGTTAGGTCTGCAGTGTTGTCTGTACCTTTTTTTTTTAGTAGCTAACTGAACATCTCATGGGAGCAAAAACTCGCCAACGAGCAACTATATCAGGATTTGCCTGCAGTTACGGAAAAAATCAAAACTCGCAAGATGAAACTGGCCGCACACTGCGTCAGACATCATGATACTGTAGCTTCCAAATTGGTCCTTTGGGAGCCTACAAGAGGCCAAAGAAACCGGGGAAGACCCAAGATAAGCTACATTGACAACCTCAAGTCAGATGCAGGCCTTACTGAGGTGGGGGAGCTCCGGTCCCTGATGATAGACAGAGAGGGATGGCGTGTGCTTTCTGGATTGGTTCGAGCGGGAGATCGACCAAAGTAAAGTAAGACTGGGCTCTCCGATGTTAGTGTTGTTACAGTGGGGTTCCTCACACTTGAGTCTGTAAAGGACATTGGCCTTAATACCTTTGCGAGGTTGGACCTTTGGATGCACCAGTTCTTGTCTGACGGTAAATCGAGGTTTAAAGTTAGTGGTTCGGGGGTTTGATATGTAGGTGTAAAGACAGTTTCTGTACTCAAACAACAGAAGCTAATTCACTCATTAGCATTACCATAAACGTCTGACAGATTTCAAAATCTATCCGGCTGCTTGAGTAACAAACAGTTTTCTTGTGTTTCTCATTACCTAGATGTCTAACCTTCATTGACGTAAATACGTTGCCATTCTATAAAATTACGTACCCCGCCAAAAAAATGACTTGCTGATTAACTGGATAATGAGTGAGGGAAAGAAGAACGAAACTAGAAAGGCAGACATTTGCTCAGTAGCAAATGTAGCATATGGCTTCAGCACATCCCCCGTATTAAAAATGGACCTGTCCTCCTCCCGTACACACAGCCCTGTCCAATACTTGATCTAAAAAATAATGCCTCCCCTCATTAAGAATGAATTCTTCTAGTGACCCCACATTATGTTATGGTCCAGTTAAAAAGACTGAAAAACAATCTTTACCACACCCCGGGATCACCCTCGGGACCACTACATGTATCTGCAGCTATATAAATTTGGTTAAAAGATCTTAAAATTTGGATAAAAAATAGCAAGGTATAAAAGTATAGGTTATGTGACATGTTATCACCGATTTATAACCCGAAACACTCCTTTTTCCTGGCCAATACTTGTAAAGAAAAAGGTAAGGCCACCCTTTTGAAAGCTGCATGCCTATTGGCTGGTGCTCAGCATTCCACAGTGATGACTCATCACACCTCACTTTCTAGAGCTTTGGACCTGATATCAGTCAAAAAGTCCCTAATTTTACTATTTTAAAGGGGTGTATGCCAAACATTATAATGGATTGTTGTTGGTAGATATATAAAGCATACCCATACCAAATTTCAGATCATTTTGGTGTAATACCAGGTCTCCAGGGCCACAAATGTACAGATTTTGTATGAAAATAGCCACACACAAAAAAAACAAATAAAACAATTCTAACAGCCTTTATCAAAAAAATGAAAAAATGTTTCGGGGGTATTTGCCCACTCTACCTTCAGACCAAATTTCAGGTCATTTGGCAGAGTTGAATCCATTTAAAGAAATTACAGGAGGAGGAAGAGAAGGAGGAGGAGGAGAAACATGAGTAAAAACAATATGACTTCAGCACTATAGTGCTGAAGCCATAATTATAGCTGGATAGATGGATGGATGGATGGATGGATGGATGGATGGATGGATGGATGGATGGATGGATGGATGGATGGATGGATGGATGGATGGATGGATGGATGGATGGATGGATGGATGGATGAATCATCATCCTCTAGCCGAGATAGTGGTTTGGATGACGCCTTCCTGTCCTCCGAAGTCTAGGCACATCTTCTAACTCACAGCATGCCCTTTGTTTTAACTTAAGATTGATGGGTTGCCAATAACCATCGACTATACAAAGAGTACATTAACACTTACAACATACATGGAAATATCGAATACGACTGAATAAAGAGACTCTTTCTACACAACCAAGTGTTTTATTCAGCCGACGTTTCGGTGACCGTCTGTCACCTTCCTCAGGGCAATTCTGACTGGTTCACATTGCACTGCAGCATAGGTGTCGCTGCTGTAGATGCGTTCCCAAACGTATTTACATATCTACAAGTACACATGCACTGTTTAGGGAACTGTATTTACAATGCGGTCCCAAACGTACAGGAGTGGATATATACAAAATAGTTGTTAAAACAGTTGCGGATGAACAAACATATAGGACGAGTGATTTTTTTACATGTCAGTCATATACTCTTACTTCTTAAGAATGCGGTCCCAAACGTGACTGAGTCTGTATCCCCCCTCATCCCGGTTCATGACAGGAGTAGATTTCCTGATCCATACAGCTTCCTTAATCCACCGTGTAACTCTATTGTCCTCTCTGTCTATCACTGTGGCTCCATCCCAGACTTGCCCTGAGGAAGGTGACAGACGGTCACCGAAACGTCGGCTGAATAAAACACTTGGTTGTGTAGAAAGAGTCTCTTTATTCAGTGACTTACCAACCTGATGCAACTATTCACGGATCGAATACAACTGTACAGGTCACCGAAGTACGTTCGGCGGCAGCGCCAGTCCACCCGGCGGCGGTCCTCGCTCACGGTCCCGCAGATGGACTACTTCTCCTCGGGCAGCTCTCCCAGCTCGGCCGAGCCCAGCCCGAACGTGTCGCGTAAGGTCATTCCACAGCCAAGAGAGAGGAGCGTCTCACTACAGGTGGGCACTTTTAAACGTCATTCTTGCAAGCTCGTTCGGTCATATCAATATAAGCCACAGTGGGGTCGTGTGGCGCAACGACAGAGACCTGACATGCCTTGTGCCCTTGGGAAAGGCACTTTACACGACTTTCCTCACTTGACTCAGGTGTAAATGAGTATTGTCTTGTATTTGTCCTGTGTTGGTGGCGGCATAAAATAAGTTGAAAAAAAAACTTGAGTGTGCCGTCACCATGTCGTGTCTCGAAATGTTTGAATAAAAAAAAATATATATAAGCAAAACGTACGGGAACGTTTAATTAAGGTATTTCCAACACAAAACAGAAGACTCACCGAAACTCATCAGCCCTCTTAGTCCATGGGCCGAGACCGTTTTTTGTACCACCGAGACGGACCAGTGCTACCATGCATTTTTTGAATCTGCAATAACCAAAGTTTATTTTGATGTATGATAGCAGGTCTGTATGAGTAGCTTTCACGTGACCAAATGACGTCATCAAAATGGACCTCGTGCCTCGGGACTAAATCCAAAGGGCCGGGAAAAAAATATCAAACATCAATAATTCTCGGTGAAAATTGGTTTGTAGACAGAACATGCCACAGTAATCACAACACAATAGATTTTTTGCCGATATTCTGCATTTTTAGGAAGTTATACGCCTTTAAGCTTTTAAACTCCGATTTTGAGAGTAATTGTTTGTGTAAAAACTCAGTGTTTACTTTCCAAAATCAGTCATTTATTCAGGCTACCTATGGGGCCTTGTGTAACGAGTTATGGTGATTGCCCATATTCTGCGCTGCATTTTGGGCTTTAAATCAACAAAATCGGTCAATGCTATCTGTAGTTACGAGCGTTTAAAGCATTGCACCCCATCAGGCTGATTATCAAATTACCGGGAATATAGCAATGCATCATGGGTAATTTGAAGACAGTATAACTGACGAGATTGCCCGAGAGACACGACGTGACGTGAGCAATGGTGGTTGAAAGTCGGTATCGTCCCCCGTCTGGTTGCAAATAGTAGTAGAGACTGTGAGATAGACAATAATGAAATTGTTAAATGCGTCATCCTATTGTCGCTCAACTGACTTGCATACTCCTGGAAAGGTCTGTGGTCCTTAAGACAGAACGTTGTCTGATTTCCATGTCACGACCTGGCGTTTGTGAGAGAGTTTTTCGTGAGCCAAACGTTTTAAGATATATCTTAACTTCCTTTTGCAGGTGCCAACGTTCACCCACTTCCGTCGGGACTCCCGTGAGAAGGAGACGGGGTTGCTCCCGCACTACCTGGGGGAACTCAAGTTCTCCGTCGAGTTTGTCAAGAGAGGGAGGCAGCTGAAAGTATAACGTCTTTTCTATTACCCTTCAACTTTTCGTTATGTTAGCACTTATTGACTGTAGCTGTGTTTTATTACAGATGATGACAAGTCAGTGTGTTATCGGGCACAAGAATTCGACGTGATATTCATTTTTATAAGTGGAGAAGTTGTGATTTTTTTATTGGCGTTGTTTTTGTGTATGTGTATGTGTGAGTGTGTGTGTGTGTGTGTGTGTGTGTGTGTGTGTGTGTGTGTGTATGTGTGTGTGTGTCTGTGTGTGTGTCTGTGTATGTGTGTGTGTGTGTGTGTGTGTGTGTGTGTGTGTGTGTGTGTGTGTGTGTGTGTGTGTGTGTGTGTGTGAGGTTTAGGACGATAACTCAAGAAGCTATGGATAGGTAAGCATGAAACTTGGTAGGTTGGTAGGTCTTGAACCTCAAAATGATTAGATTTAGCATCTCATTTACATAATCAATAACAAACATTTATTATTCTTCAGTCGGAAAGGTTAACATCCTTTGGCGAAGGTATGAGATCGTGGAACTCTTGTTGCCACTGACGTGGAACGATTTCAGCTACACATAAGCAAGTCTTAGGTTTGATTCGATAATTAGTGACCGCGTGATTGTGAAGCAAAGCAAACTAATATAATAGTTGGGTATGCATAATGACTGATACAAAGTAATAACGATGTTTCCAGGTGTCCATCATCAAGGCGGAGAACCTGGGCGGCCACAAGCACGCCAAGAACAACATCAACAGCTACATCCGGCTGTACCTGCTGCCCGGGAAGGTGGGGCGGCAGCAGACGCGCACAGTCAAACACACCAGGAACCCCATCTTTAACGAGGAGTTCTACTTCGGCGGGCTCGGACTGCAGGTGGGGTGTGGGGAAAGGATAAGGTTAAAGGGATATTATGTAACATTTTGCACCAAAAATTGAAAAAATTTAATTGTACAATATTCGTGTAATAATAATAATCATTGTAATTTACTTCCACGTTTCAACACACAATTACCTCACATTTCTTACTTTTATGGTTGGCGCTAAAACAGCCCAAATGAGGCGCACTAGTACTGATATTATAACACCACCACAAACTACCAGTAACAAACATGGCTGACAGCTGTGTCAATAACTTTTAAACACACTCCTAGCTATAGGGCGTCATAGTTTGACACCTCCACTTCCTGAATGACACTTATTCACCCCCATCAAACTCCTTTCAAGCCGTACCCGGAAATTCGTGCCGTACCCGCTCAAAAATTCTGGCCGTACCCGGAAATTCTGGCCGTACCCGCGAAAATTTCAAGCCGTACCCGGTAATTCGTGCCGTACCCTGTACTTTTTCGCCGTACCCAATGGCGGATATCGCTCAGTCCCGGTGCGTAGTGACTCGGAAGTCGTGTCTAAATACCCTGTACGGCAACGATACACAACCTCATATAGCCTATGCTCTGGTAAATATTCCTGGCCACATATCTGCCGAATGGCGTCGTACAAATCGCGCCCAATCTTGAGAACACTTCGCTCGGCCGGCCGAGAAGCGGTCTGGAGAGAACGGCCGGCCGAGCGAAGTGTTCTCAAGATTGGGCGCGATTTGTACGACGCCATTCGGCAGATATGTGGCCAGGAATATTTACCAGAGCATAGGCTATATGAGGTTGTGTATCGTATAGACACGACTTCCGAGTTTGATGGGGGTGCTTATTGGCAATCCGGGAGTAGGCCTAGGGTTGATTCAACTTACTTTGAAAAGAAATGACCAGAAAATTGACTTTTTCTATCATCCTAATATTACATAATGCAGCTTTAAGAGGGAACTTGTTGACCATATTGCCAAACTAGGACAGAACTAGTTCACCATATTGCCAAACTAGGGCAGAACTAGTTCACCATATTGCCAAACTAGGGCAGAACAAGTTCACCATATTGCCAAACTAGGGCAGAACTAGTTCACCATATTGCCAAACTAGGGCAGAACTAGTTCACCATATTGCCAAACTAGGGCAGAACTAGTTCACCATATTGCCAAACTAGGGCAGAACTAGTTCACCATATTGCCAAACTAGGGCAGAACTAGTTCACCATATTGCCAAACTAGGGCAGAACTAGTTCACTTTATTGCCAAACTAGGGCAGAACTAGTTGACCATATTGCCAAACTAGGGCAGAACTAGTTGACCATATTGCCAAGCTAGGGCAGAACTAGTTGACCATATTGCCAGACTAGGGCAGAACTAGTTGACCATATTGCCAAACTAGGGCAGAACTAGTTCACCATATTTCCAAACTAGTGCAGAACTAGTTGACCATATTGCCAAACTAGGGCAGAACTAGTTCACCATATTGCCAAACTAGGGCAGAACTAGTTCACCATATTGCCAAACTAGGGCAGAACTAGTTCACCATATTGCCAAACTAGGGCAGAACTAGTTCACCATATTGCCAAACTAGGGCAGAACTAGTTCACCATATTGCCAAACTAGGGCAGAACTAGTTCACCATATTGCCAAACTAGGGCAGAACTAGTTGACCATATTGCCAAACTAGGGCAGAACTAGTTGACCATATTGCCAAACTAGGGCAGAACTAGTTCACCATATTGCCAAACTAAGGCAGAACTAGTTCACCATTTTACCAAACTAGGGCAGGACTAGTTCACCATATTGCCAAACTAGGGCAGAACTAGTTCACCATATTGCCAAACTAGGGCAGAACTAGTTGACCGGTGGACCAACTTGCCAAAACAAAAAATTATCAAGCATGCCAGGAACCCCATCTTCAACGATGAATTCTACTTTTCTGGGCTGGGACCTTGGGTGGGTGTTGTAGAGAAAGAAAGAGACATCAATAGTTCCGCCTTAGGCCATGCGCTTCGGTTCCTGGTTACATGCCTGTTCACGTTGTGGCGTTTTTACGTCTTAAAGGTTTTATGTACTTGGAATAAAAGCTGTTTTTCCTAATGTCACTTTACTTCATGTCCCCTTCAGCGGTACTCAACTCTTCCCGAGCCACCATCTGCACACTCACTCACCTCTTACTTAACTGCTTTATCCTGACCTACTCAAGTGCTCTATTCCGACTTACTTCAGTGATTTCTAACTTTCTTCAGATGCTGAACGACATGAAGCTGCGCATGAAGGTGTTCAGTAAGACGCCGCACCTGCGCAGAGACGAGCTGCTGGGGGAGGTGCAGGTGGTGCTGGGTACCCTGGACCTGAGTCACGAGAACCGCCTCTGGAGAAATCTCGAACCCAAGACCGACTCAGAGGTCAAAGTCTTTTTCTTGTTCTTTGCTAACGTATCTTTTTGCTGGACTTTCTTTTGTTTTCAACCTTAAAAGGAAAGAAAAGATTTACCAATGGTCGTAAATGTCAGTAAATTCGGGTAATGTCTACTTTGTAAACAGTACCTGACATTACAATGGTAATAGATAAAAGTCAAGTCCGGTAATTTCATTTACTACCATTGTAAAGCCCAGTACTTTTTTTTTTCTTTTGTTTTTTTTTTATTGACAAAATACCAGTAAAAATACACAACTTCAACAGAAAACAAAAAGCCAAGATGGCTTGTACATAAACAGAAAGAAAATGCGCCTCCCATTAATTGAACTTGATCTATACGTAAATATCCATAACAAGCAAAATTATGATACAAACAAAGTTCCCCACTTACCCCGATGCTTCTCCAGCTTTCCCTTCCGAGATGCAATAAGTCTTTCTGTCTTTTCAAAGACAGATGTTAGTGTTTTAAAGGACTGGAAATTTAAAATTTTAAAACGCCGTGAACGGAAAATGAAAATTTTACCCAATAATATAATTATATTTTTTAAAGGGGGTGCACTTGCAGACAGATCCCCAAATATAACCTCAAAGGAGTTTAGCTCTAAAATCAAACCAATTTCTTGTTTAAGCCAATTTTGTACATTAATCCAAAAAGATATCACATGAGGACATTCCCAGAAGATATGTATGTAAGATTCTTCATCACTATGGCAGAAAGAACAGGTACTAGATTCGATTAAATTCCACGTTCGCAAAACTTTGTTACATGGCAAGAATTTATACAATAAACGGTACTGAAAGTATCGAGCGTTAGGGTCAATAGTACATTTTGGTAAAATTGTAAATACTTCTCGCCATGGTATGGGCTTATCAAAATAATAAAACCATGATAATCTTACTTTATGGGCAATAATAGCTTCATTTATACTAACAAGAAAGAAATTATACAAAAACTTATTAATTTTAATATTTCTTAGCCACATATGGTTATTTTGGGGTGGTAAACACACTTGTTCCTTTGATTGGTTCTTATTGAGTAATGTTTTCCATGTTTTGGGGATAGCAGAGATAAGCTGTTGGAACTGAAAATGTTCACAACTATTTGGATACAATAAACAGAATTCTGCATATGACATAAAAGATCCATCTGTACATAACAAGTCATTTACAAAAATTATCTTTCTATTAAACAAAGCAGTTTAAAAAATGGTCTTATTATCAATAACAATATTGGAGTTATTCCAAAGTATTTGTTGTCGCACGTTAGCTGGCGTCGCGGGTTCAACGTACTGAAATTTATACCATGCATCAAGCACTTCGAAGAGAAAACCTTTAAAGTCCAGGGCATGCGCTGAAGACAGCTGCATGAAGGGAAATAACCTCAAATTAAGCCGTGGATGAAAGGCAATAGCTAAAGACGTAAACCACTCATGGTGAAAAAATAACTTAGGAACCCACGAGGCTTTCATTGTGAGGTTAAAAGCTCGTAAATTAATCAACTTTAGACCCCCATTTTCCACTGAATTGTACAATACTTTTCTAGCAACTCTTTCTGGGCCATCATCCCAAATGAAGGAAAAGATTTTCTTCTCATATATTTTGAAAAAGAGATCGTTTGGGGAGGGTAAAACCTGAAATAAATTTGTAAACTGAGGAACCACCAGGGAGTTAACAACCGTAATTTTTCCATATAAAGATAATGATTTGCCTTTCCAAGGGCGTAATAACCTATCCAATCGCTCCAACCGGGGTTCAAAATTTACATTGACAAGAGTATCCATATTAATAGGAATATGAATTCCCAATACATTAACGCCACCATCAATCCATTGAAATGGTAGATGGGTAGGCAAACGAAAATTAGAAAACTTTAAAGAACCTAATCTTAAAATTTTACATTTTTCCGCATTTAATTGAAGGCCAGAAATGCTGGAGAAGCGTTCTAAATCGGATAGTAGAGCATAGAAAGTCGGCAAATTTGGCTCAAAGGGGAAATTGGAGTCATCAGCATATTGGGAGATTTTGGTGCATTTTCCATGAATTTCTAAACCCCGAATAGAAAGGTTGGATCTGATTTTAATGGCAAGGACTTCAACTGCTATTATAAAAAGGTAAGGGGACAGAGGACAGCCTTGGCGTACACCGCGATTTAATGTAAATGGATTTGAAATATATCCGTTATTAATAATTAAACTTGTTGATTTTTCATATAAAACTTTCACCCACGTTTTCAGTTGAGGCCCAAAATTGAAAAAATCCAAACATTTAAACATAAAGTCCCATCGCAAGGTGTCAAAAGCTTTCTTAAAATCTGCAATAAATATTAATCCCGGTTTACCTTCATCTTCATAATATTCAATTGTATCTAATAATCTTCTAATGTTATCCCCGATATACCTACCCTTAATGAAACCTGTTTGATCTTTCTCGATGATATCTGAAATTACCCGTTTAATTCTAAGCGCTATACACTTCGACAGAATTCTGGTATCGCAGCAAAGTAGAGTAAGAGGGCGCCAGTTTGTAATAGCAGTTGGGTCTTTGTCATCTCCCTTACTATCCTTTTTTAGAAGTAAAGATATAAGTCCTTGTCTTTGTGTGTCTGAAAGACACCCATTGACAAACGAATAATTAAAACAACGTAACATAGGATCTTTAAAAACATAAAAAAACTCCTTATATATTTCTATAGGAATGCCATCTAGCCCTGGTGCTTTCCCAGATTTGAACGAAAAAATTGCATTCTTTAACTCATCTACAGTTATAAGCCCTTCACAAGCCTGTTGCTGCTCTTTTGACAAACGTTTACTATAGTTCATAGGGAAAAAACCATCACAATTTGCTTCTGTAAGGGACACTGGTAATTCTTCAAAGGAGTATAATGCAGAATAAAAACTGACCTGATCAGACAAAATATCTTGTGGGTTAGAAATAATCTCACCAGAGGGCCTCTTAAGTCTTTGGATGTTTTTACGTGTATAATTTCGACGGCCTAAATTCATAAAATATTTCGTACACCTCTCCCCCAACTCCATCCAACGTGATTTAGATCTGATTAAAATACCATTTAGACGTTCATTGTATAAAGATTCTAGTAACTTCTGTTTACAGGTTAATTCGTCCAGCTGGTCAGGAGAGGGGCAGGTGGTATTGTCAATCTGGGCTTGCAAAATATTTATTTCATTAATGAGTTCTTTTTCTTTAATAAGATATTGTTTCTTTTTCCAGCTAGAGAACTTAATGCAGTGTCCCCGAAAGAAACATTTTGCGGCATCCCAAACAACTTGTGGACTAGCAGTGTCAACATTATTTTCAAAAAATTCAGTCATGATTTGCTTTGTTTGTAGAATAAAAATTCTGTCCTGAAGAAGGGATTGATTGAAATGCCAGTATCCTGGACCTCGTGGGAAGTCCATAGTTACAAAGGATAATGTAATCAGGTTATGATCAGACTTAAATTTGTCTGCAATACAACATTTTGTAACCCTATTTAATAACGAGAAAGAGATAAGAAAATAATCAAGTCTACTAGCGTGGAGCCCACGACGCCAGGTGTAACGAACAATATTTGGATTTCTAAAGCGCCACACATCATGCAAGTCAAATTTTCCCTTCAATTCAGAGATCGCTTCCAGTGCATTTGGGTGATAATTACGTTGTCGGACACCTGATCTGTCCATTAATGAATTTTGCACAGTATTAAAATCTCCAACGACAATTAAACGTTCATCACATATCTCAAAAGTATCTATGACTGTCTCAAGTTCCTTGAAAAAAGTGGGAGAGTCGTCATTTGGCGCATACAAATTAACCAAACAAAGCTGTAAACCATCTATCACAATATCTAAAATGATCCACCGCCCACTTTCATCAGTCAAGCCCAGTACTGTTGACAAAGTAAACATTACCCGACTTTATTGACATTTACTACCATTGGTAGATCCATGTTTTCGTGAAGTGTTACTCGGGTTTCGTCTAAAGATTTCTTCATCTCACATTCACTAATGCGCTAAACAATAGCCGCTTTCTATAGGCTTCAGTA
Organism: Branchiostoma floridae x Branchiostoma japonicum; assembly: GCA_013266295.2. Taxonomy (NCBI): domain Eukaryota; kingdom Metazoa; phylum Chordata; class Leptocardii; order Amphioxiformes; family Branchiostomatidae; genus Branchiostoma; species Branchiostoma floridae x Branchiostoma japonicum. Next base: position 26,105,232 of record CM023823.1, read on the forward strand.
ATGCAACATTTGTCTCCTTTCTAAAAGTAAAGGGGTTACAATGCTTTAACTTGTAGCAAAAGGCTTGTGATGTGTCTGTTTTGTTTCCTTTTGGCTTTGAATTTGTAACGTAAAAGCAATACCTATAGAGGCGACATTCCTACCAGGAATTCAGCACCAAGAACAGGCTTATACCTCCCGGAGTACAGAGGCGATATCTACCGTCTCCATCGAGTAGTGGTCTTCTAAAAAAGAGTACACTCCACACGCCGTCATGGACGGCGTAGGTCAAAATGGCACCGTTTATCTTTAATGGTATCTTCTCTGTAATGAAGTCTAGACGCCTGCTGACTCTGTCTTTCTGTAGCGTCATTTATCCCGACTGAGTCGCGCGTGCTCGTAGCTTACTCAGGTTCAAAGAATTGGAGGTGGTCTATATTAGGTGCCACGCTTCTCAAGAATTTTTCTCAAACACTTCTTTGAAACCATTCAGGTACTACACATATTTTTTTCTGCAGGACTTTACAACTTTCCATATTCAATTAAGGACGGGTTTCGTAAGTGTCCCCATCATCTACAGTGGGGCACTCAAGATGATTGTAGTCATCCACAGTCGGTTTAGTTATCTAAATATCGCTTCGTTCGGAGCTTTTATTGTAATGCTGTTTAGGTTTCCAATGCTTTGGCCGACGATAGAGGGTTTTTGAGATACATGACGTAGCTTTGCTGTAAAAGCAATACCTCCAGAGTCCGAACTCCTACCATGAAATCAGCACCAAGGACAGACTAGAATCGTGCGGAGGACAGAGCTGTGTACTTATCGTCTCTGACGTGTAACGGCTTTCACGGAGAAAACTCTCTCTATCTTACGCTTAGGGCGCAAGTGCAAAAAGAGGCCCGGCCGGGAAGTTTGCAAGCAGTTTTTTTTTAAACTATCGGACGTGGCCCCGTGGGACCCCTGCGGCTGCCGGGCTCTTTGGGAGCACGGCCGAGCCCCCAGATATATATTTTTAACTGGGAGTTAAAGTCAACCCGGGGCCCGGTTACAAAAATACGCCTTAACCTAATCGTGATAACATCGACAGTTCCCCTCCCGGTGTCCGGCAGTCCACCGGGCATATATTTTTACATCACTGCTCATCTGCACAGAACGAAATTTACCGAGTGCCCACCGGAACACCCCAAGACCCCTACAGGGTAGCGCCACTGTGCCAAAATGTAAACGGGGCTTTATTTATGACCACGTCAGCCGGTGTCCTCCCGACTTCAGAGCCCGGCCGGGGCTACACCCCATACGGGCACCGGTGTTATTGTGCCCTAAGCATTAGACGCTACCAGAACGTTTTATCTTCTTCCGTGTCTTCCGTAAAATGAAATCTCCGCGTCTCCTGAGTCGGTCTTTTCCACCAGGCCACACGCACGTGCTCCGACCTTCTTGGGTGCAGGTTCAAAGGGCTGTCAGTGTGTTTCTTTGGGAAAGGTGTCTCGTAAACAGCAGCAGTTTCGTGGTGAATCTGTGCCAACGCAGACGTCAGCGAGGTCGGCTGTAGTATTTCCAGGCGGCCTGGGTTCACACCTAATTAAGTTACATATCTGTCCATTGCTTTTTTTGGTAAGGCCACACTGATTTACTTTTATGAATGACATCCGCGCGCGCATTGATTTTTTGCCTGTCCTAAAAAAAATCACCTCCTCCGAGGTTCTGGCCTGGATGCCATTCTCCGTAGTCCATGGTAGCTAGCGATAATACTAGGGAGCCAGCGGTAACTACGGAGGATGGCACCCAGGCTACCGAAGCTCCTAGGAACTCTAGAACTCAGTTAAGTGCCCACTCATAAATGCCGCAAAAAGAATGTGCCGGCTTGTCGTAAAAATTACTATGTTCTACCGCAAATTTAAAAAAAAACAGCTTTGTATTCCTGTGGTTTAGCAGCATTTTGTAGCCTGGGTACCATCCTATTTGTATACCGGGGTTCCCATACTCGCTCCCCAAAAATATTTTTTAGGGAGCGAGTATGGAAGCCCCGGCATACAAATAGGATGGTACCCAGGCTAGCATTTTTTTTGGGGGGGGGTGATTTTTTTATTAATATATTCGCCCGCGCGCACTAGTTTGGGGGTCTTCAAAGGATGTCATCCATAAAATTAAGTCAGTGTGGCCTAAGTCAAGAGTAGTTACAATTTAAGGGCTGACACATTAAGAAATACATAAAAGATAACACTGAAATAGCGATACGTGAGTAAAATGTTTACCTTTGAATGTCATTCTGCCTTGAAAACATTGATTGAGCCGCCTACATCCGTAACTGCGTGAAAGTTTATACATTCGCTTCTTGATATTTTTGAAAACCGCGACAAAACATCGCCTCACAGCTTGTATTGGTGCCTGTCTGGCGGAGCTACATGATAGACGACCATGATTGTAGGGGTGAAGGGGTTAGACAGGACTGGATGTACTTAAAAGGGATCAGCAGCCCCGTGGCAAGTATGTCATCAGCACCTTCCAACATGGGGATTCGGTCGGGGGCTTCGCCACTTTTGTCTTAACGGCTTGTGTATTGAAATAGTTTGTTTATACAACCATTGCAAATTTTTGAACATCAACACGTAGATCATTCTGAGCTTATACTCGTTGTTATTCTTCTTCTTGCAGAGTTATATCATACATCTGTTAACAACATGCTTTATGAATAGGTTCGTAGATACAGATGCCTTCAACGGTACAAATCCATTGACTTTTTTTTAAATTAAACGCCCTATTCCGTCAGGAGACAATCGCTCTACTGGGGCATGATGTAACATTTTTGCACCAAGCATTGAAATACTGTAATGGAGAAAAATCTCCGTGTGATTGTCATTTCCTTCCACTTTAGAACATATTTATGCAATTATCTCACATTTATGGTTGGTGCTAAAACAGCCCACATGAGGCACATGCATTTTGTGACACCACCACAAAATACCAGAATTTAAACAAACAGTGCTGAAGGTTATGGTTTTGGTAGCGCTTGTGTGTGTGTGTGTGTGTGTGTGTGTGTGTGTGTGTGTGTGTGTCTGTGTGTGTGTGTGTGTATTATGTGTGTGTGTGTGTGTGTGTGTGTGTGTGTGTATGTGTGTGTGTGTGTGTGTGTGTGTGTGTGTGTGTGTGTGTGTGTGGTGTGTGTGTGTGTGTGTGTGTGTGTGTGTGTGTGTGTAAGGTTTAGCACGATAACTCAAGAAGCTATGGATGGGTAAGCATGAAACTTGGTAGGTGGGTAGGTCTTAATGAACCTCAAAATGATTAGATTTAACATCTCATTTGCATAATGAATGAGAAACATTTATCATTCTTCAGTCGAAAAGGTTAACATCCTTTGGCGAAGGTATGAAATCGTGGAAAATTGACTTTTTTGTATCTTAGTAATGTTACATAATGCAGCTTCAATTCGGGTTATGGTTCACCGGTGCCCTGATGCCTGATCCAGACATCACATTAGTAATATAGCTCCATCTTCTGGTTCACACCGTGGGTTTCCGCCGTGCTGCATGCTATTTGCGGCCCACCAAAGAGGCGATCCCAGCCGCTTGGATTTACAACCAAATCCCCCGTGAACAAATTAGTGCGTCTGTCAAAGCCAATGAGCGCTTGTGAAGAATTGTGTTCCAGTAAATGTCTTTTTATTCAAACGTTGTCGCTAGTATGTGGCCCCCTTATGCGTTATCGTGTGTGACAGCTATGCTTGACGTCTCTCACAATTAGAGAGTTTTGCGTGGTCTTGTTGGTGTCTGGGGTACATCTGTATTCTACCAGGCTGCGGGTAAGTGGCTAAATGTGCGAACCAGCTGCCGCCAGGGAGGTTTTCAAAAGTCCCTTACAATTTCTATTCGGACCTACAGTTCATTCTGGTTACTGTTTTCGAACTGTATTTTGAAAGATACCCTGTTGACTCATTGGATGAGCATACCATTATGTGTCTTTCTACTTGAAGGAAAATACCTATTTCAGCATTAAATATAGTCACAGTCCTCTGAAGGAACATTGTAAGGTTGTATTTAAAGGTACATCTATATTTCATGTTTGAGGAAAGACACTTCCTAGTTAGAGAACATAGAACTCTTCTCAAAATAATTACTGTGCGATGACTTGAATCTAATCCCTTACTGCGTTGGCAGACGAAAGCGCAATGTGGTACTTATATATCGTGTAAGCTATGTTTCCAGATGAAAGCCCTAATCATATCCCTAACCATAACTATGGCAACGATAGAAACGTTTGGCCACTGCTCGGGGTTGCAGGCTAGTAAAAAGAAAACAGAGGCTATGTGGATCGGGGGCTATAAAGAACGACAAACCACTTGTTACCCTTTATATGTTCACAACAAACCAAAATACAGTGCTTTCAGTACAAAGTTATGACTACCAATGCGTATTCAAAAAAGGTAAAAATAAAAGACTCCGACCAATGCCCATATTGTGAAGAAAAGCAAACAATAGAACATCTATTCGCTGAATGCCACACCGCCAAAAATTTCTGGAAAGAATTTACTGAATGGTGGAAAAAAGAACATACGCATCCCGCAGGTCTCTCCAACAATGAAATTATCTATGGTCACTTGTCCCCCCCTCCAAAACAATAAAATACTGAACAGATGTATCCTACTGACAAAATATTACTTGTTCTGTATCGCCATTAGTAATGCTAACCCCACGTTCAATGTTGTGAAACTCAAGCTAGAAAAATGCTTAAGCTAGTAATCTTTCCTTTCTGCTTCGACGATCTTTTATCATTTATGGCTTCGAATCTGTAGTTTTGTAATGTATCAGAAGTGCATGTCTTAGCCCTGTTATATTAGCCTTATTTCCTACTACTTATCAATGACATCCAATGAATGTAACGTTATAAGTCGCAGATGACTGCATGATGTACCATTATGTCTGTTTTTGAAATAAAGTTGTTTTTAAAAAAATAACTATAACTCTAACCCTAACCACTGCCCTGCCCTGCTGGAAGACTAACTGTCGCTTAGTCATAGGTAGACAGCTAAAGGAGAGATTGAACTCCAATAAACTCCAGAGCAAAAATCAGGCGCGAGCAGAAATTTGGCTCAATAACGGTCCTTACAGGACCCAGGATTGCCGAACCTGCCCCTGTGTTTCTAGAGAAAGACGTCAGGTGTCGCTTCAGACTAAGATAACTGCCTAGTACCAATGCGTTTTTACCATCCATCCATCCATCCATCCGCTACGCGGCCTATGGTATAGTGCCCGGTGTTACCATGGTGGATGGGGATGGTGGATGGGGATGGTGGATGAGGATGGTGGATGGGCGTTGGGTCGCACGAAGTTGCGCAATGCGAAGCCTCGAAATTAACATGTGAATGTTGGACGGCTCCCAAGAAGTTGCGCAATGCCAAATTACGCAATGCCAAGCCAGGCCTCGCAATTAACAATGTCCCGATGTCAAAATGACGCTAAATTTCAGCTCGGGACAATTCAAATTACGTTTCGGCGATTTCGGGGCAATTGGACAATTCTGACGTCCACGTCATTTAGGAACGCGATCCATCCGTGGGAAGCAAAGGGGAGCAACACTATCTATTTTTCAGGTCTTTCAATTCACTCTTTTTAGCATTGCTACAATTCGAGCAAGGTGAGCAAGTCAGTAATTGTGCACACCCATGCCACCCAACCGGCTATTCCCATTTTGGCGGCCTATGGCCAGCTTTTTTAAAAAGCTTTCTTGTTTCTTCCCTTACAGGACATCTTACAGGTACAGTATGCCTAAACTGTCCCAATGTTGCCAAAGGAGAACGCCAGGTGTCGCTTCAGACTCATACAAGTCAGTACAAACTTGTGTTTGTCGCCCCAATGCAGGACCTGGGCACACTGAACCTGTCACTGTGTTACCAGACCAGAGCAGACAACATGATGGTAACGGTCGTCAAGGCGGAGAACCTGCCAAGGAACGCTCTCATTGGACCACCAGGTGGGGTGTGGTGTGTGTGGGTGTGTGTGTGGGTGGGTGGGTGATGTGTGGTGGGTTTTGGAGTGTGGTGGGTGGGTGTATGGGGTGTGGTGGGTGGGTGGGTGGTTGGAGTGTGGTGGGTCGGTGGGTGGAGTGTGGTGGGTGGGTGTATGGGGTGTGGTGGGTGGGTGGGTGGGTGGGTTAGGTGGATGGGTGCATGGATGGATGAATGGATGGGTGCATGGATGGATGGATGGATGGATGGATGGATGGATGGATGGATGGATGGATGGATGGATGGATGGATGGATGGATGGATGACTAACCCCAATTCAGTTTAGCATAGCCTTCTTTAAAAGACAAACACGAGCAGAACGATGCCACCAAGAAACCAATTAATTTGGTTTGGTTTGGCTTATTTGGATCTCCACTAGTGACAAGTCACTAGTCTTCCTGGAGTCCACATTAAAATATTACAAAATATAACAACAGAAATGCACAACAATTGATACAATGGAATTACCAGAAAACTAAAAATCGGAGTGATAATCAAAATAATATAAATCAATTATACAACAAATTATACAACTAAATATCCATTTGATTTAACAGGGAAACTCAATATCAGAGTGGGAGAGGTCAGCAAAAATGAAATATAATGGTAAATCAAAATACAATTTGAAATGAAGGCAATAAAACAAGGTAGTATTTGAAAACATATGAAACCAAATCAGAAAATAATAAATCATAATAATGATATTGAAAAAATCTCTCAAAATGAATTGTACATAGTAAAGAACCAACTAAACAGAAGGAAAGTTGCACAACAATTTTGAATATAACAGAATCTCAGATTATTTGACGATCCCCTCGAATATAGCTTACCCGGTGCACGCTCAGCGCAACCTCTCTAAAGGTTGTATCAAAGTAATTGGGGTTAGAAGGAGCATATATATATATATATATATGAATATACGCTCAACAGATGGTACTCAGCGGAGGACGGCTTTAATGAGCATAGTGGATTTTAAACGAGGATCCACACAATCCTTTTTGAACAAAAATCACATATCTTTAATCGTCAAATATCCATTGAAAACCTATGTGACGATAGAAAATTTGTACAGTTCAGCTGTCTATAATGTTTCAGCTTCTGACTGTCTGTTTATGAAAATTTTCTACCGTTTCAAGTTCCATTACCATCGTTATTTCGAGACTGATTGTAGTACTCGTCTGGTCTCCTTTTGATTGTTTTCCATCTTGTTTGTCCTGCTGGCCTTTTTTACATAATGTATTTCATTAATTTAATTTTTAATCTGGTCATTAACCCTTGACTTCTTTTGCGCAGCTGTGGCATAGTTACTTTGGCATTCGGTGCGTTTTGCTGCGGTGCGATGCATTCATGTGAGAAATACTCCTAACCATAAATATACGGGACCCGCATACAGGCACTATATATGTGCAACCCATATATATATGGGTCCAGCAGGACAAGGGTTAAAGGCATCCAATGCAAGTTCCGGACGGCAAAAAAAAAAAAGCTGGATGAAGAAATCTGTCTGATTTTGACATTTACTTGCCATTTCTTAGCACATTTTCGTCATCATTTCATACTTGAAGCGTTTGAAATAGCCCCCTAACAAGGTCTCTTTATTATCTTTTTGGGGTGCCACCAATAAATATCTAGAGCCAGACTATGATACGTAACAAGCAACCGTTTTATTTCAGCGACATTGCATTTGTTTCCTTGCATATATAAGTATGCTATGGGATAGGATTGATTCAACTTACTACAATAAAAGAATGACCATAAAATTGACTTCAAAAGTCCAGTTTTGCCGCCCTGAAATTCCATTGGGTGCCTTCAATGTATGTAGAACTGTGCTCCTACTAAATTTGATTGCTTTGCATTTGTATTTATTTTTTTAAGAATAGGGTTGTTTTATATTATCAAGCATATTGCTTTTTGCTCTATCCTCAATAACTGAATATGAATAAAATAAAATTGAATACAAATTTTCAGATTCTTATGTGAAGATCGTCATGCGCGGACCTGACGGCACCGAAGACGACACAAGACACACCAAGATCCAGCGAAAGACGTGCGACCCTGTCTTCAAGGAGGCCTTCAGTTTTCCGTTTCCCTCTGACGTCTTCGCAGAGTACAGCATCATCGTGACCGTTTACGATCACGCCCGAATTCTTGCCGACGGCGTGATCGGGCAGGTTCGGCTCGGGGCGATGGCTACCGAGGAGAGCGAACTGCAGCACGTTCAGAGGGCGGTACGTCATCGGGGAAAACCAATCAACGTCTGGCACGATCTCATGGAGGCCGAATGACGTCATACGCCCAACCAATCACCGGTCATGTAGTTCAGAGTCTTAAAGACAACCAATCAACGTCTAGCCAGACCTCACGAAGGCGTAGTGACATCAATACACAGCCAATCAAGGCCAGAATTTGTGGATGATATGTGTGACGCCGTAGAATGACCACTCATCAAACAATTTGAGGTTTAAGAGGGAATAGTTCTGTGGACTCTTTATACGTTAGTACGTACCAACTGACGACTTTAGAACATTTTCACATTTTAACCGTAAGATAGTTGTACCCTAGGGCTATCTGAACAACACAGGGTCTACAAATGCAAGTGACCAAGGAATAAATTACAAATGAGACGACATTTTCGAATTCCAGATGTTTCTTATTTTTTTTCAAGATGTAAATAAAAAGATTCGGAAGCTTCTGGTCGCTAATCTCTAGTTTCTTACTGAATCAAAAATACATGCATCAACATTTTTAATGTACATACATTGTCCTATTTCTACACCTTATGTTCTATTGAACTTAATATGGCGTCCACAGCTCTTCTTTACTGTCCCGAATGTCACGCTTCCGCTCAGGCGGTTTTCTGAACTGAACCATTCGAAGCACCGGCCTGTGGCGTTGGGAGGAGACAGCACGTCGGCAGAACGTACTGCACCTGCGCGAAACCCGAAATATATTGTGCATAGCACTTTGGCAGAACGTCTCATATATAAGGTTGTATTAGAGCATATAACGTGTTAAGGTTGACAGCCTGTCTGTAGTTTTCAGATGTTGTAAAGGAAAAGATATCGTCTGCAACAGGCAAAATTTTGATGCAACGTTGACCAAACATCCAACGAAGAACTTGAAAAATCAGGGTTGTGCGCAGGCGCAGTACGTTCTGCCGACGCTAGATTAGAGCTGAGATTTTTTCCCATGATCTGTTCAGTTTGCGTTATTTTGCCAGCTTTGGAAACGATGTGGCCCTCGGAAACCCACACTGGTTAGAATACATCAGCGTTGGTGAGGACACCAGTGTTGATGTCCGTTCCTTTTCTTATGATGAACACTCGCACTCTAGCAGTTGTTAGCTTCAAAAAGGCCACTGTGTACCTCCAGGCTTCCGTTAATAGAGCATATAGAGGACGGAGCAAGGTCAGCGCTAGCAAGGTGGCTCAGGCCTCAGATGAGCTTGTATCGGTCCGTATGATCCATGATGACCTTTCTAGAAATCGCTTTATCCCATTACTTGATTTTCCAATACCTCCTGACAGAAGCAGATTTGCGACAAAAATTGAAGGAGGAAAAGAACTGCTAGCCGCGAGCTTTGTTCTTCTTGTGTCTTCGTTTAGCTCGTTTAAATGCGGAGGTACGAAGTGTTTTCAAATCACCATGTAGTGCTCAAAAACCTTCAGACAGTGCTTTTCATTGTGACGTGTTTGTTGTGAGAGTATGATTTGCTCATGTGAGCCAAGAAGGATACGTTTCTCGAAGAAATGGAATATCGCTAAACAATGACCGATTTTCATGGAACAAACATTTTTAGATGTCGTTAACTGAATACAAGTGTCCCCGGGGCAAACCCAGGTCTACAGACATTGAAGTATACTGAGCTGTGAGAGGCCATATGAAGCCTTATGAAGCCCTAAATCTTATGTTTTGAATGTAGAATTCTTAAAACCCACATGTATTGCTTTCAAACAACAAGCGATCTTAAAATACACATATAGTTCTTTTCAGTGACAGGTATTTTCAAAAAAAACCGTAGTGCTCTTTTTAATTAACGCCCCATACAGCGCTTTTTAGCAACAAATGTTCTCGAAACCCCCATGTAGTGCTTTTTAGGAAAAAGTGTTCTCGAAACCCTCGTGTAGTGCTTTTCAGGAAAAAGTGTTCTCGAAACCCCCATGTAGTGCTTTTCAGGAAAAAGTGTTCTCGAAACCCTCGTGTCGTGCTTTTCAGGAAAAAGTGTTCTCGAAACCCCCATGTAGTGCTTTTCAGGAAAAAGTGTTCTCGAAACCCTCGTGTAGTGCTTTTCAGGAAAAAGTGTTCTCGAAACCTCCATGTAGTGCTTTTCAGGAAAAAGTGTTCTCGAAACCCCCATGTAGTGCTTTTCAGGAAAAAGTGTTCTCGAAACCCTCGTGTAGTGCTTTTCAGGAAAAAGTGTTCTCGAAACCCTCGTGTAGTGCTTTTCAGGAAAAAGTGTTCTCGAAACCCCCATGTAGTGCTTTTCAGGAAAAAGTGTTCTCGAAACCCCCATGTAGTGCTTTTCAGGAAAAAGTGTTCTCGAAACCCCCATGTAGTGCTTTTCAGGAAAAAGTGTTCTCGAAACCCCCATGTAGTGCTTTTCAGGAATAAGTGTTCTCGAAACCCTCGTGTAGTGCTTTTCGGTAAAAAATATCATCGCTTTTCAGCAACAAGTGATGTCAAAACCCCTTATATAGTGTTTTTCTCTACGGAAATATTTAACCTACTAGACGGTTAGACAATCATACACCCTGGATTGTAATTTTCTTTCTAATAAGTTTTTCCAACAATTCTAAATATTATCCAATGAAATTGCATGAAATTCCTATTTCCTACAAAAACTGCGTGTGATAAGAATGAACGCAAATTCTAGCCTATACGGTAGCGGCCTCTGGCGATGTACGTCAAAAGCACTGCATCAAGCATGCACCAAGAGTTTCAGAGGCTGTTTACCTAAGGTCTCATTCATGAGTTTTTTGCCTTCGTCAAGAAGGGTATGTTTTCATGGGCGTGCGTGTGTGCGTGAGTCTGTCAACAGTATAACTCGAGAAGGCTTGAATGGATTGTCTTCATATTTGGTAGGTGGGTAGGTCTTGATGAGACCTAGAAGTGATAGGAATATGGGCCCCCTGGCGGCTCGTTATGGTACTGCAGCGGAACTTCCGGTTTTGATATATGGTGATCTGGACAAGCTAGGGTCATGATTTCTGGGTGGTAGATAGCTCTTGTGCTCGGAAAGAAGTGACATAAGTTTGGGCCCCCTAGCGGTTTGCTTTGGAACTGCAGGAGCATTTGTATGAAAATGTTCAAAGTAGGATAACTCAATAACCGGTCGACGGATCGTCCTGATATTTGGTGTGTAGGTAGCTTAAGTGATGCTTGACATAATTAGATGACAATTATGCAAATTATGATCTAATTTGCATAATAAATGAAGCAATTCTATAATTCAGTTACCTTCCATGATACTCTACCTTCATTGTGACACATGGGCTACAGGCTGTCCCAGAGGGAGAAAGTCCCAGAGGGGATATTCATTAAGCAGTCCATGTAGCTGCAGGCGGTGTTGCCTTACATTTCCTGCACAGATGTTTTTTCCCTTGCCCAATGCACGATTGCAGACTGCATCGGCAGGGGTAGTTTTCACAATCCAACTTCCATATTTAGGGGGACTAATATATCACTTCTACCTTCTTAAGTTATATAACGATAACATCCTTTGACGAAGGCATGAGATCGTTGACCTCTAGTTTTCGTTACATTGGTGCCCATGCCTGTTTACATGGCCGCGTTCCTAATATTCCTACAATAATTCTATTGATATCGATCATTCTATGCTGAGCACATTTACTCTACATCATATTTTAAAAAAATTGAAAACGACTTCTATACACACAATCCCTTTTTATGGCAATTACAAACTGCACTTAGCGGCTCCCCGCAAGAGGCCCTCTCGCGTTGAAAAAGCCAAGACCGCACTACTCAAAACACTAGACTGTCCACATCCGACCTAGCGCGCGGCTGCCAACAATTACGTGCTAATCTCTTCAGTTACAAACAAGCTTTCACTACTTTGACGTTTAAGATCCGTTGGGTTGGCTAAAAAGAAATTTCTCACTAACATAAACACACTTTCATACAACCGTTTACTTTTTGGGCTGGTACTAGTTTAGACTCGGAGCATTACACTCGGAGTAATACATGGATGAGACCCTATATATATAGGTGTCACAGGGAATAAGGCGTTAGTTGATACACATCAGTTGACCTAGATTCGCTTCTGGGACCATGGGCACTCTCTTATGGATTAGAACCACCAAGTTCCTCTTTGTTGCAGGGATTATCGCACTAATCCTTGGCTATTTAGCTTTCAACGAGAAACCTACAATCTTGCAGAATTTCTTTCAACTGGGAACCTATGCGGAGGATGTTTTAGTTAGTCAAGGTAAGTTCAACTAACCTGTTTCTCTAGAGCACGTCGGCAGAACGTACTTTGCCTGCGCAAAACCCTGATTTTTCACGTTTTTCGTTGGATGTTTGGACAACGTTGCATCAAAATTTTGCCTGTTGCAGACGATATCCTTTCCTTTACAACATCTGAAAACTACAGACAGGCTGTCAACCTTATATGCTCTAATACAACCTTATATGAGACGTTCTGCGAAAGTGCTATGCACAATACATTACGGGTTTCGCGCAGGTGCACTGCGTTCTGCCGACGTGCTTTTCTCTAGTACCTACCAGGCTGCGATTACTTGTTCAACTCTGCAGGTGTAAGATGTTTGGGAAAAGAGGCACTTGGCTTGATGTCCAGTAGCGTGCGTAGTCCTGTGGTTAGCGACCCTGCCTCTGGACTAAGGGGTTGGGAGTTCGAATCCCGGCTGTTGTCGCTCACCCGACATGTACGCTACTGGAGAGGGTCGCAGTCCTTAGGACGGGACGTTAAGCCGTGGTCCACTGTTCATTGTGCTTGTCGAAAAGAGCTAGGGGAATTTCCCTGGTACAATGAACCTGTAAATCCTGTACATAGCGTCTGTCTTCTCTGTCACGACCAGTGGAAGAGTAGCTCTTCAGTGAGCTAAACTGGTTCGAGATCACTATCACTATCACTATGTGAAGTAAGTCTTTATCTTGCTTGACTTTTAAAAAATTAGCATAATGCATAATTTTAAATCATAAAAATACACATCTTTATACCCTTATATCCATAATGATGGTAATAATGTAAGAAAATGAATTCAATGTAATTTTTAAAACACGAAACCCTGAACAATACATAGTTTGGATAAAAATAACAACCAGATTTATCAAATTTGCCTTTCAGAATGTTGTTGCCATGCCAACATAATGTGTAAGAGCCCCCAGTCCCCAGTCTGTATAGGTTGAACGATTTAGACTTTTTTAATGTTATTTTAAACCAGGCTACTCCAACAACATCCAGCATAGTTACATCATTCTAAGTTTGTACGTATCAAATCCGGTTGTTATCTATATCTATGAAATGTATTATCATTATAATACGGCAAGTATTGAGTAGATAATCCTTAGGTTTGTTTGTGGGCGAATGTACGTTTAAAACACTGTGCTGTGAATGTTTAAAACACTGCGGTGTTCACTGCTAGAAATTAGCTTAAATTTTACGTTATGCTGTTGTAGGTTAAAAAAAAAAACAATTTTCGAAATAATCTTTAAGGTAATTTGTAAATTGAAATCTGTGTTAGGACTTGCTCCTGTGCGTTTTAGTTTAGTCGTTAATTCAGGCACCTGGCCCATATATACACATAGAGAAGAACACAAACGATATGCTTATAAACTAACTTAAAAGCTACCTTTTTAAAACAAGATTTACATAATGCCCCAAGAAAGTGCTGTCATTGTATAAGTCTGAATAGACGAGGATCAATGATATTACCGGAACAGATAAGAAACAAAAATGTGCCAGTTTTCTAAGTCTAGTGTCAAAGGGTATCAAGCCTGGCAAATATAAAACTCCGCCAGGGAGATAGACCTGCATGATCCTATGCAAGCCCTGTTCAGACAGGCGTCTCTCCCCTGACTCCGAGGCCTCCAACTGCCATGGTGACTCCAGGACAATCGTGATTAACGACATGATCTGCTTCATTGTCTACAAAATGGACAGAATCCCAGGGGACGTAATGTCAACAAGACTGGCAATGAAAACATACATTGCCATGGCGACGGTGGTTGCTGTTAGGGTTATTGTTTGCATGGCACTGCGGCCCTGCCATCATTTCATGATTTTGAGGAAGACTTGATACCTATACATATACAGTGCACTCCTCCCCTGAGTTTATAGTGAATGAGCCCCGGGGTCACAGAAAGTAGGGCATCTGGGGCAGAGAGGTCTTCCCAGGGTCCCAAAGGTTTCCAGGAATGTGGGCATAGATGTGGGTCAGAGTCATGCCTGTGGACATTCCATTCCGGTGGACAAAATGCCTATACGATTCCTAGAATTCTTGCGAATTGCACACAATACTGTACCATTAGGCTCCTCCCTGAGACGTCGCCAAAAATGTGTCTTGAGACCTACTCAGAGAACAAAATTGAAGCGGCAAAGAAGCTCGTGTTTGATACCTGCCAGCCAAGCGAGCGTCTCAGCCAGACTCAGGAAACTACAAGGTGTCATTATGTCCGACATATTGCGTGTTTTTCATTCCACTGAGATCTGTCCACGCTTCCCACATTAGTGCCTGCGCCCCTCCGCATGCCTGCTGTAGACCCGGAACACGTCGATATCACTGTGTGTCTTCAGGACCTACAGATCATGAGACAGGAGATGAAGCTCACCCGGGCCTGCTCTATCGACGCCGTAGCTAATTTACGTCTCGTAAACGATCGTCGCCTTTTGAAACGGTCGATGCCATATCGCAGAAGGGCTAACTTTAAGGGTATCAGCAAGGTCCATCCACACCGTGATATTTCGTGGTGTAGAGGTTTAGGGTGTAGGTTAGGGTTTTAGAGCTACGCTTTTTGACCCGGGTTCGAATCCGAGCTTGTGCTTTTTCTTTTTTCAATAATACATTTACTTTTTTTCATGATCCTACCTTACATTTGCAATTAGAATGTTGCTTTTTATACGTTTTATACTTTTTTGGACCTAAAAAAAGTAAAAAAGTTATGATACACTCGGATATGGCATCGACCAGGCATCAAAAGGCGACGACCGTTCTGAAAGGCGACGACCGTTTACGAGACGGAAATTTGCGACGCCGTAAGCGTACAGGCTGATCTATCATCCCTACGGAGGGAGATAGTTGACCTGAAGAACGAGAGAATGTCTGCACCGCCCTGCACCTGGTAGGGCCACCTTTGCTGCCGTGGTGTCCGACAATCCTACCCTGACGACTGCACACGCTCCTACTGGGAGTAAAACCTCTGCACCAGAACATATACACGGCCAAGGCCATGTTGGTGGACCCACCCCCGCACACCCCTACTTCATGAACAAATTTTTTACCAGAGATGGCTACATCAAAATGACCATGACCATGTAAGCAAACAATTATCTAGAGAAAAAAACTGCTGACAAGGGGAGTCACTAAATGTTATCACTGTACTAAAAAAATAATATGGAAAATTAAAGTGTTACTGTAGACATTAGAAAAACAACCTAAAAAAAATTTAACTTTGAACTTTTGCACAAAACCCTCCTCTGTAAATATAAACTAGATAAATGACAAAAACCAGACTGGTGAAATATCCAGGCCTACTAGTAGAAGATGTAAAGTTTACGTTATGTTTTCACCCAACACACCGACAAAGAATATAATACCTGCAGCATTCAGAAAACAGCTAGAGGGCCAACAATTTTCGACTATAGTGTACTAAAACATAAGAAGCCAAAATCGAATATCACGCACTGGCATCATAGAAGCCAATACATAGAAGGTTACTAAGTACTTAAATCGGCTTAATGTGCCATTTTTTTTCAATCTACCATTTACTTCTTTATACATGTAACTAAACCACCGCATATAAACACAACAATCAGGATATGGAAAGCATAATCTTCTTTGTATATTAGGTAATAATCAATCAACGTTTGGAAGCGCACTAACCTTTTGGAAACTGAAAAGATTCAAGAAACATACTTTTTGAACGCGCCCTTTGGGATGATCCATTGACAATATATAGTCTTGAATTTGACTTTGAAATTGTTTTATTATTGAGTTATATGGTGAGAAAGACGTCGTTGAAATGGTGTTTACAGTAATATTTTTACCATAGGCCGCTACGCATAGTGCCCGGTGTCACCATGGTGGATGGGTCGACAGAGGTTGCGCAATGTCTAACCGCACGTTACGCAATGCGAAGCCAGGCCGGCCTCGAAATTAACATATATAACTAAATGGTTTATTCGCAAATTCATACAGAGCTAAAACAACATTGCAGCCTAATAACACAATGTAAAAAGGCTGAATTACGCAGTTTCAGGGAATACACAACTGTACAAAATATCATCAATATTTACAAACCTAACCAAAACTGATATGTACAAACAGTAGTAGGGTGATTACACAATAGGGTATAAGTTACAAAACACTGTGAATGTTGGACGGCTCGCAAGAAGTTGCGCAATGTCTAATCGCACGTTACGCAATGCCAAGCCAGGCCTCGCAATTAACAATGTCCCGATGTCAAAATGACGCTAAATTTCAGCTCGGGACAATTCAAATTACGTTTCGGCAATTTCGGGACAATTGGACAATTCTGACGTCCACGTCATTTAGGAACGCGATCCATCCGTGGGAAGCAAAGGGAAGCAACACTGTCTATTTTTCAGGTCTTTCAATTCACTCTTTTTAGCATTGCTACAATTCGAGCAAGGTGAGCAACTCAGTAATTGTGCACACCCATGCCACCGAACCAGCTATTCCCATTTTGGCGGCCTATGGCCAGCTTTTTAAAAAATCTTTCTTGTTTATCATACTGCAGATGACACAGAAATGGAACAAGAACAGTTAAGACGGAAATATTTGCTATCGGACTTTTGTCAGCGGAAATCGTCCTCAAGTTTGGTCAGTCGTTTTATTCTACCATTATAATAATTAATCTTAGAGGTACAACAAGATGCTTTTCCTTTCCTTCAAAAAAGGACACGACATCGAATGTACATTTTTGCAATATATTGTGACCAAATTTTATCATAATTAGTTAGCCGTCACAAGAACATGACCTACTGACCATTTTTTTCTTTGTTATAGGCTCCACTAAATACGGCAGTCTTCATCGTTAATGAAAATCATAAGATCATTTACTGCCGAGCGGGCAAAACTGGAAGCTCAACAACCGCAGCTGTTTTATACAATTTGGAACATGGTTATAACATGACTGTACGTCAGGTAAATAAAAGTAAACAAAAAATACCATTCACGTTATTAAGCAGACGTTTCTACACTGAAGACGAGATATCTACACGTCTTGCCACGTACTACAGTCTGCTTGTTGTGAGGAACCCGCTAGAAAGGTATGTGCAGTAATTTGCATTTTAAAGCTAGCTATTTTTTACTGTCTAAATAAATATTCCTAGCATTTGCAAACATTTCTCTTTTTGTTTTTCTTTAAAAAAAAAGAAGCAATTTTACAATTCAATCAATTTAAAAAAATGAGCAATTTTACATTTGAATCAATTTTACATTTGTTAGGTAAAAATCGCTTGGAACCTGATGAGGCTGTAGTGGTCATAGAGGGTCAAAGTTCAGGGGTGTAATCAGCACGTCGGCAGAACGTACTGCGCCTGCGCACAACCCTGATTTTTCACGTTTTTCGTTGGATGTTCGGTCAATTAACGTTGCATCACAATTTTGCCTGTTGCAGACGATATCTTTTCCTATACAACATCTGAAAACTACAGACAGGCTGTCAACCTTATATGCTCTAATACAACCTTATATGAGACGTTCTGCCAAAGTGCTATGCACAATACATTACGGGTTCCGCGCAGGCGCAGTACGTTCTGCCGACGTGCTGATGTAACCCAATCTCCTGCGCAGAGCCGTCTCCCGACATATACGTCATCAAAACGTCAGCTCTTGTTAAACAAGTGATCGTGAATAAAGAACTTTGTTATTCAAGGGAAGAAATCCTTCCGAAAATAATTTCATCAGGTTGGTAGAACATAGGATATGTTTTCTTTTACACAACCAGTAATGTCTCTCACCTGCTTACATTTCTTATACCGGCGAGAAGTAGCACTTCAGTCAGAAGCTCTGAGGAAGGTGTCTGTTAGGCAGTGAAACGTAAGCAGATGAGAGACATTGTGTAATTGTGTAAAAAAAACTCCAATATCCAAAAAAGTAATCTAAGCTGTAGATCACCAATGAAACAACAAAGAGAGAACAGGTTAGATAGACGCAAAATCCAGATATTAATAATATGCAATGAAAGAATATATCGTGTTGGAGCAAAATGATTTGAAATTTGGGTTGACTTAAGGGTGTGCCTTAGATATATACCCAAACGAAGTCATTAACGCTTTGGTCATGTACCCCTTCAAAATTGTACACTTTGTGACTTTTTGGCTATTTTCAGAGCAAATTCCACTGTACACTGTGTGACAATATTTGGTATGTGTCACCAAGAAGGTTGGTGTGACTATATTTGGTATGCATGGCCAGTTGGGATTCTTCATGCTCTGGACACTACTGGCCTTACTAGACTGGATACCAGGCGTGATGAACTGTGCCTAAGGTTTGCTCGTTGTGAGAAATACCGTTCTTGGCTGCCAGCGCAAAGGGGTGATGTCCACAAAAGAACACTTAGAAACAGCACAAAACTGACACAGTTTAAGTGCCGGACACAGCGTATGCTAAACAGTACACTACCTTACTGTGTCCGCCTGCTGAATGACAGTTAATGTTATAACAGAATTTTAAGTTTTATGTTAGTGATTTTCCTTGAGGTGTTATCTGTTTTAAGTCGTATCTGTTATGTATGATGCGGTCAAGCTCTGCTAAGATTTGGACTATGTATTGTGTGAAGAAACCGCAATTCAGCCCTGGTGCTGCAAAGGTTTTTATTAGTGAATAAACCATTCTCTCTCTCTCTCTCTCTCTCTCTCTCTCTCTCTCTCTCTCTCTCTCTCTCTCTCTCTCTCTCTCTCTCTCTCTC
This sequence comes from Branchiostoma floridae x Branchiostoma japonicum, assembly GCA_013266295.2. Classification (NCBI taxonomy): domain Eukaryota; kingdom Metazoa; phylum Chordata; class Leptocardii; order Amphioxiformes; family Branchiostomatidae; genus Branchiostoma; species Branchiostoma floridae x Branchiostoma japonicum. The sequence continues at coordinate 26,124,341 of CM023823.1, forward strand.
TCTCTCTCTCTCTCTCTCTCTCTCTCTCTCTCTCTCTCTCTCTCTCTCTCATGCTGATTTCCTGTTGAGGTACTTGGGTCACACTGACACCCAGCAACAGCTATGTACATGTAGAACCAATGTTAGTGACTGTCAGTGTCTTCTGGTGAACACAGCGGTTAGTTATTATTGCTAAGGAATATCAATAATTCCAAATTTTAATCTATGTTGGGTTTTGAGAACAATTGTTACTGAAAAGCACTAAATGGGAATTTTGAGAATAGTTATTAATGCATGGAAAGCATCAAATGTGGGTTTTGGGAATACCTGTCACTGAAAAGCACTACATGGGGGTTTGGAGAACACTTTTACTGTACTGAAAGCACTTAATGGCGGTTTCTGGAACACCTTCACGAAAAAGCACTGTATGGGGGTTTCGTGAACACTTTTACTGAAAAACACGGTATGGTTTTTTTTAAAACACTTCATACTGAAAAGCACTACATGGGGGCTTTGAGAATACCTGTTACTGACGAAAGCTACATGGGGTTTAAAGTAAGAAGAATTGTTATAGGCTCCGTGGGTTTTGGGAATACCTGTCACTGAAAAGCACTTCATGGGGGTTTGGAGAACACTTTTACTGAAGCACTTAATGGCGGTTTCTGGAAAACCTCTACGAAAAAGCACTGTATGGGGGTTTCGAGAACACCTTTACTGAAAAACACGGTATGGTTTTTTTTAAAACACTTCATACTGAAAAGCACTACATGGGGGCCTTGAGAATACCTGTTAATGACGAAAGCTACATGGGGTTTAAAGTAAGACGAATTGTTACTGAAAAGCACTGTATGGGCTATCGAGAATATTTTTTTACTGAAAAGCACTATATGAGTGTTTCGAGAACAGTTGCTACTAAAAAGCACTATATGTGTATTGGTCACTACATGGAGGTATTCAAACAGGCGATACTGGCGAGCACTACATGGAAAAGGTTGATACTGGAAAGTCCATTTTGGAATGGGGAGGAAGATGGAATGAAATACTGTAAGTCCAGTTATGTTCACGAATGCTTTATTTCACGAGATGAAGCAATTTGGGTGTTCACGAGGTATCTGACTTCGCGAGTCGGTATTTTTAACAAAGTGTTGCATGTCTCTGTCGGCAAATTTACCGACAGTCGGCACGGTAATATCAATCATTTTTCGTCGCGTGAGGTACGCGCGAGGTACGCGCAGTTTGAACAATGTAGCAATCAAACATATAAAGGGGAACGCGTTTCTGTCTGCGAAGTGACGGTCGGCACGGCAATATCAATCATTTTTCGTCGCGTGAGGTACGCGCGAGGTACGCGCGATTTGAACAATGTAGCAATCAAACATAAAAGTTATGCGTTTCTGTCGGCAAAATTAAAGTCAGTACGGCAATATCAATCATTTTTTTGTCATTCTAATATCTTTTGTCAGACAATAAGATGATACAGTATAAGTATGGACAGAAATCTCCGCCCGGTCATTCAATCTTTGAGACGACTGAGACGTGTGAGACGAGAGACTGCCACTCTGTACAACATGTTCGCCTGGTTAAAGAGAGCCAATCCTTCGCTGAAGCCTTCCACCACGCCGGGACTGTATTTGCCCCCAAGATAATGTCGGCCTATCTAGTTCGAGTTTAAATTTCTAACAGATGTAACCCTCAGTGTATTGTATATCAAATGAATGCTTGTAGAGGTTGGGGTCTTGACTCTTGTTTGGATACTAACTGTACGTGTATTTGTCCCTAAAAGTAGGCCATATTTTTGACATGTGTAGAAGTCAACATTTTTGGCAATGTTTGAAGCTCTGGAAACACGTATACCATGGTAGGATGCTATTGGAATTCAATTTTGAAACAAAAGTAACCTTCTGTGTTTTTTTTCCAAACGAATGCTTGTGGAGGTTGAGGTCTTGTTTCGTATATACTGTGTTTTGTGCATTTGAAGTTTAAAAATAATCATACTCTTTACCGCAGTTTACACAATTACACTTGATATTCGTTCTGTTTTTGTTCAGACTGGCCTCAGCTTGGATGGATAAGTTTGTCAGAAACTCTCCGCTGGGATACAACGAACGATACCAAAGTATGCTTGAGACGGTAGCTTCGGACAATTCAACACAAAAGGTAATATTGTTTACTTTATACAGTGGCAGAATCTGAACTTAATGGCTACCTTACTCTCCAAGCAGAGGTTTGGGTTTTGGGCTTATTTTGGGCGTGTTTTTAGGCTTTTTTATCGGGCTTTCTTTTTTCACTGAAAGTTTGTTTCTACGCAACCCAACCTCTGCCGGCAGTCGACACTTCAATGCGCTATAAACCGGCAGAGGTTGGGTTGCGTAGAAACAAAATTTCAGTGAAAAAAGAAAGCCCGATAAAAAAGCCTAAAAACACGCCAAAAATAAGCCCAAAACCCAAACCTCTGCTTGGAGAGTAGGCTACCTAAATTTCGGCCATCTTTCAAAGTGCATTTTTAAAAAAAATTAAAAACATGCATGAAATTCTATCCAGTTGCTTGAGTAACTGTTCTCTTGTGTATCTTATTACCTGGGTTTCTAACCTTCATCGATGTATCAGACATATTTCTTTCAATATTTGTTCATTCAAGTGGCCTAATCTGGACTGAATGGCCAGCCGAATATTGGCCAGATTTGTTTGTTTGTTTCGCATAACCGGTAAACCGCCTTTAGGCGTAACACACCAGTTTTGTACCGTAGGTACAATCTGCGTAAGACCTGAGTGTAAGGTTTGAACCACTCACACTGGGAAGGACCCCTACTCTTTTCGATAAGTGCGGTGGGATCTTTAACGGGCTTGAGGTGTGGCTCTCCTCAAACACGGGACCTCCAGATTCACGTCCCATCCGAGAGGACGTCCCAAACCGAAGCTAGGTACTCATTTTCACCTGAGTCGAGTGAGGAAGTGCCTTTCCCAAGGGCACAACAGTGGGGCCTGCCAGCAGGGATTTGAACCCGGAACCTTCTGATTCTGAGTCAACAACCCTAACCATAAGACCACATTGCCACCTCACGTGGCTTTTCAGGTGTACACGCATTAGCTTAGTATTCCCTCATTTGTTGTAGACATATACGAACTACTTATACAGGTTACTTTGGCAAGATGTACATTAGCTGATCACAACTCTGGGAAGGTTGACATCACCACATATATGCTCGGAGGGAGGATGGACTCAATATAAACATTGCCAGGTCATTTTTTACGATCGGCTCGGCCGATTAACTTCAACTTCTCTGTCACAAGTAGGGTCTATTTAGTTGTAACGAAGGGTGTATTTGAAGTGCAGCTATGTGTTAAGCCCCTGTCACACATTCACGAATTTGGCCTCCCGAACGCTAGCCGAACGCCCGCCAACCATGGTTAGGAGTGAGTCGGCTGGCGTTCGGCTGGGTTGGCTACGGTTTTGCTGCGCCAGCCGAATGTTTCAAAATGTTTAAAACATTCGAATTCGTGAGTCGTTCGGGAGGTTCGATCATATCTGGCTGGTTTTCGACCGTATAAGTCAGCAAAACACCAGCCAGCCATCCGGGAGTTAGTCAGCAGTGTTCAGGGCGTGTTCAGGGATCAAATTTGACTCCAGTTGAACCCAAATTCGTTTCGATTCATATAGAAAGGTAGACGTGGCCTAAATCTGGTCAGAGTGCTCACGAACACCAGCCGACCTATTCGGCTGGTGTTCGGCTGGCGTTCGCGGACGAAGGTCGTGAATGTGTGACAGGGGCTTTAGTGTACTTATTTACGACTCCGTTTAACACCTCCAATATGAACAAAATGTAGTAACGGAAGATGATCTGCAGCCAATCAGCACTTTATCAAGCGAGGCAAAATTGACACCAATAAAGCCCCTGTCCACATGCACCTTACATGTTTTTGTACACGGCTGTTGCATTCCAAAACGTGCTCCAGTCAAAAACATTATTTGGCATCCTACGAAATAGAATGCATATGTATTCCAAAACGTGGTCCATTCCGAAACATGGCTTGGAATAACACGAAGTGAAATGCATGTTGTATTCTAAACGTTTTCCATTCTAAAACTAATCGTGATAACACCGACAGTTCCCCTCCCGGTGTCCGGCAGTCCACCGGGCATATATTTCTACATCACTGCTCATGTGCACAGAACGAAATTTACCGAGTGCCCACAGGAACACCCCAGGACCCCTACAGGGTAGCGCCACTGTGGGTTAGCGCTAATAGCTTTTTTAAATGAATGAATGAAGACCTTTATTGTACATTTTTGCCCCACTGGGCTAAATACAGGTCACATGTGAACAATCATATACATAAACATATAAATATATAAACACCTAATATACACTTTCGACTTCCTCTCCCTTCTGAAAAATAGTAGAAATATAGGAGGCTGTATGTTTAATAAGTATTGGTTTGTCGAAGGCTATAAGAAAAATAAATTTCTCTTTACTATTTAAGTATCTAAAGTGGGGGAATTTACTTAATACATATTCGAAAAGAATGTCTCTATCGCTAACATACAAAGGACAATCTACAATAAAATGTATCTCGTCTTCTACTTTCCCTAAGTTACAGAATTGGCAGATTCGTTGCTCTTTTTTAATTTTAAGCGGGCTTTAATTATATATATGACCACGACAGCCGGTGTCCTCCCGACTTCAGATGTCGGCCCGGGGTACGGGCACCAGGGTAATTGTGTCCGAAGCGTAACTCCCACATGATGTGCAGGCTTTAAAAGCAGGCGTCTGTAAAAACTAAGCATAAGGTAGCCAAAGTAGTAAAAAAAGATGCAATTTCTCAAATTTTGTGAGGTGGTAGGAACTCACTGGTTAATGGTGGCCTTATTCTCAGCCAAAGTAGACCATCTTTGACTTTCTGTAACTCTTACAAATTCTCTATCTACTTTTTTTCTTCATATTTCAATCTATTTTGCTCCATTTCATCTTATTTTGTTTAACCTCACTCAATTCTGACCAATGCAAAACTACGAAAACCACACTCTCCTTTGTCAGCACTGCTGAATGACCGCCAGCACTGGGCTCCCAGTCCTGAGAGCGCCTCAGCTCTGGAAAAGCTAACGTCAGCACTGGAAACCGAGAGCTCGGGTGCCATTGAGCACTGGAAAACGAGTGCTGACAAATTTTATGCACAGAAAATGGACTACAACTCACTCCCAAAGGGCAATATCTATCACAATCACTCAACAAAAGTTATATCTTTCATGGTCAGAAATGAAGTTGTTCACGATCCCTTATAGTTATACTCGTTCGTAATCACTACTAGTATATATATAACTATGATATATATAACATCAGTGTTCCGGCAGATTTCTTATGCCCATTACCGCTCTAAGCACTGGGACATTCCAGTGATGGGAAAGACGTCTGAGCACTGGTTTGAAGAGCGTTCCAGAGCTGAAAGGATGTCAGCACTCGGTATCCAGTGCTGAAGATTTTAAAGCACTGGTGTTCCGGATCGAACCCGTGCAGTTGGAATCACTGAGTGATGCTTTTCCGTATACCGTGCTTAAGCCACTGAGCCACGGTGACTATCTATGTAGAGATAGGCTATTTATATCCATAAAGGAAGCTAATGTACATTTTGCACTGAAGTGAACTTGAAAAGTCGCAAATTGTATTATGTAATGTAACAGGAGGGTACCCAAAAACAAATTTGAAATTGAAGTAAACAAATACGACATTGTATGGTAGCTTTAGCAGCGAACTGTTGCATTGGACGGTGTGACCCTTGACCTATAATAGGGGACCGTCCATTCTTCAACAAGGCAGGGGTGACACGTATTCTTCCGTGCAGCGAGCTTTCGTTGCGCGCAGCGAGGTCGCCGAGGAATCTCTTTGCGTGCAGGCGTGAGGAAGCTCTGGGCAGGCGTGAGGAAGCTGTTGGCAGACACGACGCAGGTATTCGTGCGCAGACGAGGAAGCTCTTTCTGTGCAGGCGAGGAAGCTCTTTCTGTGCAGGCGAGGAAGGTATTCGCGCAGAGGCGAGGAAGCTCTGTGCAGAGACGACGCAGGTATACGCGCAGACGACGCAGGTGTGAGCGCAGACGACGCAGGTGTCCGCGCAGACGTTTGCCCTTTGTACTTGTCGGCCACGGTAATTTAGTACCATGACGGAAGGGACACCTCGGGCAAAATCCGTCCTTGTGGGCTGTTTAAGGACTGCTAAGGTGGTAAGCCTCCTAAGGGTCTTCTGTCCGTTTTAAGCAAGAATGTATGAAGAGTCTGAGGCAATGTCATGACAAAATTTGCGTTTTTTTTTGGTGAAGCATGGGCTACGGATGCCAGCTGCGTGTTTGTAATTGAGTAATTTCCAAGCAGATGTTGGGTGGGCGTGGACATCTTCTCTCAATACAATTGCGTCATTTTCACTCTTACAGTTTACAGTTTTCTAAAACAAAGTTTTAACCATTGAAACTTAGAATAACTTGCAATTTTTAAAAACTTTATCAAAGACAAGAGTTGTTTCTTTTCAAAGTGATATAAAATAAAGGCTTTGACTTTGACTTGACTTTGACTAATGTACAATACGAGCGGTTGCTGTTTTTGTTTACATTATACACATGCAAATTATTTGAAGACATATGCAAATTATTGGTAGGCAAATCAGCCAACTGTCACCCACTTTTTGCCTACCGTGACGTCATGGCGATCGCTCGTATGTAGTTACTGTAGAATTTTTTATTGGCTAAGGAATTATAACTCCACATGGTGATGCAAATTAATTTAAAATTGTTCTGTGTTATCTGTGTGCTAGTTGGTGTCCTGGTTTTGATCATACAATGCCATTTAATCATAATTGTCTCCTTTTTACTACATTCTAACCAGTATATTCATAACAGTCTTTATTTTTAATTTGCCAAGAAGTTTTGGGTGGTATTTATTTTCATTTTTATTACCTTTGCTAGGCAGGCTGTACTTTGCTGAATGTGTGCATGTTAATTTGATGTGTTTTTATATTTGTATAATGCGTAATAATTATGTGGATGCATAGTGGCTCATTATGTAAGAAGTTCCCTTTTTGCTTTCTAGCCTTAGAAACACAACATTAAAAAAATGAATAGTCTTTAGCATTCTAGTTGTTTATTGTACCACAGCACAGACAAGAAAAATGATTTTGTACTATATCATCACCTTATATGAATTCACAATATTCTCCAAGCAGACAGCTATGCCAAGCTCAGGGTTTCAAATTTTTCCACTTTCAATACAGAAAATTGTATCACAGTGTACCATGTATGGTGGTTTTTACATTTTTGGATATCGACAAATGGCTTGAAAGTTGCACTCTTTCAAACTTGACATGCTTAAAGCAAATTTTATTATGTAAGATTTTTGTGACAAAACTGTAAAATATAAATAATTGAATGAGCAGTATATGGACGCTACAGCTCATTAGGTACTATGACAAGTATCCTTCCAAGATTTGTTACAAAGAAATTTATGTTAAATGGTGTTACAGAACTTAAAGGAGTGGACAAATTTTTTTCCATTGGCCTCCCCCGGTGAAAATTCTGATTTAGATAATGACTTTTGTATAGAATAATATGTGGATACTTAGTCAGTGGTTCATTCAGTAAGAATTTTGCTTTTTGTGTTCTAGCCTGAAACACAACATTTGAAGAAGAAAATTAGGATTAAATGAAAATCCTGGCCACTTTTACCCCCTTTCAGAACCTATGATTGGAGAACAAATTACATATATACACTGTTGGAAAAAGGGCTTTCTCCAGGATTCATCTCTCCAGCTCTGGACAAAAATTTACCCGCTCCGAACAGAGTGAAATAATAATAGTGAGAACACAGTACAATAAAGAATTTGCCATGATAACTTGGGTATCATCCAAGGATATGAGTTAAATGTAGAGTAAAACTCTCTACATGTCATTAAAGTTTACATTGTACATTGATTGGTACTGAACAGAAATTATTACTGCAGTGCTAGCCTCATGGCTGTCTGTGTTTTCATTTTACAATATTATGTTATCACTGTCAGTGTTCGAAATACCCAGTAGCCACTAGCGCCGCGCAACATGATTTTCTTGCGCACTAGTTGCTCCCTGACTCAGGTAGCGCACCGCGTAATCTGAAAATATGCACCGCTGAACTCAAAATGCGAGCGTTCTCTGTGCAGGCGGCACCAGTACGCACTCACGTGAGCCGAGTCAGGGCCAAATGGGGGGGGGGGGGGCTACATAAAATTCTGATGCGCTACCTAGTTTTTGTCCACACTGAAAAAAAGTATTTCGAACACCGGCTGTTGTTACTTACAATCATACCATGTAGCAGTATCGTTTATGGTACACATTGTACTTGACAGTCAGGATTTTGGTTTTCTTTACCATATTACTAGACATGTACATGACATTGTACAAACAGTGTACTGTATTGTATCAGTTAGTCATTCATACTTTGTCCTTGACATTCCTTTCATTTGCCATAAACTTTGAAATTCTTTACTGGTTTTCCAGTACTTCATTTCATTTCATTACTTACATAAGGCCATGTTGATTTGATTATATGGATGACATCCGCGCGCGCATCAATTTTCGTTCGTTTCCAAAAAAAAAAAAGTTTTCGACCATACTGGAAATCGTACAAAGCAGCTGCAAAATGAGCAAATATATGCCGTAAATAGAAAAAAAATATTGGAAAAATATACTAATATCGTAGAATACTAAAATCAATTCCAAAGGAAGAAGAAAATGTGAAGAAATGAAAATGAAGAGTCTATTATTCGCCATACCATAATCTGTGTGTTTAGCCATTTGTTCAACCTTCATGACCACGTAGATTTCATAATGAAGGCAACTTTTTTTTTTGGCCAAACTTTTTTTTTATTCGCACGCTCGCATCAGTTTTGGGGTACCCAGAGGATGTCATCCATATAATCAAATCAACATGGCCTAATTGACAAATACCAGGGCTTGCGGTGCTTCTTCTCTGTTACATGCAATACTGGTACTAAAGCTCTCAGAAATGTCACCTCTTAATTTTACAACATCTTTCTGTGAATACATATAACCTGATTTGCTATTCCTTACAACCATATTGGCCCAAAGAAGTCTAATTATTTACAACATTTAACATGAGTCTATGACTACTGGAAAGTATTGTCTCATCAAACCCATGAGAATATACAGGGAAGTTTAATAAGCTGATGAAACTATTCACAATACACCAAAACGTGTTGTATACACATCTTCTCAAATAAGAAGCTGATGAAACTATTCACAATACCCCAAAAAGTGTTTGATTGTATACACATCTTCACAAACTACTAGTAGGCTTTCTTATGCTGACCAGTACATGATTCATTTTTGTTTAGAGAATGGCTATCTTGTAATTCGTAGTACTGACAGAGCCAGAATTTTTTCAGCCTGCAGAATTACAAGTTGCTCCTATTACAACCTGGATCCACAAGTTTTATTTGTTCTGCAAACGGATAGAATTTCTACTATGTGGCCAGTCTTAATAAGTTTGACATTTGTGCATTATATATCAAAGCTGTGAGCTCTGACAGAGATTTGCAAATACTCTTAGGATACTCGCAGAGTTGAGAAGGGAGTACAGGAAGCCACTCTTTGCTGCATACGTTGACCTGAAACAGGCCTTTGACTCCGTGGATCGCCCAGCGCTGTGGAAAATCCTTAAGATCTTGGGAGTCCCCACAAAGCTCTTGAACCTTCTTTCCCTCCTCTATTCCTCCACAACCTCCAGTGTTAGGGTTAATGGACAGACCTCCGCTAGCTTCCACATCAACAGCGGTGTGAGACAGGGTTGTGTTCTTGCCCCCACCGTCTTCAACACTGCTAAAGACTTTGTCATGGGAAGGACCATCTCCCAGAGTGCATGTGGTGCAAGCTATGGGAATGTCTCCATAACGGACCTTGACTATGCGGATGATGTGGCCATCCTTGCTGAGATCATGCAGGCCCTACACCTTGCACTCCACATCATGGACTCAGAAACCAGACCTCTAGGACTACAGATCAGCTGGCAGAAAACGAAAGTCCAGAGTCTGAGTGACTACCAACCTCCACCTGCCAACATCACGATTGAGTCCCACACAGTAGAAGTAGTGGATAGGTTCTCCTACCTAGGAAGTACCATCTCTTCTGACTGCAGAAGCACGTCCGACATCAAGACCCGTATAGGCCGCTCATCCGCAGCAATGGCTAGTCTCGGCCACATCTGGTCTAATGGTCAGATATCCACTGCCACCAAGCTCAGGCTCTATAACAGCTTAGTGCTCTCTGTTCTACTCTATGGTGCAGAGGCTTGGACCCTCACAGCCACAGAGGAGCGCTATCTGGACACCTTTGACCAAAAGTGCCTGCGTAGGATTCTTGGCTACCGCTGGTATGACTTCATCTCTAACTCCACAGTACGCCAAAGAACCGGTCAACCACCTGTGTCCTACAAGATCAGACAGGCCCGCCTGCGACTCTTTGGCCACATAGCCAGAGCCTCTCCACCCCTGGAAGCTGCCAGTCTACTGAAGGCAGCCACGCCTGCAGGCTGGTCCAGACCCAGAGGCAGACACAGACGCAGGTGGGGAGACCAGCTGAATGCAGATGTCAACGCAGTGGGCCTTGATGTAACCACAGCCTGGCAGAGGGCACAGGACAGAACCAGCTGGAAGGCAACTTGGAGAGGCGCGACGCTCCCTGGAGCATGCGGTGCTGAGTGAGTGAGTGAGGTCAGTCTTTGATCTTGATATTCATGCAAAAAAATCTCAGAGATGTTACTGTTACAGTAACTTCTGACCTACATTAATTTTGTAAATACCCTGGGTGCTCCGAAGTTTGTAATGATTCTATTACATTTAAAAAAAGTGAATTTCTAAATCTGATTCAAAATCCTAAGTCTTGTTTTTCTTGTCTACTAATGGAATTGCTTAAATTTGTGCAGAGAATCTCATGCCAAGGGTGTAAAAAATAATTGTAATTTATACAAAATATATCACCATACTGCCAGTACTTAATATGTACTTGATAACAATTAGAAAGTAAACTTGTAGATGCTGACTTGTATTTTCCAAAAGCCATGATCTACTGATAGAAATTGTAATTGGTCTTTGATATCAAAAGATAAAAAAATTAGTGAAAAAAATCTTGAACTTGAAGGTATGATCACTGCTTGTAATTTGTAAATTCAATCACAAACATGCTCCTAATTTTTTCATCACACTTAAAAAATGAATTACTAGGTCTGAATCCAGATAGTGATGCAAAAAAAAACCAGTAATCTACTGCTAATTTGTGTCTAAGTCTTTGATATTTCGGCAACAAATCTTGAAGAAATTGTCAACTCTGCTACAGTACTACAGTTCAATTTCATCGATTATCACAACTGTGACTGTGTGTTTGAATTCAACAATAATTATGAATGTAACGTTATCAGTTACTATCCTTAGATGCTTAGTAACAGCTACACTTGTACTGTTGTGGTAGAGTACACATTTTCCTCTGAAGAGGGGCACCAGGCTAGCCCTTATAATTATATGCCAAATAACAGTCGTCTACATTTTGTACTTTCAGAATATAGCACCCTCATACTGTTGGGACTAATTCTACCAGTCTGAGAATAAGATAGTTCAAATTGACCATGCCATCTTGCCAGGTCACAGGCTGTTCAGATTACTTTCTTTGGCCTAACCAGTTGTAGAAACAATATTCCTCTCAGAAGGCCTTGTTATGTTTACCGAAGGAAAACATAAGGCTTTTGCTAAGTAAACGTTTCTTCTGACTCTTCCTCCTCTTCTCCAAACAGTGACCTCTGACCTGGTCAGTAACCTGAACCAGACTGTCTGTTACCATGGTAACTGGTGTTGGGTTACATCATGTTGCAATGTTATAGCAGGGGGGATTTAGACCCCTGTCCTTGGTTTGAGTAAGAATTAACAGAGCAGACCATATGCGAAGGTAAACATTATGCATTTGCTTTGCAAATGTTTACCTTTCTAGTTTTCACATGAAGTTTCAAAAGACATATGAAAGGTAAAGGTAGTCCCATTAGCCTTTTTCAGGCCATAGGGGCATTGGGTAATGTTAAAATAGATGTTAGGGCACAGTATTGATAGGTGGATCTCATCCCTCTCCTTCTGTCTTGTATACCTCCCCAACTGAAGTCAGGTACCCATTCTACACCTGGATGGAGTGAGGAAAGTCATGTAAAGTTCCTTCCTCAAGGTCACAACGTTTATAGGAATGAAACTGGAATCAAACCCTTGACTACACAATCTCGTGTCTGCTCACCTAACCATTTGGACATTTGAGGTCACATAGATATTCAGTATTTTGGGAAGATAGTGACATATATCCCCTGACTGCCTACAATAAGCTGGCCCTCCCTTCCTACAGCAACAAACTGGGGGCGGCTGATGTTAGCGACAGTGCGAATATATTCTCCCTCAGCTGTGAACATCTCCACCCGATTGTTGCCATTATCGGCCACAATGATGCGCCCCAAACTGTCCACACAGATGCCTTCAGGAGACTTAAGGTGGTTACCACCTCCATCACCTTTACGGCCAAAGGAGCCAATGTATGTTCCATTCTTGTCATACTTTAAAACAAGATGTTTTCCCTGGTCAGTGATGAAGATGTTCCCAGAAGCTTCCTTGTCTACTGCAACAGATGCTGGTTCTTTCAGCTGCAACAGTTCTGTCTTACCAAAATGTTGCACTTTGCCTAAATCTTCCTTCAACCATCCAGCTGTTGGATCCTTCCCTTTATCTTTTTTCCTTATTATAATGATGTTGGAAAGTGTGTCTAAGGCAATTTTGTTTTCGTTCCACAATTGTGATGTATACCTATAGCTGGCAAGACAACCTCCCTCCTTAAGCTTGCTGTAGTGCTTAATAATATTTTCCCTCTTGTCCTTCTTGAGCCAACCCTTGGACGTAGTTCTTATCGAAGGGACCCACAGGGTATCATCACGGTCTATGGCAATGTCCAGTGGGCTCATGTTTTTTGTATCAAAATGTCGCAGGAAAACGCCCTTCATGCTGAAGACTTGGATTCGTTCGTTCCATTTGTCACACACAAATATCTTGTCAGTCGAGGACACGGCCAGTCCACTCAGGTAGTAGAACTTGCTGTAGTTTTTCAGTGTTTTTTTCAAGACTAAGCCTTGCATTTTCCCTACTTTCCCTCGCCCACCAAATGTGACAATGTCAGTCTGTTTAGTTCCAAAACCTGTAGACAAAACACGTAAACTAGAAATATATATAAAGGCCAACAACATTTCCTTCATGCAAGTCCAATTTAATCTTGTGCTCCCTGAAGATTCCTTAACTACAGGCAGATCAAATGCTCTATACATTTGTAGATCTTAATATGTACAGTCAAACCTGCTCAAGTCGGTCACCCAGGGGACCGGAGAAAAACGGCTGTGTTGGACAGGTGGCCTCCTTAAGCCTAGGTCACAATTCAAAAAAGGGGCCCGCTCGGCGCGTTTTCGGGCTGTTTTTTGGCACTACCGTACGGGACCTGGACGGAGACTGGCGGGATTCCCGACGGCTGCCCGCCTATTTTTGGCCCCGCGCGGTCGCCGAATTGATTTTAACACAAACTTAAAATCACTTCGGGCCCCGTCGGGCGAGGTACGCCGAAAGGACGCCGTAACCTAACTGCCCGGGACCCATCAGGCGGCCGTACAGGCACCTGACTAAGATATGACGTCACAGGTGCTGATCAGTGCATCAGCTGGTCAGGAAAAGGGGGTTATAGGGGGCATATCATAAACTCCTTCCTCAGACTACGTCGCACAGTTCACCACGTTGTGTTACACTATGTACTTGTGTGTCAGAATCGCGACATAGCTCTATCATCAGTGAGTCGTACTGTCCATGCACGGGTCTGCGCATTTACAAGGGGCGAACCCACCCTCGTCTTTTGCGACAATCCAGTTCGTCTTGCCTCTCTTCTTCAGCTACCAACACCACAATACTAACGGTTGTAACGGTGACGCGCTGTCGCCAACCTCAACCTCAGACGGGCTTGCAGGTTGTCTGCAGGTACGTTGCACTAAACGTTGCATCGCCAACTTCAGTCTACTCTTCACGCGACGTGTCGTACATTAAGAAAAAAAGTGAAAGGTGACAGGCCGAGCAGCACTTATATGTATACCGGCTCAAAAACACGACAGGAGCCCGTCGGGATCCAGCCAGGGACGCGCCAGGATCACGCCTGGACCCCGCCAGGGACCCAACAGCTGCCCGGCCGGACTGCAAGAGCCGGTCGGCACCCTACCGCACCCCGCACGGGTAAAGACGGGAGACTGACCAGGCATCAGACGGGTCCCTGACAGAAACCTCAAGGGGACCAAAAGATTATGAATTTTAATTAGAAGCCGCCTCAAGGCCGGCCCCGACAGGGAGCCGTAAAGGAACATTTAATTGTGACCCTGACCGCCGGCGCACGCTCGGCTTCATGACGCCGGCCGGCGTCTACCCGGGGAACATGCCGAGCAGGCCCCGTTGGTAATGTGACTCCAGCTTTAAAGAGGGTCGATTCTCCCGACTCACAACATGACTGAGAGTTAAATACTCTCCTACTCGAGGTGTTTCAATGTCAAATACTGCAGGTATCTTTAGACTTCACAGGGCCTAAACTTCACAGTTTCCGGCAAAGGAAGCAATGTTTTCAAATTCGAGATTCATCAAGTTCAATTACGTAGTGTACTGTAATTTTCTGAGTACGCACGGCGTTATCAACATTTTTTAGCACTTTGACAGGCTACCGACTGGATAACCGTGAGTGTATTCACGGTTAAATCGATTTCTATCCACAGTGTACAGTGCAGTACATCGACACCACGGATGATACAAACTGTAGTACTGTAACTTTAATCGTTCCAAAACACGATTTAACCCTACCGAATAAGTTTTAATTTTGTCGAGAACAATTACAGCACGCTGAAATTCCCACCCATATTACGTAGTAGACTGCTCCATTTACCCAAAATGACCCAGCGGCAGCCATCTTTGTCCTATTAGACGAAAACATCACCCGGCAGTAGAAATCCAAGACAAACTGGTCGGTGAGAATCGATGTCGCCTCTGATTTAAAGAATTTAAAGAATTATGACCCCGTCGACCGGCCGCCATGGGAAGGGATCGGGCTGTTGGCGGACCCAATTCGTGGTGGCAATGGCCAGGTGGCCAACCTGGGCAAGTTGGTTAACGCTTGCGTCAATGGTGAAAATTTTTGGGACCTAGAAAAAGCGGCCGCGATGGCCAGGTGGCTGGGTTGAAGAGGTGGACGCCTGGGCAGGTTTGACTCACGGTATATATAGGAACAGACAAACTGTCACTGTCCCTAAGGCCAAAATGGCTAAAACAATTTATTATAATAAATTATATCTTTTCTACACTATGCTAAGATGTATAACAAGTCAGTGTCTTGTAGTTTACCCATTTATAGCAACTTGCCATATGCCACTTGCCAACTGTGTAATGTTAGTACTGTACTAAGTTACTGTAATGTTTTGGTTTTCTTGGTCAGTGATGGAGATGTTCCCTTTCTTGTCTACTGTGACGGATGCTGGCCATTTGAGGAAATATTATCATTCTGTTCTTTCTTCATGGAAGGAATTACACTATGGGCGAAGTGAAAAGTTGGTTCGGGCCAAGTATAAATGATCATATCAGGCAAGTGGATTTTTGAAACTTGTCCAACCCTGGAGTCAGAAACAAAACATCAAAACGCAAGTCGATTCAGTACTAACCATCAACATCTAAGTACAGGTGTTTGCTTCCCTCAAGGGGATCAGTTGATAACCCGCAACCATTTCTGGGGCAGGAAAATAGGTAGCTGTGTCCAGTATAAACATTGTATACCTCAACCTGGAAACAAAAATATTATTTTGTAACATCAACATACAAAAAACACTCAGGAATTAGTTCCAAACAAAACATAGATGACTGTGTACTGACAAATTAGTTATTATATATTTGCTTACCCAGTCCAGTGTGAGCGTGTCCTCTCCTGAAGTTGTAAGTCGAAGCCGCATGGGATCACCAAAATTGGAAGCAGCAAAGAATCGATTGTGCTTGGCTCTTGGATGTTGTGCATGTGTGAAGATAAAATCAAAGATTCATTATAATACTGATGTGAAGGGTTATGGGTTTACATCATCATCATGATGTTTACAGGTTAACTTTACATAATATCTGAGTGTGTGATATCAAAATGCAAATGAAAAGTAACTCATTCATCACTGACAGTGCCACCAAATCATGAACACAAGAAACTATATGCAAGTTGGTTTTAAACATTTAGCATTATCTTATTGTACTGATCATGTAAATCTGTTACCTGAGAAAGACGAAACATCAGATTGAGACTGCATAGAGCAGCTATGTACAGGATACACATATTTGATATTACCTACCCGGCTTTTGTGAGTCCTTGTACAGTTGTTTTCGTACAGACATTATCACAAACGTCAGAAAATATTTCAACTGTCAAAGCATCTGGACTGCCAGGGTTTGGATGACTATCGATGATCCTGAATGTTAGTCTGTGATTCCCTGTTTGACAAAGCAACATACTATCAGATCTGGTACGGTGACCACCTCCGTAAGGTGACCACCTTTGTCAGTCCCTTGAAATATCCCCGTTAGGGGTGGGTGCCAGTTTGACTTAATTAGATCCAGTTCCAGAGGATCAGGACGTGGACCTGATTTTAGTATTAGGCCACAATTTAACTTGTTGCTTCTCAGATTCGCCTCTTCATTTTTTTCTGATTTGCAAAAAAAAAATTAAAAATTCTGGTTCTGAATCGAAATTTCAAGGTCGAAAATGGTTTTCCGTTCATGTTTCTACGCTGCTGCAGGGAGTCGTGAATTTTTGCGTTAAATTTGTTTGTACGCAACATAACTTGAGAAAACGTGGATGGTTGTTAATGATATTTAGTGGATGGTTAGTGGCAGCAAAAATGAAGGTTAAGTTCGATAATGGGCCTCCTAGCAGCTGTTTTAGGTATTGCAGTGTAACATTTAAATTTGAGGTAAAATTTTACACAAGTGTCAGGTCAATGATTTTTGAGTAGTGGAAAGCTGTTGGGGATGGGGGAAATTGTGTGAGTTTGGGACTTCTAGCAGCTTGTTTGGAACTGCAGTGGACGTTTTTGTTTTTAAATTTTTAAGCTTCTATCTTAGTTAGTTGTGAATGAATTTTATTCAATTTTGACAGGTATATTCCTTAAGCGATGATGAACATATACAGCTGTATCTACTTGCAATCAGCATCTAATCAACGGATATGAATAGCCTTATGTTTAATTAGCCAAATACGCACAACCCGGTGTGTTTTCTTACTCCATCTGGCGAGCAGATGTGCCGTGGAGTGCACCGCTCGGCTGAGGTCTCAAGGGGATCACATCTGGACAGGACCCCAGAAAGTGCGAAATGGAACGAAATGGAACGAAATGGAGCGAAATGAAACGAAAAGGAGCGAAATGGAACGAAATGGAACAAATTATGTGACAGATGGACCCCATTACAGTGGTGGGTTTCAAAACAATGGTTACTTCTTACTAAAGGGCTACACTAGTTTAGCTTTTTTTAGTGTCGACATGACCAGGAATGTTGCTTACGCCAGTCATTGATTACATTATCATCGTATGGCCACGTAGGCTTCATAAATCTTCACAAATTCCATACAGATAGATACAGAACCCATCACAGTTGGTTTAGACGTGGCAACAGGAAGGTTTTAGCTGTAATTTGATGGATTTCTCATGAAGTTTTCATTGCAGATTATTTAAGCTTTAATCGGATGCTTGTCCTAAAAAGTGCTGGAAGCATGTGACCACGATGATCCGTGAGGCAGGCAAAGAATCAATCATAAATGTATGGATACCTTAGCAAGATTATAGACCTGCAATTTAGGTTGAATACGTGAAAAAATGCTCTTGGTTGCGATTATACACAGTCAGATAGTCCAATCAAAAGAAAATTGCATATTGATTTACAAGTATACTGCATTAATTTTGCATATTCATGTTCTTCCCACATTAACAATATAAAACAAAATATCTACACCTGATGAAAGCATGTGTTCTACGAACTCTAGTTGTATATAGGAAGACTACTTGTCTAAAAAGACGGCTTTTCCTCGGTCTCCTGGGTGGTCATCTTGGACAAGTTTCACTGTACCTGGTGCATTATACATGTACATCTGATGATATTGGATAGGTTATACTACAGGTAGTACCAGTAATGCCTCGACGGATGGGTGGGTTGGTACCAGAAGTGCCTCGACGGATGGGTGGGTTGGTACCAGTAGTGGTGCCTCCAAGGATGGGTGGGTTGATACCAGTGGTGCTCCCAAGGATGGGTGGGTTGGTACCAGTGGTGCTCCCAAGGATGGGTGGGTTGGCACCAGTGGTGCTCCCAAGGATGGGTGGGTTGGTACCAGTAGTGCCTCGACGGATGGGTGGGTTGGTACCAGTGGTGCTCCCAAGGATGGGTGGGTTGGCACCAGTGGTGCTCCCAAGGATGGGTGGGTTGGTACCAGTAGTGCCTCCAAGGATGGGTGGGTTGGTACCAGTGGTGCCTCCAAGGATGGGTGGGTTGGTACCAGTGGTGCTCCCAAGGATTGGTGGGTTCGTATCATCAGGTTCTGTCATCACAATGAAGGTAGTGGTCCAGTTTCTGGATCCTTGCATATGCATTAGGGGAACCTGTACATGTGAGTGTAACAATATTAGCAATATTATTATTACTCCGTGAAGGAGGTATACCTCCTGCGGGAGTATTGTGGTCAGCCGTTTTTTCGTGTTCACAGCTAAAACCCACGGTTCCCTTTGTTTAATCGGCATGTAATTGTTTACGTCGTCTGCAGGCATGCCCGTGATGATGCACATATTTTAATATCTACCGTAGCTGTTTTTGCGGTCAATGTAATATTTCAGAAGCACCCCTACATTTAGAGGCATATGAGACTGGCCGCAAAAAACCCGTTGTTTTGAATAGCGGGGGGGGGGGGGGAGAAAACGTTAATGAAGACCAGATGCGCCATAGTTAATAAGTAATTTCACCACTTTCGGTACATGAAATTACTGATGGGGGGGCTTAGGCTAGCAATTCAATTGTAGCTATTGTTGTCATTTGTGCGTGTGTGAGCTAATTTTGCATTTACCATGCAGTTGCATCAGGAGGCTCGGGTCTTAATTTGTTGTTTTGTGTCAGGTCGTTTTAATTCTCTGGGCAAGATGTTTATTTTACGGTTGTTAGGCCCAGTTTAGACGAAGCATTTCGCGACAGCGGTAACTGCCGACAGCGGCACGCCGACAACAGGAACGCCGTCTAGAGAGGATTCCCGACAGCGTAGTCCCGCTGTCATGAAATTTTCTGCCGACAGCTCCGAAATTGTCGGCCGACAACTCAGCGGGAGTCCCCGACAACTTAAAAGTGCGTATAGAGAACTCGCGACAGCGGGAGGTCAGAGTTCAGCATATGGCGCGGGCTAATTAGCATATAGCGCGGGCTTTCTCTCTCTCTCTCGTTCTTCAAAATGGCGGAGGGTGGTGCTCGAGAAGGAGGACGTTGTACCTGGAGCGCTCCAGAAACGCGGCTTCTGATCAGTATTTGGTCAGAAGAGGCCATCCGCCAGCAGCTCGAGTCCGCGAGGAACAAGGTGGCGTATATTAAGATCATGGAGCGTCTGACTGAGGCGGGATACAGCCGCACACTTGAACAGATCAAACGGAAAGTTCGCGACCTGCGCCTGGCTCACAGAAAGGTGCGGGACAACAACAACCGTAGCGGCAGGGGCAGGGTGACGTGCCCCTTCTACGAGGAACTTGACGTTTTTCTCGGTGGCAGAGAGGCCATCGATCCTCAGTCCCTCCTGGAGTCACAGGATCACAGAGGTAAATATTGAACAAATTATTGTATGTGATGAGTAAAAAAGTGATTTTCACACGTAAAAGAAGCAGTGTTCTTGGGGGGAGGGGGGCACATCCTTTGAATTTTGTAGGAAAGGTTGAATTCAGAAAGCTACACAACAGTCTCAACTGCTAATTTCGTGCATTTTTCTTATTATTTATCACCCAGAAAACCTAGTTTGATTCATTTGTAACATATTATTTTCCATGATTAAATTTAAACGGTTTTATGCCAGAAAATTTGCAATGAATTGTTTGGGAGTCCTTTTGAATGAGTAGAGGAAATGTTGATAATGTTAATGTTTTTAAAATCAACAAGGAAGGCTGAATATTTTACAAACTTCCATGTATGTATTTAGCTGCACTCTTGATGTTGTCAAAGTATACAGGCCAAAATTTTCACTTTGACAAGCCAAACCTACCTTTACTTCATATTTTCAAGAATCATCTCCTGAGGCTGACAGTGAGGAGGAGGAGGAAGAGGAAGAGGAGGAGGAGAACAATGATGCTGTGGATGAGTCTCAGGATTCTCCACGTGAGCCGACACCACCTCCATCAGATGACACAGAAGAGAACATCAATGTGTCGATGGACTCATCTTCATCAGGCAAGTCTGTTTTTGCCTGTTACAGTTTTTTTTAATGTATAAATTCGTGGGGATTCATCCCTCAGGATTCATCCCTCAGGATTCATTCATCAGCTAACCGACATCTCGCACAGGTACGCAGTCGTCCCTCAGTAAGACATCTGGAGCCGCAAAGTTCCCGTTTAGAACTTTATTTCAGCCTGACACACCTGTTTTTTTTAAATATTTGGACAGGAGAGCACATTGTCATTGTTTGACCTACCTGTTGTGTTGGGATACCTGTTGCTGCTTCTAACTGCTTCCTGTTTTTGTATATGGTAGGTCTGGATACTCCATCCATTGACAAGTCGGCAAAGAAGACTCAACCAGGTACAGTAAAGTTATAAATTTGCAATAACCAATTGTAAATCTGTTTTTAACTTTATTAGGATTATTCTTGCAGTATTGTTACATGTTGTAATATTGTTGTTCTCCTCTTTTCACAACTAATAGAGAAGAGAAAGGCAGGAGAAGTGGAGAAGAAGGGAAGAACAGACAACAACAAAAACATGAAGAAAAACCCAGGTCATTTACATACAAATACTAGTAGTTTTTTTCATGAAAATATAGTTTGTCAATATCCATTAAAATGTTTGATTTTAAACAAAATATATTTCTTTTAATCTTGTAATCAACTGAAATATCTGTTCAAAAGCTTCAAGTTGGAATCAGCTATTGTTAATTGACCAGATGGTGGTCCTATGGAAAAACATATCACCTTGTACATTGTTAGTAACTCTGTGTTACATTTTTTAGGGTATCGGAAGAAACCCCGAACCAAGAAGTCGAGAATAGAAACGGCGTTCTCAAAGTTGGAGAAGTCTATGGGCAGCCTCCAGGAGGAGCAGGAGGGAAAACAGCAGGAAGCAGAGCGCAAGAAGGCAGCAGAGTGGAAGGAACATGACCTCATGGTGGTAAAAATGCAACAGGAGCATGAGACACGTATGGTGGGTAATATGATGGGCCAATTCATGGCCATGATGGGTCAGTTTATGGGTCAGACCTTTCAACAGGGAAGCAGTCAGTACCCCCCGAATTCTGGCGGTCGGTCTTGGAGCTCATCCATGCCACACAGCACTGGCCCCTCAGGTAGTCAGTACACAAACACTTATGGTGGACAGTCCGCTGCCTCCCCCATGTCTTACCATCCCGGCCCTTACCCCTCCACTGCTGGAGGTCAGTCCTGGGGCTTGTCCATGTCACACAGCGCTGCGTCTTCAGGTAACCGGTACACCAGCACTCCTGGCGGACAGTCCCAGGGCCCCTCCATGTCACACAGTGCTGCGTCTTCAGGTAACCGGTACACCAGCACTTCTGGCGGACAGTCCCAGGGCCCCTCCATGTCTTATGACAATCCTGCCCCTTCCATGCCACATTGTTCTACTCCCCCAGTTAGCGAGGACACCCCCACTTCTGACAAACCTACATATACCCAGCTGTAGGAAAACTGAGGTGTATTCTGTTATGAGGTAGCTGCTTAGGATTCCCCGTTGGGAATGTTTAACTGAAACTGTTAAATACCTCTGTTTCATGTGGAATTTTCTTTTGTTGCTACATACCATACAAGCCATAGTCATAGATAATATATATATTTTTAAAAAGTGTTCAAAGTACAAAACCATATTTTGATGTTTAACATATCACGAAAGTGCAGTTTATTTGTGTGTAGAACTCTCAGGGAAATGCAGTAAAAGTTGTACGTTTGTATTCTATGGATACTGCAACTACTACTAGTACACATAAACATACTATTTTGTCATATAAGTTTTCGGTCTTGGAGCTGATCCATGCCACACAGTGGTGGCCCCTCAGGTAGTCAGACAAACCTACATATACATAGGAATACTGAGGTGTATACTCCATGTTTTCTTTATGATAAGAAGAAATGGAGGTAAGAGTTTTCAGCTTAGGTTATGAGGTAGCTGCTTAGGATTCCCCGTTGGGAATGTTTAACTGAAACTGTTAAATACCTCTGTTACATGTGGAATCTTCTTTTGTTGCTACATACCATACAAACCATAGTCATAGATAATATATATAAGTGTACAAAGTTAAAACAACATTTTGATGTTTAATGTAAAAGGAAAGTGCAGTTTATTTGTGTGTACACCTCTCAGGGAAATGCAGTAAAAGTTGTACGTTTGTATTCTAAGGATACTGCAACTACTACTACTAGTACACATATCTCATTCTATCAAAACTTGTTGCAAACATAAAGATACTATTTTGTTATAAAAGTTTACAGAACTATATTTGTCTTGAAGGCAGGGAAGGAATGAAAAACTATATTAAATAAAAGAGTTACACATGTACTTAAATGTATTTGTCATGTGTTTTCAAGTGTTTTGAAGTGAAAAGACTGGCTTCAAACAGGCAGACAACATGTACTAATCGCCCTCTTCAGCGAAAAGCCTGGTCAGGGCGTCCCGGGCTGCATTGGGAACGCCCAGCCGCTGGGCAACAGGACGCCGTAGGTCTCCTTCTTCGGGTATGGGGATGTCGAAGTCCTCGTCTCTATGCACTTCGCAGACATTGTGCAGCACGCAACAGGCCCCCACGATGGTAGGTACGCGGTCAAGGCTAACATCCATGCGCTTGGTCAGCACCCTCCACCTTCCTTTTAGGCGACCAAAGGCGCATTCCACAGTCATCCTCGCCCTGCTCTGCCTGTAGTTGAAGTAAAACTTCTCTCGACTGAGGTGGCCATTGTCGGGGTACGGCTTCATAAGCCACGGCAGGTGTGGGTAAGCAGCGTCTCCCAGGAGTACTACTGGCACGGTTACGCCGTCGATGTCTTGTGCGAACTCCTACAAGTGACATGACGCAATAACAAAAAATTACAAGCCTTGTTGTGGTTAAAAACGTATTGAAAGCAGCAATACATGTGGTACATTTTTCTGTAACATGATTTTAGTATTATTTTTCTATGTTTGATATGATGCATGGCATGGATTGAATATTTAAATCTCCACCAATGGCAGAAAGTTACCCTTACCTGAGGAAGCAGGGTCCCGCTCTCAGCCCGTTGGAAGAGAGTTGATTTTCTAAGTACGCGGGCGTCATGCACGCTTCCAGCCATGCCGACGGAGATGTCTGTAAACCTTTTAAAACAAAACAAAATTGTTTTGCAATATTGTTTATCCTTGTCACGGTCTATTGATATGGAATTCATAAAAAAATGACACTGTCTTCATCGCCCCAATGAATATTTTCACAAGCAGTTTTTAGATTGGATAAACTCTAACTAGCTGTGGGAAACATACCTGTACATGTGATCTACGACCGCTTGTAGAACGACGGAGTACCACCCCTTCCTGTTGTAAAAATCCGTTCTATCCTTTGACGGTGCCTTAATTGGTATGTGCGAGCCATCTATCGCCCCTGCACATTGGGGAAACCCCCACCTCTCCTTGTAACCCTGGATGGTTTCTCGCAGTTTCTGTCCGGTAGGGAAGGTCAGGTATTCTCGAAATAGCACTTGGACTATTGCGTCACACACATCATGCACAATAACGGAAACAGAACTTTCACTAACACCGAAGTTGTCAGCAACACTTCTCATCAAGTCTCCAGAGGCCAGGAAGTATGTGCAGATCGCGAGTCGCTTGACTGCTGGTATTGCCGACCGCATCCTTGTGTCGCTCATCTCCAGGACTGGGTTGAGTTTTTCACAGAGCATCTGAAATGTTCCTTTCGACATCCGGAACCGCCTGAAGAACTCGGTATCGCACAGTGTGCCCTGAACAAATTCCTGCCAAAAGGTCGCGGGTGCCCTTACATAACGCCAGATTCTCCGGTGGACAGGATCGCCACCTCGTGCCAAAGCAATGGCAGCGGGGAGGTAAGCAGGGTGGATTCTAGCTGCGCGACGTCTCAACAACATCTCCCGGTATCTCAACCGCCTCCTGCGTGCACCCCTTGCTCGTTGCCTCATATTTGACAACACGCGCGTGACATACATAAAGAAAAACATCTGAAAAACGGCGAGGAAAAACATTGGCGGTTCCCCCGCCATTTTCTATTTCGCGCGTTATGTCAAAGGTCACAATGGGTCAGGTTAGGTCGCGACCGCAATCCAGCCGCCATGGGTGTCCTGCCAGACTTCCGGGCGGTGTGTATAAAGACGTCGCGACAGCGGCGTCCCGACAGCGGGAAATATTGCCGCTGTCGCGAAAATCTGTGTATAAACTGGGCCTTAGGTAGTGCTCATATACTGTTTACTTCGCTATACTGTTCCCAATCTGCAAAATTAAAACTCCATGGAGAGTTGTCGCCTATGACTACTGGACAATGTTTAATTTAACATTACATGACTTTTCACGGGTACCTCGGTGTACATGAACAGAGCAGTGTTGTAGCCAGCGTCCGTTTTTCCATCATTTGACGGAATTTTCCACTCATGAAGGACAAAAATTCTACCCATTCCGTCATCTTTGTTAGACAAAATTTGGCGTTTAAAGATATAGATTATAGACAGAGCTTGAATTTTGCAAAGATCTCCAGAAAATCGGGAAATTTTCTTGTACTTGCCATTTATAAAAAAGGTACAAAATCTTTGTTTTCTTAAGAAAGATGTAAGAAATTACACTCAATTCATAATCAGACTCACACTGTTTTCCTACTTGGTATGTAAGTTTTTTCTATTAATATTATTATCATTCTTCTGACTAATAATAAATGAATAACTAATAATAACACCTTACCGTGGAGTTGCCTTGATCCTGAGTGTTGTGATTCATCCCCAGAAGTATTCCCGTTGTTATGAATGCAACCATGACCAGGAAAACTACTGAAGCGATGAGCCAGCCGTAACGATAGAGCAGAGAGTTATCTGTTGAAAATGATCAGAACAGCGAGCAGATTAAATTTGGACTGAGCAGAACACTTTGGACTGGTGCTTCTATTCTAGCCTTTTACTACTTAAACCTGCACATCTGATATTTTGTGGAGAGGTTCTCTGTTACCCAATGGATCATAATAGTAATTAATACCCCCCCCCCCCAGTGAGACCCTTCATGTTTCATTGAAAACGAAAAAATCTCGAAATAAATCTCAAGAAATTTTTCTAAAAAATCTCGAAATTTAAAAAATTTAGAGATTTTGATAGCTAGTACAAAAATCTCGAGATTCTTCAGTAGCTGCTGTAAAAAATTTGGAGATTATTTTCAAAATATTTGTTTTTTAAAAAAGAGTTAAAACGAGTTTAAAATAAGCTATAGCCTTCATTTCGTGTTAGCTAGCAGTCAGTAGATCAATAATCCCACTGAATATGGCACAAAGATGACTAATTTTTCTAAATAAAATGCGAAATAAAAATTGAAGACACAGTCAAAATAAGTGCCGACGATCGATTCACGCCCGTCTAATCAGGGGGAAAATTCAACATTTAAATGCCGACGGAGATAGGGGCTGCAACTCGCTATGGTGCGCCGCACGACGGACGAAAGGACAAGTTGGTTTTGGGCGTTTTGTGGTACTTTTGGTGGCCGAAGAAAAGGCCAAAATGCTCCTCCTCTGACCTAGCTTTGATTTCTTTGAGTTGTCAGGGGCTGCTACTTGACAGGGCAAAACTGGCTACCGCATGTCGTGTGTTGGTCACCGCGCTTCCTGACCAGATACATGTAGAAGACGCCGCAATCTTTGCACAAGTTGGTGACATTTTGTGGTTCTATTGGTGTCCAAAGAAAAGGCCGAGACGCACCTTCTCTGACCTAGCTTTGATTTATTTCTGTTGCTAGGGGCTCCTACTTGGCAGGGTAAAACTCGCCAAACGCACGTTGTACGTTGGTCACTTCGCGTCGTGACCAGAAGACACAATTTTTGTGCTAGTTGGTCACGTGTTTTGCATTTTCTGGCGTGTCCAAAAACGCCAAGACGCCCCATGACCTCACTTTGATTTCTTTACAAGCAGTGGAATATGAAATACTAGGCCTCCCAGAGGAAAAGGGGGTAGGTCGATTTTGATTGACTTTTTTTAAATTTCAATTTGTACCTTGCAAAAAAATCTCGAATAAAGTATACGTAAGGCTCCCATTTTTTTAGACTTACATAAAACTACAAAAACTTTCAAATAACATATAAATCTTAATATTTATATATTATAATTGTTTCTTGCAATTGATATCAATTTTCTGAAAAATCTCGAGATAGGCAGAAAGTGGGGGATATAGGAAGAGTTGGCGAAGTGGGGAAAAGTGGGAGAGGCAGAAAGTGGGGGAGGTAGGAAGAGTCGACGACGAAGTGGGGAAAAGTGGGAAAGTTAGAAAGTTGGAAAGTGGGGGAGGTAGGAAGAGTCGGCAAAGTGGGGGAAAATGGGCTCAAAGGCCGACTCTTCCTACCTCCCCCACTTTCTGCCTCTCCTACAGTTCTACATGCACATGCAATCTTACCTCCTGTCCAGTGTTTGGGAATGTATGGTACCTGTCCGTACATCACATTTGGCTGTAGTACTTTCATGTGTGGATGGGATTGAAGCTTCTGTAACTTGCTGGTGTCTTCTGCTGGGAGTCGGCGACTGTTGGTGTTGGAGGGATCCTGTAGCTTGTGTTCATCACTGGTGTTGTCAGCTGTTTGCTGTGTGCTACCGTCTGCTTCGTACATCGGATTTGTTAGCTCTCTTTCGTTGGGATCCTCGTATGTGACAGCATATGCTTCGATGTCGATATCGCCACAGATGTCAACATCCCCAGTATCAGGGTTGATAGTGTCATCTAAACTCTCTGGTTGCTTGATATTACTAGTAGGTGCCCTGTCTATCTCTTCTAGATCACTAGCGTCTACAGGTGGCAAAGAGACAGCATTGTCCTTAAACTTGCTGGTGTCCTCTGCTGGGAGTCGGTGGCTGTTGTTGTTGGAGGGATCCTGTAGCTTGTGTTCATCACTGGTGTTGTCAGCTCTTTGCTGTGTGCTAATGTCTGCCTCGTACATCGGATTTGTTAGAACTATTTTGTCGGGATTCTCGTATTCATGTGGAACAGCGTATTCATGGACGTCGATATCGTCACGGATGTTGACGTCCCCGGTGTCAGGGTTGATAGTGCCATCTAAACTCTCTGTGGTGTCTGAGTGCTTGATAGTAGGTGCTCTGTCTATGTCTTCTAGATCACTAGCATCTACAGGTGGCAAAGAGACATCTTTATTTGCCCCAGAGGCACTATTGCCTTCAGTATTGTCCTTAACCCGACTTACATGGATGTTCTTATGGTCTGTATTTTCAGCTATATTCATTGCCTCTGCTGCTGATCTTTCTTTATCGTTTCCAGGGGAGGTTGACATTATTTTTGAGTCAGTGTTTTCAGTGTACAAGACACTTACTTCTTCACGATCACTTTCGAACAGGCTTGCTGACCGGTGTGGATTCTCTTCAGTCTGACATATGGGGATGTTTTCATCACTACATGTACCTGGTGCAAGTGCAGAGATCAAGTTTAAGGATACATTGTATGTGATTGTGTTTAACACTCTCAACTTTCACTCGTAAAATTTCCCTTTTCCTATTTGACAAATGCTACTTATTGAACATAAAGGTTTCAGACGAAAAGAATTTTACAAGGATGTTCTGTGAGTCATGTAATGTATATACATATGATCGTAATAACTTGGACTCTTACTATTTCATTGAAAGACTGTTGAATTCTTTTTTGATCATTACAATAGTTTCATGATCATTTATTTGTTAAGTCTGAAGGAGGCGGGTGCGGGCTTCCTACCACCTCCTTTTTTTCCCTTTTGTTCTTTAATTATTATGTGTATACTATGTATGGATAAATAAAAACAAAAGTCTACAAAAAAAAACAACCCTGCAGACCACAGCATTGATTATTATAAAAATGTCTTAAGATACGAATGAGAAATCTGAGGTTCCAAACCTTCAGAAAGTCTTATATGCATGATGATCACAACGACTGCTGAATTCAGATATCACCTTAACAGCAATGTTAACAGTAATGTTACAAGAAAAAGATAAGTGATGTCACAATCATGATAGGAGTGATCGCCATGACGTCATGGCCAGCAAGTGGTAGGGAAAAAGCAGGTTGGGTGATTTGCTTATATAATACCTGGTCCAATAATTTGCATATTATGCATAAACCAATAAATTGATGTAAACAAAAACAGCAGTCACTAGCCCATATACACAATACAGGGTAAAACCCCCCTTCCTGAAAGTAGTGTGGTATAGTCCATTGATTGGTCAGTTTTGCACATGCATAAACCAGTAAATTGATGTAAACAAAAACAGCAATCACTGGCCCATATACACAATACAGGATGATCCCCCCTTCCTGAAAGTATTGTGGTATAGTCTGTTGATTGGTCAGCCTTCAGCTAGAAAATATTTACGTTGACTTGAAGTGTATGATCATTGCGTAATTCACAACGTAATTCAAAGTTCCTGGATGTTCAGCATGGGGGAAAATAATATTGATATCGCTTAACAAAACACGCGCCCTGCAAGCGAAATTCTGTAAAAAGTCGGCTAGTCATGTATGTATTGAAGCATATTATTGAAAAATAGCACTCCCTTCTGGACTTAAGGACTCCTTTACAAATTACTCAGTTTTGTAACTGCTCCTGGCATATTTGTTGGATATATCACTTTTTGCTGCCATCTATCTTAATTTTATGCCCTGTATGTTATATACTAAGTAGATTAAAATACTTTATACAATCATACGTACATAGCTGAATTTTGTATGATACCCATGACTGCACATGTCCCTTCCAAAAAAGAAATCTGTCCCTTACCTGTCGTGGATGATATGTCTTCTGACATGGTTGTTCCAGACATCCTTCAGTCAAATCCTTAAAGGAACTGGTTATTAATGAGAAAATGCTTGTTGGTGTACTAAGTGAGTACTGCTTACTACATCTAGCACTGACTATCTTTTCCTGAAATTTGAGGTATACTAAGACCACACCAATTTGATTTGTTGGTTTTCAGATGAGCTAACTGGAAAAACATAATGAAAACAAAGCCTGAGGACCAGGTTTATGCCTTGGTGCATTCAATTGTATGGAGTGAATACAGTCACATTCAATTTTTCCTCTGGATCTCTGCCCTCTGCTTTTATGATGTGTGCTTGCATTGGTATCACCTTAAAATGTCTGAGAATCAAGGATTCGAAATATATTCTTGTAGCCAGATGGTTTTGGTTCTGCTGACTTGGTCTAATCATGTAGTTTGTTTGAGAAAAAAGCAATTGCTTATAAATCGTGCTTGACTATTTGAGCAGCATATTACGATTGAATTTTCGCTCTAAGTTGTACAGCTGTACTTAATAGCTGCGGGAAAGAGGTCTTCCTAATATGGATAAATTAGGTATATATTCTACATTGTAAATAATATCAACTGAAATTTGATTGTTTCAGTGCTTACCGTTGCCATGGGTTGTTACAGTGTAACTTACACCATGGTTCCAATGACAACTGTTTTTTTTCTGTTTCCTTAATTCTCTGAGACCTAAATCATACCAGCCCCTCATTGGTGTTTCATTTTGTTGGAACATTTCCCCCATTTTGGAGGTCTGCAACAAATGTATGACTTTTGTACACAAACTCTAGGGGAAACTTAGACTTAGACTTAGGAAAAACCAGGGCTGGAAATATTTTTTCTGCATCAACAGTGAAAATCCCACTGGAGCTGGTGTGTTACGCCAAAGATACAGATACAGAAAACCACCTACTCAAGATAAAGGTTACCTGCATCACACAGTTCCTTTGCCTTTAAGTCCATCCAAAACAGTTTCAAGTGTAAAAATACTGAGCCTGGCATATTCTTTGTTAGCAAAACAAAGAAAATACTACCAAAAAGTGTGAAGCTGCTATATCAGCATCAAGGACAGCAGCTGCTTTGACAATGTTTCTTGAAATCAAATATTAAACGGCACCCGCTGTATCCAGAGATGCTACTATAGAAATGGTAAGGAATTTTCCAGCTTTTACTGGCCGAATCTTACTAAGTCCAGTACCCCAGGCTAAGTTTATCATGGACCAGTGCAGGTTAGGTGCAGGTAGACATCAGAAATACCAGGCCGAGCACAGCTCTAGTTTTACCTAGTAGACACTGTTTTGACTATTGATATTAGTACTTTGTAAGTTGGTTTAGAGTTATGGCTTACATCCTGAAATCTAAGGTGTTAAATTGTCACAAAAAGTAACAACAAAAAATTGTCTGTAACAAGGCTCACAAAATAATCCTATCTTGATGACTGTACAGATTGATGAGTGGATACATACAGCTGAACTAGACTCCGTGTTGTAATAGCTTGGAGACTTTAAGAGGAGAAAATGTCTTCAATCCTGCTTCATGTACATATGATTATGTGAAGTACTGACTAATCAGTGTAGAGCACATGACATTTTCTCAAACTGCACGTAGGCACCACATCAGGCAACTAATACCATGTCTTCCTGTAGTGGATGTGAACCAACTTCAAATTTGTTGGCCAGAATTTAAACCTCAAAACATAATAAGAATACAAGATGTATGTTGTTCTGAGTACTGCGGGTAAAGATCATAGATTTCTATGGACAAAAGGGCACAGCACAATTGCAAGACACAGGGGCATGTCGGCAGAACACACCGTGCCTGCACAAAACCTGTATTGTATTGTGTAAAGCACTTCGGCAGAAAGTCTCATTTAGGTTGTATTTACGGATTTAAGGATGACATCCCGTCAAATGTTTTGTTGGAAAAGATCATTGTATGCAACAACCAGAATTCTGATGCAATGTTGACCAAACATCTAACGAAAAATGTGAAAAATACAAGTTTTGTGTTACTAAGGCCCAGTACGTTCTGCCGAGGTGCTATGTAGGATTGTTGTACATGTAAATCCTTGGTCCATTTCTTGGTCCTTCTTTTTCTTTTGATTCCTTTTTCAATTTGTAGACAAAGATGCTAATCAAGACTGTGTTAAATCAGAAGAAAGGAGGAGATCTTATCATGATAATTAGCATTTAAGCTGTTTCTTCCCTCCTCCTACATGTTTTATTGTTATGCTGTTGCCTTCTGTTGTTGTGCAAACAACAAGAAACAAAGTTTAAGATTTAGATTGACATAAAAATTCACATTGTTGTACAGAAAAGGCCTGTTAGCCTAGTAGTTTCCCTCTAAATCTGTGGTAAAAAATGCTGGACCTGCGGCACATTGGAATGTTAAATGAATCAGCACTTACCAGTGGTGAGTTTCTTAAGTACACCTGTGCTTTAACTGAACAGGGTCTGGCTCAGTCTCTGAGAGTTCCTGACAAATTCTACACTCAGGACAAACAGGTCCAGTCAGCTCTGGGTGAGGTGTGGTGTGGCGTCGTGTGGTAGACCATATATAAATAGATTGACGTTATGTAACATTGACGTTATGTAACTTTTAACCATCTTTATTCACAATAATGACTGTCTGTAACCATATAAGAACATTCCCTGGTCCAATAGCTGTTTGCCAACTCGTGGTTTGAAAATGTAAAAAAAAGAGGTCAATTTCAATATCACTTCTTGGGTTTCTTTTGAAACTTGTTTGCCCAGACAGCATATTGCAAAAGGAATGAATAGTAAATACAGACTGATGCATGATGCATGGTATTCAGAGGACGTGGAAGAATCTGATTAAGAGTATGATGAAAATGGGGGGTGCAAAAATTACACTTCAGTGAAGCGTGTTACAAGTATTTTAAACTTGCTGTATGTTACTTTTGCTTTTCTGTTTGTTACTGACATTAGTTGTGTTTCATTTTCTTTATAAACACAATAGCTAGTTGTCCAATGCAACTGCTGGTTCTTAGACATAAGTTAACTCAGCAAAAATATAGCAAGTGTAATACAGACAATCTGTTAGTGTTACCAGTAACCTTTTTTGTTGTATTTTTAAATTTTTTTAGTTAGTTTATTTTTGTTTATTATTTTTTAAACATATTTTTCATTTTCTAAAAATCTTTCGATTTTCTAATGGCTTTATCTTTCATTTTTTCATTTTGTTTTTTAATTCTAATCTTTTTAAATTCTAAATCAATTTCTTTATTTTTTTATTTTTTTTTATATTTCTTTATTTTTATTAAGGCCACAGCAAGTAATTTTTATGGGTGACATCCTCGCGCGCATTGATTTTCGCCTGATTTCAGAAAAAAAAACCAAGAAATTTTGTTGCCCTGTGACGGTGGTCAACATGCCAAAAAAGGGCAAATATGTCGTGAACGTCCGTCGGCAAGACAAGGCTCTAATTTATTCTTTTTTTTTACTTTGATTTGTATTCATTTCTGTGTGATGTTGCCACTGAATCAAAACCATTTGTACAATAATTGAAAAATTTAATTTAGTCATTTATTTTTTTAAAGCTGTTTCAGAGACAAATCGGTGTTGTAACAGTTGGCACAATATAGGTAGAGTATGGCTTCCAGACAGTTCGGTTTATGAGTCACTCTGTCGGTGATTGAGCCCTGTGTTCTGCCTGGTAGGCAGTCTCTAAACTCAGAGACCACCAGGGATCCAGCAAACTTGAGGCGTTTGATGGCAAGTGTTGACAGTCTAGGGTGTTCCATTACAAATAAATACCCAGTGTAGTATCTACCTTGAAGATGGTATGGCAAGCTCTTTTTTTGTTCTATTTAATAGAGACACATCTGCAAGGACAGGTAATACTGTTGAATACAGCGATAAAAGACCTGTTGGGTATGATATCATGTTTTGCCGCCTATTCTTGTTCAACGAGGTTTATGATCTCAAAATCTGAAAATGTAGGAATCTTGTTTTTTTTTGGCCTGCCTTGTTTTTTTTTTCGCCCTATCGCATTAATTTTGGAGTCTCCGGAGGATGTCATCCATAAAATTTACTTGCTATGGCCTAATTCATATTTTGTTATATATAATAGTATAAGTAGCATGGATTAATTCCTCAAATCAACTGACATCTTTCACACCACAGTCGTCCCTCAGTAAGACATCTGGAGCGCATAGTTCCCATTTAGAACTTTTATTCACCCTGTCGGCTTCTTCAAGTGTACAGAAGTTAAATGACACTAGTTCATGAAGTTCTCACTTTTATACCTTTCCAGTGCATATTGCCCTGGTAACATGTACCATACAGGTACTAGTAGTAGTGCTCTGACCTTAGTTGACCTACAGCATGACTTCATCTATTGTTCAAGAAGAAATACACTTGTCATAAAGGTCTTGTTTTACACAATGTCATACTGTACGAAAATAAAGAAAATTTCGTCTTTTGTGAGGTGTTGTCTTCTCCCTTGGCAGTTTTCTTACTCCGGCTTCTAGTTCTAGCTTCCGAGCATCTACTGTATACATAGCATCTTGAACACAGTAGATGACTTCCTTGGGACTCTCTTTTTGCGACGTCCTCAGGGGACGGAGCATTAGTATAGTACTGCGGCCGATTTGCCAGGAATTCTAAAAATTCCACCGATGCATCCCCTAGGGAATTCACTTTTGGCAATGCCGGTAGCATCTGTGCCTTGTGTAGACTTCAGTATCATTTTATTTGGGGCGTGTGTGGTATTCCTATTTACATTGTAAGACTGTTGATCTTACAGTATAATTTTCACATCTTTCCGCCCACGCAACCCGGAGTTATAGCAGTTTTAAAAATCGACGAAAAGCACCCGCGTGTATAGTGGACGCGCCGCATATATTATGGCAGGCGGTGGTGGTGCCAATCAGGGCGCTAGGATTTGGAAAACTTTCGTTTAGGCAGCGATTTTTCTACCTCGGAATCTTCTTGATTTTCTCTTAAATGGCATAATTTTGAAAGTTCAGAGTCGCACCAAACTGTCAAGGAGACATCCCTATGTCGCTGGAGGACTATTGCTGTACACAGGTACGACGCTTTTCCCCGATATTTCTGCCGTAATTATACAAGGTTCGTGAGTGCCTAAACGTAGCTTTACAATTTTCTCGATTTTGTGCTGTTTTCAGCGGTCTAGTTTGTGATTTTCCGAAAGGGTTCATTGTACGATCTTAACAAATATGTGTAGTATGTATCTTAAACTCCCCAAAAACGTAATTGATCCCGGGTGATCCCACAATCGTTCGGCCACTATCGGGCCAAATACATGACGGTGCACGACGAATTTTGGCGAAATGTAATCCAAGATGGCGGCAAGGCTGATGTTCGCTGGCGTCTAAATATTATACAACTGAGTTTCCTAGTATTGATTATTCTGAAACAATTACAGACAACTTTAGGATCTTTCCGAGTTTAGCAACTTAATCCATGTGTTATTATCGCTCGATATCGAATGAGGGTGTCCGTTTTGTTGACGATAAAGGGGGAGGGGGGGTGGAAAAATTGTGCTGTCGAGTGTAAACTTTCTTCTGCATAATTTGTCCACACATGAAATCTTTCATGTCCTCCATGAAACCTTTAATTTTTGGTTCTGTTTGATTTTTGACATATTGAGATGGCAAAAATTAGGAGAAAGGGAAAGCTGAAAAAATGCAGTGATAAAAAATGCTGTTTATGTCAATATGTGTTGCTGGATGCTTTATAAAGTGAATGTGGCTTTCAAGTACAGTATACCTACCTTTTCTTAGGAGAGGCCTGTTGTTCATGCCTAATTTTTCCATCAAATAATAAAAACTAACACACAGCTTCCATAGACACCACTTAGGTTACTATTATACCGGCTACATCAGTTTGGACCTGCTAGAATTTCAACCAGCTCCCCTGTCCATTTGTATGTTGCTTACATGACCATACTTTCTTCTTTCTACTAGTCTGGTGTATATCAAGACTCGAGCCATATCGGAGATGAGAGTCAAGGTTTGCAGCCCCATGGATGGAAAACTTATGCAGGATTCAGATGCCAGCCTCTGTGAAAAATGAAAGCGTCCCAGAGGGGGAACGGCGTTTTGGACGCCGTCTCTGCCCGTCAGACGCGTCCCTGTCCGTCTGTCCGTCTAAACTGCCATCAACAGCGTCCCAACACAGTTGGCGGTCTGCAAACTTGCAACTCTGGACGGCCGGACGAAAAAGGGGTCACGCCTCCCGTCTCTCCCCAGACGTCCTTACACGTCCGATGTGGCGACAGGCGTCAGAATTAATTTATTTACGACGTTTTTCACGTGGTTTAGGCTTCTAATGCACATGCGCAAGATTTAAATTAAACGCGCCGACCGTTAGTGGCGCCCGTATTAGTAAGAGACACTGTTCGGTGGATGTCCGCTTTTTTGCCTCTTTGTCGAATTGTGCGCACTTTGGGGGGGGGGGGGAATTCACTTCTACAAGCAGCTGCATCTTCCGACGACACTGTACGGAGTTTGAGTTTAAAGAGTAGAGTAGAGTAAAATTTACGGCCAGGTAGGACGTAGTCCAGTTGAGGCCGCTCCTGTTGACTTCCCCTCTAGCTGACTGTCATTGTGGGTTTCTGTGGGTGGTCCAGGATCTTGAAGTCATACAAAACCGGGTGGTGCTCCATGTGCCTGTCAAGCCTTGTTTTGAAAGAATTCACTGTTGGAGCCTCTACCACGTCCTCCAGTAGTGCATTCCACTACGGAACTATCCTCTGAGTGAAGAATTGTGTCCTTTTAGTTGTGTTGGCCCCCTCCCTCCTTAGTTTCAAGTTATGACCTCTTGTGTTGGTCCCCCTTTGTATCTCCGGTATGCATGGGGCCGTATCGTATATGCCGTGAACATACTTGTAGGTGTTTATAAGATCTCCACGCAATCTTCTATATACTAGGTTGGGAGCTTTAGCACTTTAAGTCTTTCTTCATACGGGAGGACACTTAGGCCTGGAACCCTCCTGGTCGCTCTTCTCTGCACCTGTTCTACCAGCTCAGTAGAGCTCAGCTGCACCTGTTAAACCAGCGACCGACTAACACGTCAAACGAGGTGTCATTACTCATCGGCAGATTCCGAGTGTATCGAGGCAGTTCTTTCACAACAGTTTTCTTTTGTTTTAGGAGACTCGGTAAGTGAACAAGCATTTTATGTTGTCAGAAGTATACAAACGAACATGTAGTGCTACAATTGTTACAGAGGAACAAGCAATTATTCCGAGGAGTAAGATCCCCAAGTACCCTCCCCACATATGGGACCACACACGGAGCTGAGGCAAATTGATCGATGTTTTATCGCCGCAAAATGTAAAGGCGCACAAAAACAATGTGTAGAATAGATGTATACAATACCTGAGGTTTTAATAAAGAATGATGATGCCGTATAAATGTACACGTTATGTTAAATCTTACACGAAATCCAGCGGCATAAGTTCCGACTCTCCGTGCATGCTGTTTGAGTAAGCCGCGTTGGTGCCATCTCCAAACGCAACGGTCAATGTTGTTGTCATATTTATTTGTTAAAAAAAGAATACGCACATCGTAAAATGCAACTATAGAATATCTAATGTTTTAATAAAGAATGATGATACGTTCAAACGTGCACTTAGACAACATTTAATTTTTTTTAAATGTTTTGTTCCCGGCCTGTTGTGTTTGTGTGCGCTCACGTGGCGGTGATTTTCAGCGGCGCCTTCCGATTTTCCCATGAAAGCTCGTCACTGTTCAACAATTGTTAGGGACTGTACGATATTTAGCGGGGGGGGGCGGTCGTCTGAGGGGGGAGGGCCTAGGTAATTTTGAGCTGGGGGGAGGGCCTAGGAAAAAATATTTTACATGGGGGGAGGGCCTAGGAAAAAATAAATTCCAAGATCCACGAATCTTTCCGACGTTTTGATAATTTCAAAAACGTAATCTCAAATGTACCGTAGTGATTTGCCGGCCTGTGGAATCGGCAGAATGTTACGTTAAAATAACACGCATCCCTATAATTCTAGTGGATTCGCCCAAATCTCCCACAACCCTCTGGGAAAGCTGGTAGTCGAGCCATACATGGTACACTGTGATACAATTTTCTGTATTGAAAGTGGAAAAATTTGAAACCCTGAGCTTGGCATAGCTGTCTGCTTGGAGAATATTGTGAATTCATATAAGGTGATGATATAGTACAAAATCATTTTTCTTGTCTGTGCTGTGGTACAATAAACAACTAGAATGCTAAAGACTATTCATTTTTTTAATGTTGTGTTTCTAAGGCTAGAAAGCAAAAAGGGAACTTCTTACATAATGAGCCACTATGCATCCACATAATTATTACGCATTATACAAATATAAAAAACACATCAAATTAACATGCACACATTCAGCAAAGTACAGCCTGCCTAGCAAAGGTAATAAAAATGAAAATAAATACCACCCAAAACTTCTTGGCAAATTAAAAATAAAGACTGTTATGAATATACTGGTTAGAATGTAGTAAAAAGGAGACAATTATGATTAAATGGCATTGTATGATCAAAACCAGGACACCAACTAGCACACAGATAACACAGAACAATTTTAAATTAATTTGCATCACCATGTGGAGTTATAATTCCTTAGCCAATAAAAAATTCTACAGTAACTACATACGAGCGATCGCCATGACGTCACGGTAGGCAAAAAGTGGGTGACAGTTGGCTGATTTGCCTACCAATAATTTGCATATGTCTTCAAATAATTTGCATGTGTATAATGTAAACAAAAACAGCAACCGCTCGTATTGTACATTAGTCAAAGTCAAGTCAAAGTCAAAGCCTTTATTTTATATCACTTTGAAAAGAAACAACTCTTGTCTTTGATAAAGTTTTTAAAAATTGCAAGTTATTCTAAGTTTCAATGGTTAAAACTTTGTTTTAGAAAACTGTAAACTGTAAGAGTGAAAATGACGCAATTGTATTGAGAGAAGATGTCCACGCCCACCCAACATCTGCTTGGAAATTACTCAATTACAAACACGCAGCTGGCATCCGTAGCCCATGCTTCACCAAAAAAAACACGCAAATTTTGTCATGACATTGCCTCAGACTCTTCATACATTCTTGCTTAAAACGGACAGAAGACCCTTAGGAGGCTTACCACCTTAGCAGTCCTTAAACAGCCCACAAGGACGGGTTTTGCCCGAGGTGTCCCTTCCGTCATGGTAATAAATTACCGTGGCCGACAAGTACAAAGGGCATACGTCTGCGCGCACACCTGCGTCGTCTGCGCTCACACCTGCGTCGTCTGCGCGTATACCTGCGTCGTCTCTGCACAGAGCTTCCTCGCCTCTGCGCGAATACCTTCCTCGCCTGCACAGAAAGAGCTTCCTCGCCTGCACAGAAAGCGCTTCTTCGTCTGCGCACGAATACCTGCGTCGTGTCTGCCAACAGTTTCCTCACGCCTGCCCAGAGCTTCCTTACGCCTGCACGCAAAGAGATTCCTCGGCGACCTCGCTGCGCGCAACGAAAGCTCGCTGCACGGAAGAATACGTGTCACCCCTGCCTTGTTGAAGAATGGACGGTCCCCTATTATAGGTCAAGGGTCACACCGTCCAATGCAACAGTTCGCTGCTAAAGCTACCATACAATGTCGTATTTGTTTACTTCAATTTCAAATTTGTTTTTGGGTACCCTCCTGTTACATTACATAATACAATTTGCGACTTTTCAAGTTCACTTCAGTGCAAAATGTACATTAGCTTCCTTTATGGATATAAATAGCCTATCTCTACATAGATAGTCACCGTGGCTCAGTGGCTAAAGCACGGTATCCGGAAAAGCGTCAGACTGAATGATTCCAACTGCACGGGTTCGATCCCGGGTGGTGAGAAAGATTTTTTTATAAAGATTTTTTTTAGTCTTTTTAACTGGACCATAACATAATGTGGGGTCATTAGAAGAATTCTTTTTTTTTTTAGATTAAGTATTGGACAGGGCTGAGTGTACCGGGGAGGGGAACAGGTCCATTTTTGGTACGGGGGACATACAAGCACAGCTCTTATGTTTCAATTCAAACATTCTCATGGTCAATAAGCCTATCCAATCCAACAAATTGTCAAGTTCGATAGCAAATATTATTCATCAAAGACTTTTTAGATATCAACGGTAAAGTGTTATGAAAAATTTGTAATGAAATGTGGAAAAGTTTTAGATAAATAAGAATATAATTAATTCCGGCTATCCCTAGTATCTGGAAGAAACAGCTTTAAGAAAATACACCTAGCATTGGACCTACATGTATTCTACCGTATACAGCCAATCACTCTTAAAATAAATAAGACTAGAAAGACAGACATTTGCTCAGGAGCAAATGTAGCATATGGGTTCACCACATCCCCCGTACCAAAAATGGACCTGTTCCCCTCCGGTACACTCAGCCCTGTCCAATACTTAATCTAAAAAAAAAAAAGAATTCTTCTAATGACCCCACATTATGTTATGGTCCAAAAGACTGGAAAAAAAATCTTTATCACACCCTGGGATCGAACCCGTGAAGTTGGAATCACTGAGTCTGATGCTTTTCCGTATACCGTGCTTTAGCCACTGAGCCACGGTGACTATCTTTGTAGAGATAGGCTATATATATCCATAAAGGAAGCTAATGTACATTTTGCACTGAAGTGAACTTGAAAAGTCGCAAATTGTATTATGTAATGTAACAGGAGGGTACCCAAAAACAAATTTGAAATTGAAGTAAACAAATACGACATTGTATGGTAGCTTTAGCAGCGAACTGTTGCATTGGACGGTGTGACCCTTGACCTATAATAGGAGACCGTCCATTCTTCAACAAGGCAGGGGTGACACGTATTCTTCCGTGCAGCGAGCTTTCGTTGCGCGCAGCGAGGTCGCCGAGGAATCTCTTTGCGTGCAGGCGTGAGGAAGCTCTGGGCAGGCGTGAGGAAGCTGTTGGCAGACACGACGCAGGTATTCGTGCGCAGACGAGGAAGCTCTTTCTGTGCAGGCGAGGAAGCTCTTTCTGTGCAGGCGAGGAAGGTATTCGCGCAGAGGCGAGGAAGCTCTGTGCAGAGACGACGCAGGTATACGCGCAGACGACGCAGGTGTGAGCGCAGACGACGCAGGTGTGCGCGCAGACGACGCAGGTGTGTACTTGTCGGCCACGGTACTGAATTGTCCCCGAGCACTGGTAAAATCCAGTGCGGAAGGTGCTGCTTTTGTATATGAGCACTCGGTTCCAAAGCTGACAGCAGTGCTGAATGACCTTTGAACAGACTCTTCGGCACTGGAACACCAGTACTGAAAAACGGAAACTGGAAAACGAGTGCTGAGACAA
This sequence comes from Branchiostoma floridae x Branchiostoma japonicum, assembly GCA_013266295.2. Taxonomy (NCBI): domain Eukaryota; kingdom Metazoa; phylum Chordata; class Leptocardii; order Amphioxiformes; family Branchiostomatidae; genus Branchiostoma; species Branchiostoma floridae x Branchiostoma japonicum. The sequence goes on from CM023823.1 coordinate 26,164,987, forward strand.
CGTTCAGCACTGGAATCCCAGTGCCGAGGGAGCTTTAACACTGGAACAACGCAGTTCAGCACTGGAAAACCAGTGTTTTGCCCACTGCATCAGCACTAAAACACCAGTGCAGAAGGCGTGGCTTTCGCGTACCCGGCGACAGGTGAGAATCTTTTTCCGTGCCGCACGGGTGCAGATGGCGACAGCGGTCCTACCTGATGCGCTTGGGCGACGCACCTGGCCGAGAGGTCTACCCTTACCCTAAAAGTTCCTCGTTCTTTATTTTCCGTCTTTCGTAAATACCAAAAACGTCAATCGTAATACATTTCAAACTTCTCGGCTAGGTACATCGCCCAAGCACAACAGTTTTGGCGATGGAGTTTCCAACTCGCCAAAACCGGCTTTCATCCCTTCCGGAGTTGCCAGGCGGGTCGTGACGTCATCACCCGGCGACAGGTGAGAATCTTTTTCCGTGCCGCACGGGTGCAGATGGCGCCAGCGGTCCTACCTGTTTGTTTGTTTGTTTATTTATTTGCACAACAACAAGAGAAAATATACATAATACAATAATAATAAATAAAACAAGGTGCAGGAGGAGGGATAAAGCTTATTTAGCTTATTCTAAGCCCTCCTCCTCTATACTAACCAAAACTAATTGTAAATCAAAATTGAAATGAAATTATACATACATACATAAGGAATTGTTAGAAAAATAATTCAAGACATAGGCAAAATGATACAATAACAATAATGAAGCAATAATATACATAAATTGAGATGAAACAAAATTTAAATGAAATACTGCATACATACATAAGGAATTGTTGGCAAAACAATTCAAACATTGGCAAAATGATACAATAACAATAATGAAACAATTAATAGTATACATAAAAAAACTATAAAGTAATAACTGGAGATAAGAATCTAATACAGGGGGCTGGGGTGGTTTATTAGATGGGCTTTTAGGGTATTTTTAAATGTTAGAAAAGATGTTAAACATTTAAGGTGGAGGGGAAGATTATTCCAATTAATTATACATTTGTATTTTACACTCATTTGGGCTACGGACGTTCTAACTAGGGGAATATGGAAATGGGCACTTTGTCAAGTTTGGTAAGTATGAAAATGGGAATTAAGATTTAGAAGATCATTAAATGTGTCTGGAAGAGAACAGTTCAGGAATTTAAACGTAAATAGCATCAGATGAAGTCTGTTTATATCAAAAATATTCAAAATCTTAAGTTTTGTAAACAAAGGTGCAGAATGTGCGTGGAAACTGGCGCCAGTGGCTGAACGAACAAATCTTTTTTGGAGTAGTACCAGGGGCTGTAGTGTGGTTTTGTAGGCGCATCCCCAGACAATATTCCCGTAGGTTAGATATGGGTATATTAAACTATTGTATATGGTAATAATGGTTTTTTGAGTAAGAAAATGTTTAAGTTTTCCAATAATGCCGACAGTTTTTGAAATTTTTTTACCTAACATGGTTATATGTGATTTCCAGGTCAATCGATCATCAATGATTATACCTAGGAATTTGGCTTGACTCTCTTGAGAAAGGGGCACACTTTTTAAAAAGATTTTGGCGCTTCTGTTGAAGATTTTATTTCTATTACAGAAAATAAGGTAGTATGTCTTCTTAACATTAACTGATAATTTATTTGCCTCAAACCACGATATAACCTTTTTCAATTCATCGTTAGCCAGTTTTACTAGTGTATCAAAATTCGAGTTTGAAAGGAAAAGATTTGAATCATCTGCAAATAGGATAAAGAATATAATTGAGGATGCTTTTTCGAGGTCATTTATATATATCAGAAAAAGTAGGGGTCCTAGTATCGAACCCTGTGGGACACCACATTCTATTATTTTAAGTTGTGATTTATCATCATTAAGAGTTACGTATTGTTGTCTATTGGATAAATAAGAAGAGAACCATTTAATTGCGGAGTCACATAAGCCATATCGTTTTAGTTTATTGAGTAAAATGGAATGATTAACTGTATCGAATGCTTTAGATAGATCGAGAAAGATTCCTATTGTGTATTCTTTGTTATCTAAAGCGGTAGAAATTTTTTCCATTAAGTGTATGAGTGCTAGAGAGGTAGAATAGCCCTTTCTGAAGCCATATTGATGTCTATATAAGATGTTATTTTGATTTAAATGTTTCAGAAGACGGTTAAAAACTAGTTTTTCCAAGACCTTAGATATGCAGGGAAGGACAGATATTGGTCGATAGTTGTTAACGTTAAGCGGATCACTGCTTTTAAAAATAGGTGTCACTTTAGCGACTTTTAGTGGGTGGGGAACAACTCCATTTTGCAATGATAGAGAAAAAAATGTGTGTTAGAGGGTCAATAACATAGGGCAGTGACAACTTTAGTACTTTAGGGCTTATTTCGTCATGACCAGCAGCTGAGTCTTTTAAGTTTTTGACAATATCTGTTATTTCAGCACCAGTTGGTGGTATAAAAGTTGATAAGTTAGAATTTACTTGTAAGGTGATGTAGCTAAGAGGGTCTTGTGTTCCTTTTGGGATTTTACTTTCTAGTGTAGGTCCAATATTAATGAAAAAATCGTTGAATTCATTACATATTTCATCTTTATTTTCGGTAGTTTTGGTAACCAGTTTGTATTTTGTTTGGACCAGCTGTTTTGCTCTTGTTACGATTTAAAACGTCATTTATCAGATTCCAAGTTTGTTTTATATTACTGGTGGCTTCAGTAAACTTTCTGTGGTAGTATTCCTTCTTTGTAGTTTTTAGGAGATGATTTAACTTATTCCGGTATTTTTTATAGATACTGTGGTTTCAGGGCGTGGGGTTCTTGACATATTTAGTATAGAGCTTGTTTTTTCTGCGTATTGATTTTAACAATCCACTGCTTAGCCAGGGTTTTCTGTGAGAATGCTGGGACATTTTTGTAATTTTCTTTGGGAAACATTTTTCATATAACGATCCGTATGTTTCAAGAAACTGATTATATGCTTTCTCTGTGTCTGTTTCGTTTAATACATCACTCCATACTATTTCTGATAGGGATTGTGAAAATTTCTGAATGTTAGTTGTGTTAATTTGACGATAAGATATTTTGTCTGTCTGCCTGTCTGGCCCGTTTACATCAAGTGTAAGAAATATTGGAAAGTGATCTGATATGTCAGTGATGAGGATGCCAACCTTGATATTGTTGCTAACAGAGTTTGTATAAATGTTGTCTATCAAGGTAGCAGAGTAGGGTGTAATTCTGGTAGGTTTACATATAAGTGGGTAAAAGCCAGATGAGAACATTTCATTAACATGATCATTTGTGGGTTGGTTAGAATTGTTTAACAAATTAATATTAAAGTCACCAATAATGTAACAAGTTGCTCTTTCCCTATTAATATTGTTCAAAGATTCCTTTATGCGCTCATTGAATTCTGTAATGTCAGTATTTGGTGGGCGATACACACAGCTCAATATTGTTTTTTTCTCCTTCGTGTTACTTGGAATGATCTCAATGAATATGCTCTTTGTACCTGTGTCGTCGATAACAAATTCAAGGTCAGCTCGTTCTTGATAATATACGTCGTTTCTAATGTATAGTGACACCCCCCCTCCAGATCTATTCTTTCTGCAGTGGTGTATGCTGTTATAACCAGGTATACTATAATTTTCCGTGATATTTTCTGTAAGCCATGTTTCTGTTAATGCAATAACTGTAAAATTTTGGTGCAGGGAGGAGAGCTATTCATTGAGTTCATCATAATGGCATGGAAGACTTCGTACATTTAAGTGGAACAAAGATAGAGTGTTACAACAGGGTGTGTTACAAGATTTATTAAAGGATTCAGCAGTATAATATTGAGAAGTTGTATTTATAGAAGTGTAAAAGTCATTCAGAAAGTTTGTATCAGGATCCAGTGGGGAGATTTGTGACTCATTATCTAAATTATTTAGGTCAGATGGGTTAAATATCAAGGTGCTGGGTTGTGGGGTTTCTGAGTTCGTGGTGGGTGTTAAAGGGTTTCTAACTTAGCTCAAAACAGTTCAGGAATTTCCGTCACGTCTTCAATGTCTGGAGTCAGCTCTAGTGCGTCTGCGATCTGTTCCTCGCTCCCCAGGTGGGTGGACAATGAGTTTGTCGAATTTCAGGTACGCGATGTTTCCTCGTTCTCTTGCAGCTTTCATCTCCGGGATCAGTTCCTTCCTCTTCTGTCTCACCTTCTCTGAGAAATCCTCGTTGATGTAGATGTTGCTTCCTTTCAGATATTTTGCTCGTTTGATGATTGTGTCCCTGTCCTTGTATCTTAGTAGCTTGGCTACGATTGGGCGCGGTCGTCCTCCGTCTTGGAAACGTCCATTCCTGTGCGCTCTCTCTATTTCTATTTGTTTGGGGTCTAGCTTCAGTTTTTCTCTGACTAGATCCCTTACTTTCTGCTCACACTGCCCCCAAGTCTCGTCCTTCGTATCAGCGACGCCGTCGATCAATATATTATTTCTTCTTGATTGGTTTTCCAGGTAGTCAACTTTGGTGTCGTTTGCGATGATGTCTTTCTTGAGTAGAGTTATTTCTGATTCTATGTCCTCTACCTTTTGTACATGTCGGTATAGGTTGGATTTGTTGTCGTCGATTTCCTTTTGTGAGAAGTGAAGGCTGTCCTTGATCTCTTGTACTTCACGTATAAGGTTGTCCATTCTCTTGTTTGTTGACTCCATAATCGTGTCTATGAATGATTTGAAGTTCCTCTCTTGTAGTTCTAGTAGTTCTTTGACAACTGACAGAGATACAGAATCGTCGTCTGAAGTGTTGCCTTTTCTTGGCGCCATTCTTCCGGGGGGGAGGGGGTTACTGAAATGACAAGAGATACTCTCGGCAGCGAGGAGCTGGTGATAAATCACCACAAACAAACACAGACTATGTAAAAAATCAGTGCAAATGCTGCAGAGAGAGAAACCTACCGGCGGGGGCTCCAACTAAGGGAGCCCGCTGCGGTGTTTCCGCTGGCGTGAAAGTAGCATCCTTTGTTGTTGTCTGGATACAGCGTCCTTTGTTGTCTGGGGAGGCCAGGTCTTCCTGTCAAATATCTCCGTCCAGATTTGCCAATTGTCCAATTTTCTCACACAAAATAGGCCTGAAGGCATTAAACTTTCAAATTCCGGTATGATTTAAGGACGATGGCAAGTTTTAAAGATAAAATTTTACAATAAATGGTAAGGATGAGAGCTCAGATAAAAGGGGCTGCCGCCATCTTGGACCGTACCATTGCATAACCTGATGCGCTTGGGCGACGCACCTGGCCGAGAGGTCTACCCTTACCCTAAAAGTTCCTCGTTCTTTATTTTCCGTCTTTCGTGAATACCAAAAACGTCAATCGTAATACATTTCAATGGAAGGTGACGTTTTCTTATCGTTTTATGGCTTTACGGCCGCTGATGACGTCATCGCCCGCCGGCTTACCCCCCCTCACAAACTTCTCGGCTAGGTACATCGCCCAAGCACAACAGTTTTGGCGATGGAGTTTCCAACTCGCCAAAACCGGCTTTCATCCGGCCCTTCCGGAGTTGCCAGGCGGGTCGTGACGTCATCACCCGGCGACAGGTGAGAATCTTTTTCCGTGCCGCACGGGTGCAGATGGCGCCAGCGGTCCTGCCTGATGCGCTTGGGCGACGCACCTGGCCGAGAGGTCTACCCTTACCCTAAAAGTTCCTCGTTCTTTATTTTCCGTCTTTCGTGAATACCAAAAACATCAATCGTAATACATTTCAATGGAAGGTGACGTTTTCTTATCGTTTTATGGCTTTACGGCCGCTGATGACGTCATCGCCCGCCGGCTTACCCCCCCTCACAAACTTCTCGGCTAGGTACATCGCCCAAGCACAACAGTTTTGGCGATGGAGTTTCCAACTCGCCAAAACCGGCTTTCATCCCTTCCGGAGTTGCCAGGCGGGTCGTGACGTCATCACCCGGCGACAGGTGAGAATCTTTTTCCGTGCCGCACGGGTGCAGATGGCGCCAGCGGTCCTACCTGATGCGCTTGGGCGACGCTCCTGGCCGAGAGGTCTACCCTTACCCTAAAATTTCCTCGTTCTTTATTTTTCGTCTTTCGTGAATACCAAAAACGTCAATCGTAATACATTTCAATGGAAGGTGACGTTTTCTTATCGTTTTATGGCTTTACGGCCGCTGATGACGTCATCGCCCGCCGGCTTACCCCCCCCCCCCCCCCCTCACAAACTTCTCGGCTAGGTACATCGCCCAAGCACAACAGTTTTGGCGATGGAGTTTCCATCTCGCCAAAACCGGCTTTCATCCCTTCCGGAGTTGCCAGGCGGGTCGTGACGTCATCACCCGGCGACAGGTGAGAATCTTTTTCCGTGCCGCAAGGGTGCAGATGGCGACAGCGGTCCTACCTGATGCGCTTGGGCGACGCACCTGGCCGAGAGGTCTACCCTTACCCTAAAATTTCCTCGTTCTTTATTTTTCGTCTTTCGTAAATACCAAAAACGTCAATCGTAATACATTTCAATGGAAGGTGACGTTTTCTTATCGTTTTATGGCTTTACGGCCGCTGATGACGTCATCGCCCGCCGGCTTACCCCCCCTCACAAACTTCTCGGCTAGGTACATCGACCAAGCACAACAGTTTTGGCGATGGAGTTTCCAACTCGCCAAACATGAGTTTTATCCCCCACGGCGTTGCCCAGATGGCTCTCCACTCTGACTTCACCTGACCACAGTACTCAGGAATAAAAAACTGTATCCGTCCGACGTTCCGTCTGGTGCTGAGACTTTTAAAGCTAATCCCGTTATAAATAAACAAGATTATTGCTCAAATCTTTTGATATGAAGTGGGGTTGATTAAAAGAAATTAATGATCAATACAAACAAACGTTTTTTGGGTCGCAAAGTTATTTTAGGCCGGACTCTTTTAGACACTACACATGCGGAGTGATTTAGTAACAAGACCCTAACAACTCAAGCCCTGTCAGACGAAACCGGTGGAATCGCGATTCGGGTAAATCTCATTCCTCACATCTGGTGCGCGCGTCGCACGTTCCTTCAGAATCGTGCCCAAGTGCAAGTCACCCAAGTTAGATATCCTTGTTGATCGATTGTGGAGTCCTGACAATGTCACAGGTCAATGACATCCTTGGTTTTCTGTTACTTATGCATTGTATGTTTGCATGTAGTACAGTAAAGATGAGGCCAGTGCAAGCTTCGATGCTGGACGATCTCTGGGCCAGAGGGTTAATGAAGGTCGACCCCCGCTGCCCCAGGCTGTCAGCGTTAGTTGATGAGGCAGTGGGGTCCGGCCTTTCTATTAAGCAAATCAAGGTAAGTCGACTTCTTCACTATCATCATTATGCATATGCCGTATTCATCTGTTAGAGGTTTTGTATCATGTATAACTATGGTAAATGTCTCTGTTGTCTCGGCAATGTTGATAGCTTTGATAAAGCTTTCGTTTGAACAAGAAACACCAAAAATGAATGTATGTAATTATCGTTATATCTGTAGAACTTCATCTCCCGAAAGAAGAGGAGGACCGGGATGGACAGCTGGGAGCAGGAGGATGTGGACAGGGAGGTGCTAATCGCCCTGACCGTAAGTAAATATAGACTTTCCTGTAACAACAGGATCTAGGGAGAAAGTACACGTTCAACGTCACCGTGAAGGAGTATCCTAACCAAGTAAGCTGTGTCGGAAAGTGACGCGACGTCACTTCTTCACTCATACTTCATTCACTCGCACTCACCAGGGAGCGACAAGTCTTCCAGTGTAGCCTGGCGTCTGTGGACGCTGTTCTTATATTTTACTCCGAAACATGTGTTTTTTTCCTGCCGTTCATTCGTCTCCTTCGCCTGTCATTTCTTTAAAAGTGTTGAAGATTTTGAGAGAAACTTTCTTGTGTTGTTGCAGCTGGATGAGCTAAGGGTCAGGCGCGGCACCTCCCTCCAGGACGAGGTGGCCACATTCATGGCCGTGACTGGTAAGTTGCTCGCGATCGTATTTGATATTTTCCTTGTGGTGATGTTTCTTTTGTTATATGAGTAGAGAGGAATCATTCGTCTGCTGACCGACATCTTTTACACCACTACCATTTCTTAGTAAGACATCTGTAGCCGCATGGTTCCCATTTAGAACTTGTATTCAGCCTGTCACTCTTGCGTAAGGCTGAATAAAGGTTCTAAACGGGAACCATGCGGCTACAGATGTCTTACTGAGAAATGGTTGTGGTGTAAAAGATGTCGGTTAGCTGAGGAATGATTCAACTCTACTCATAGCGTTTCTTTTGTGAAATACTCTGATGCAATGGTGATCTTTTGTTGTTTTTATCTCACTCATCGACAGGTCCACGAAAGACGGGTCCGCAGCACCGGGCCTCGCCCCCTTCTGAGCCGCGGACTTCCCTCTCCGAAGCTCCCCCTCTGACTCCGCGTCCGGCTGGCCTGCCTCTCTCTTTCGGAGAGAACGAGTGCGGTCAGCTTGGCATCGCGGAGGAGGAGGGACAGCTTCTACCGACCCCGGTGGCCTTGCCCCATGGTAAGACCATCGTGGATGTGGCCGCCGGTGGTCTGCACTCGGCATTTCTCACTGCCGAGGGAGAGGTTCTGGCCTGCGGCTTGAATGATGACCATATATCACACTTTTATCATATGCTACTTTAAAATTATAAAAATGGGACTTTTTTGCTATTTTCAGACAAAAAAATTACATTTTTGGCTCCTGTGTCCTGGTAGTAAAACCAAATGACCTGGAATTTGGTATGGGGGATCATTGGGCACGTACACGCCCATAGAATGTTATTCACACTGTTGGCATGCACCATGGGATTTGCTATGGGGGTAGCTTGGACACATGCCCACAGAACATTGTTCAAAAGTTTAGCATACAGAATTTTAAAATTATTTAAAATGGTACTTTTTTGCTATTTTCAGACAAAAAATGTACAATTTTGGCTCCTGTGCCCTGCCTGATATTAAAACCAAATAACCTGGGATTTGGTACGGGGGATCCTTGGACACATGCAAACAGAATGCTTTTCACCTTGCTGGCATACACAGCTTTCAAATTGTGTAAATGGGACTTAAACATGGGAAGGAAATGGCTGAAATATGCTGTATTTGCTCCGGAGAAAATGTCGGCCTTTCTAGTTATAACATACTTTGTGATAACAAGAGACTAGGCTCTTCACTATGAGTTTATTACATTACTTAATCTTTTCACTGCGAAAGTATTCAATGAAAGTGACTTTAAAAAAATCAAATATTGCAACATGTCCAATGGCAAAAAATATATGTACGTAACATATTTAATAGTTGATTTCGCGTCTGCCTTATGACTTTCATGGTATGAATACACTTGGTCCATGCGTTGGTTGATTTTGTACGACCGAAATAATCGTTTCTGTTTCATATTACGTTCTGTTCTCTTTGGTGGCCCCTGTATGAAATACGACACCACGTTTATAAAATACGGCACCATGCGACTCATCTAATATACTGCAGCATTATTCTTCCAATGGTGACATTTTGACCACGCTTTTGCACCTTACGTTCTGTCTAGAGACAAAGTTTCGTATAAAGAGTTATAAAAATGATAGACCCCGTCAAGTATGTACAGTTAAACAAACGCCCAAGTTTGGTCATTTGGACAACTACTTTCCATGACCAACACTTTCTTTCTTTCTTCCGTAAACCGCAAATATTTCTACTCCAGCGATATGGCTATTTTGTACAGAATAAAGAATACTTAATAGCATTCTGCGATACAGAAACGAGAGAAATCAAGATACTGTCGACATACCCGGCTATCACAGGACTAGCATGTACGTGATTGGTTGTCAAATATGCGTCATGGAACTGTTTTGTAAAGTCAGTGGATCTAGACGCGACGCATAATGTGATTGGCTGACAACGTGGTCGGAAGGTCCCGTCATGTGATTGGCTTACAGCCTGTGGTCACGATAAGGTCCGATCATGTGATTGGCTTACAGCCTATGATCACGAGAAAGTCCCGTCATGAGATTGGCTGGCAACCAGTGGTCACATGAAGGTCCCGTCATTAAATGGCCGAATATCATAGTCACAGGACAGTCTCTGTTCCTCTGCACGGTTAATACTATCTAATATATAAAAGTTACTTTGAATAAGAATGATCACCATGGCAAGTAACACGTGATGGAAAGTTACTCCATCTCCATGAGGTTGTGCCAGAACGCGATTGGCTGGTTCTCCTGGTCTAGCGCTTTCCGGAAGTGCTCGATCTCGCTGAGCTCCGTGGCCGTGGCGCCGAACCGAACCTGGCCGATGATGCCGTCGGATATGATTCGGGCGTGGTCGTAGACGGTGGCGGTGATGCTAACGGACTTGACGGAGTCGTGCGGAATGTGGAGACTAAAGGCCTCCTTAAAGACGGGGTTGCTTGTCTTCCTTCTGATGCGAGTTTGTCTGACGTCGTCCTCTCCGCCGTCGGCGCCTGACAAGACTATTTTGACGTAGGCATCTGGAAGTCACAAGAAAGCGTTCGTTATTGTAGTGAAAAAAACACTTGAATTTCATTACCTCCATTAAAATTGAAGATATTATTTGGGGCCTGTGTGTGTGTGTGTGTGTGTGTGTGTGTGTGTGTGTGTGTGTGTGTGTGTGTGTGTGTGTGTGTGTGTGGGTGTGTGTGTGTGGGTGTGTGTGTGTGCGTGTGTGGGTGTGGGTGTGGGTGTGGGGGCGAGTGTATATGTGTGTTGTGTGTGTTTGTGTATGTGTGTGTGTGCGTTTGTGTGTGCGCATGTCTGTGTGTGTGTGTGTGTATGCATGTGTGTGTGTGTATGTGTGTGCGCGTGTGTATGTGTGCATGTGTGTGTGTGTGTGTGTGTATGTTTTGATACTTGATAATCTTGTCCTGTCTTCTGGTCAGAAATTGAATGCTACGAGAGTCTTTGCTGGAACCCTGTTGCATCCAGTGATGTCCGTTATTTGAGACATGGACATGTGTTGTGCTTTCCCGCTTAAGTAGATCTATAGCACAGAAACGCTCAGATATCGCGGAAAACACTTCACTTCTCACGCAGACGTGTGAGATTTGGGCTTCAGGTAGACAGGTATGACGCACGCGGCTCAGGAAGAAGTACATCTGAGCCTTCGTGACAACAATCAAGCTTGTAGACAATTACCGAACAGCAAGTACTCTCCGGCCCAAAAGAGCAACAGAACTCTAAACAGCCACCGCTGCAAGTTTCAGCCTGACAAACCAAGAATTATTTTACCTAGCTGGAGGTAAAATAACTCTCGTCAGTCACGGCAGATGCGTCTTTATTACATGGTTGACACAAAGCGTTGGTCGGCAGATTTTCTGAGACATTCATTGGTGGCCCTGTAATCTAACCAGGTGTTGTCTGTATTTGTACTTATTAAGAATGTCAACAATACCGCCAGGTTGGCAATTCAATCAAAGCTGTGTGCCTGTCAGTCTGCTGCTGTGACAGAAAGGACCGGATGATTAGTGCAGACAGATGGCAGGGTGGGCTCTCTCTCTTTCGAGCTGCTGCACTGCTCAAATCACGACTAGAAATCTACAATTTAGGCCATACTGATTGGATTATATGGAGCGTTCGAAAATAGCTGGGTAAAAAAGTTGCCTTTATTATAAAATCGACGTGGCCAGGAAGGTTGAACATATTCTTTTCCTTTCTATTTCTATGCCTAAAGGAACAATGTGGTCACAAATGTTTTTTTAACGGATGAAAATTGATGCACGTCCGGATGTCATTCATATTATTTATATGAATTAACGCACCCTACATCGGGGCACCACAACCATCCCTCAACAAAGACGGGGGGCGCCACAGACTTTCTGCAACATATGATCCACTGCTCACCGAGCCACGTGTGTCATCTGCATAACGTGATGTCACTGAAGCGGTGGATTTCTCATTCCTTGACTGGAGTTATACAGTTGAAAATTTGGGTACTAGTAAGTCCAATTTCTTGTGTTGGTAATTACAGTTTAAACTTGCTTTATATTCTCCACCAGATCCCTCTGGAGACTGGAGACAGCTAGAGCATGGTCCATGGCACGCCTGGTTTGGTTCCGGTAATGCTGGGTCAAAACCGGTTGTAGAAGACTCTCTATAGAAATCACCAACAGACGACTTAAATGGCTTGGCCATGTTGTAAGAATGGACGACAAAAGGATTCCCAAAATAGCTTTAAATTGGAGGCCTGTCGGCAAAAGGAAAAGAGGTAGACCAAAAACTACCTGGAGAAGAACTGTGTCGGATGACCTGGTGGCCATGGGACTATCTTGGCGATCAATGAAGAAGGTGGCCGAGGATAGACCCAGATGGAAGAAAAAAGTCGCGGCCTTATGTCTCGCAAGGGATGAAGAGAATAAGTAAAGTAAGTAATGCTGGGTCAAATCATCCACTCCAATTGGCTGGTTTCTACCATCTCTTCAGCAGTCAGAGTACCGTACACTAATGTGACTACATCAACATGACTCGGTGGACAACTTCTTGTCATCTCCTTTGTCTGCGAAACGATGTGCATTTTGAAACGAGCCAATCTCTGCTTTTCTTTCCTGTCACGGTTTCTAATTGCGCTGTCTGGGTTACCCATCCGTCCGTGCGTGATTTGAGTCGTGTTGAGCAAACCTTTGAAACGCTCAGAGCGTATATGGTTATGGTTGGTGATTCCGGCTAGGGGTTAGCAATGCCGCTTCAGAGCCACAAAGTTGCCAGGTCCAATCCCAATCAAACTGTTTTCTGAGCTTCAACATGCATCCTACCGAAAGAGGCTCTGGACGCTGTAATCTGTCTTGTTCACACATTCAGAACCTTCCCCTGACCACCAACTCAGGATGCTCAAGAGCGGTCTGACCAGATTTAGACCTTTCTATACGAATCTAATCGAATTTGAGTTAAATTTGAGTCAAATTTGACCCACGAACATGCCCCGAACACTACTAACCTATTCCCGAACACCAGCCAACCATGGCCCAACCTACCGTCCACACCCGAATGTTTTAAACATTTTGAAACATCCGGCTGGTGCAGCCGAACAGTAGCCGACCTCACCGAACACCAGCCGACCTTGTCCCGACCTACTCCTAACCATGGTTGGGGGGAGTTCGGCAGTGTTCGGGAGGCCATATTCGACTATGTGTGACAAAGTCTTAGGGAAAGGAATGCCTAGCTTAAGCTAATTTAAACTCTCCATGAGTCACCAAAAGAACTGCATACTATCTGCTGAAAAGGGATTGAGGGTACGCTGTGTCAATGCTGCCTCGCGCCTATTGCGTAGTTTGCACATTTAGGTACATATGCATATTATACCGCATAGCGGCTTACCGGTTTATATGTGTACGTCGTGGATGTGTTCTTAATAGTGTCTAGTCCCCCCCCCCAGTTTTGATAACGTCAGTGCCATTTTACCGCCTGTCAATGGCTGATTTATATTACCTGTAACTGAAGTGGCCCGTGGGAAGCGGCAACATGAAAGAGATCACATTTACTACGGGAAGAGCGGGCTAAACAGGCTGACACGCGTAGGCGGATGAAGATTAAATTGCCATATAGACGGAGTGTCTTCAACGGTGGCGCACTTTTCATCCCTGTCTACACACAAGAAGCGACAAGGACGTATCTTTCACTGCCAGCCGAACGGTCTCCATGGTAACGTGACGTCACACCTACTCAAGCACCATCAAACGCGCACGTCTGTCTGTGAAGATACATCCGGGCGCTTATGAAAAATAATCCTGGATAAGTGAGGATGATTCTGTCTCATTTAAGTACCCTACTGATGAAGCACTTGGTATAACCCATCAAATAAACAAGTGCAAGTAGCGTTTTTTTAGATAAGGCCACACTGATTTAATTTTATGGATGACATCCTCTGGGGACCTCAAAACTAATGCGAGAGGGCGAAAAAAAAATCCAGCAAAACAAAATGCTGCTTAACCACAGGAATACAAAGCCGGTATTGCGAATTAAAGCACAGGACACAGTGAATGCATCAAACAAACAAGTTTTTATTTGCAGGAGGTAGATGTAGATAGTCTTGTTTAGGTCTCATCCTCCTTCACAGCTTCCTCCTTCATTTTACGATAAGCCGCCCTTTTGCGGCATGTATGAGTCGGCAGTCTGTACTGAATTCCAGCCGAGTTCCGGAGTTCCCTGAAGCCTCGAAAGACATGATTTCTTTTTTCTTTTTTTTTTGAGAACAGGCGAAAATCAATGCGCGCGCGGATGTCATCCATAAAATTAAGTCGGTGTGGCCTAACGCCAGAAAAATGTCCTCTCGGCAGAACTCTGACGATTCTTTTTCCTTTATAAGCAAATAGAAGGGCAAGACGAAGCTCTTGATTACGGGTACTTTTAAGGTGATTGTCGTTCAGACGAGAGAGTTAAAGTTTCCGTTCGCCGCACACACTCTCCTTGTTTGGTTATCCGTCTCTACAAGCGGGTTGTCCTTGACGTAAAGAGTCCTTTGCCCACATTTCAAGAAGGAAGCCACGCGTGTACGGGAAGTGTTGGAAGGAGGTGTGGGTGGAAAGAGGGATTGGGGTCAGAAAAAGGAAAGATCTTCTGAGCTGTAGAAATCCTGCATATCCAAGAAACACTACGTCATCAGGACGTGGTTAGTCTCACTATGATGGTAGTCCTTCACAGTGGAAGATGACTGTCAGTGACCTCATTCACGGGGGTTGGGACCTTCAACTTCAGTAATTGTCACAAAATTGCAAATGTCTAGAAGGTCGAAATGTTCGCTTTAGAGTCAAGTTCACATGTAAGGAGACGTGGATATAAGGTTTCTCGACTTCTAACCACTTTTCACTACGGGCTGGGACCTTTGAGACAGAATTTCTCGGAAAAAAAAACAAATCTCTTTACGTTTTTTGTACTTTAATATCGTGCATCATATTCCAATTATCAACGCAAGGATCACACAATCCAAATTTGGGCGCTCAACGGTCGCTCGGCGATCGCCGTCTATTGAAAAAGGAGCCTTGACTAGTAATGAAAAGCCGCTATTTATACAATAAAGGCTGGATGCTCAAATTCCCAAGTGATTACCAAAGCCTCAGGATTGTTGCAGAAGGACAGCTGACAGCCCGGAAGGTAAAAGCAAAACGGAAATTGGCCCATGTGGTATGAATACAGAAATCACGCATGTGATTGACGGGAATTGAAGAACCATTGCCGACTTTTAACACGACTTTTGAATACATGCATGAGTGTAGATGTGCCCTGGGCACGTTCCTGACGTCATACCTAAATGCACCCCCCGTGCATATAGTTCCTTTTCCTTTCAGCTAGAATTTTCAACCTGATACATACTTGTACCTGTTACTGTACTAAGCCGGCTGCCAGTTGGACCACACACTGCCATTTTACGAGTGGAGGCGCGAGAATTCTTATCGTTGAATGTCCCCGGCTGTGCTTCGAGCGAAAGTCCTCTACTCCCTTTGGGTCTATAATTATAGGCATCTAATAGAATTTCAGGGTGGCAAAAGCCAAAACAAAAAAATATTCTGCATGAGGAAATTTATCTTATAATGACATTTACTGCCATTTCTTTGCACATTTTCATCATCATTTCATACTTGGAGCGTTTGAAATAGCCCCAAAACAAGCTACGTGCGGAGAGCCTTTATTTTTTGGTACCACCAACGAAAGGCTAGGACTTGCCTACAATACGAAACAATCAACCTTTTTCCGTCAGCGACATCGCATTTGTGCCTCACGGATATCAGTATGCTATGGGGAAGGGTTGATTCAACTCTACATTTTTAAAAAATGACCAGAAAATTGACTTTCAAAATCCAGTTTTACTGCCCAAAAATCGCTTTGGATGCCTTTAAATATCAAGCACCCTGTGTGGGTCGTGACTCGGGTTTTACAGGACCACCCAACCGATTGTGGAAGTAACTGTTCACGAAAATTACTTTTCTTGCCCAATCTCCCCTTTGGCAAGCGAAGCGTCGTTTTCCTCGGCGGGTTGAGACGACCACTGCCTATAAAAAATAAAATCGAATCTACTCTAAGTTGGATTGGACACGCCCGAAGCTTTTCCCTGAATGTAGATTCTATCAAAAGGCTGCGCCGACAAAAAACGTCCGTCCACGCGGAAACGGAGATCTGATTGACGAAAGGATATTTACCAGATGGTTTTGGCGGTGATGTTCTTTATATTATATCCAAGAATGAAGATTCAATTAGAGCGCAGACAGAAGGATAAGACACAAATGAGGACGAATAAAAAGTGCAGTGGTTACGAATTTATAAAAGAGAATCTGCCAGTGAGTCTTTGCAGTGACACGTATCACCTTCCTACAACTGTAGTTGTATGTTTTTTGTGTGTTTTTGTCATGTTGAAGGCCAGTATGGTAAAAACAGGCACCAAACAGTTCGGCGCCCCCATAAAGGCTTACCGGTCGTCCTTCAGACATTCTCACTCTTTGAACAAAGCCTGAATCCGCCCAGATTAATCCTGAGCTGCTCACACTAATGCTCTAGAAGCGTTCCATCGAAACGTGTAAACGCAAGGGATCACGTTTAAAAGGCTGTTGAGCGGGGAGGCGGTGGAAAGGTGTTTGCACATTGACTGCAAATTGTCCGAAGATGCCCTCACAAGGGTTTCGTGGGCAGCAACATGTCAGTTTAACACCACTACAAACAAACCTACGTGCGATTTTGCACGTCAACAATAGGCTCCTGTTTAGCAAGACAAGAACCTTTCTAGCTTAGGTTAAGTCGCATCAATATGTGACCTTTCCAATGATAGAGGAGCACGAAAACACTTTTCCTGGCCCATTTTAGCCTTCTAAACGACGGGAGGGCTATTTGGCTTCATTCATAGCGCATCTGGAATCAATAGTTAAATTCCGTACTGTACAGAGCCGCCTTCAATCGCCTCTAAATGATTTGTGTCTGTCCGGGGTGCTGAACCAGGAGTGGTGCTGACTGTCAATGCGTCAGCTCCTCCACGGGGTACTGCTCCTTAAGGAAAGTAGTGATGCACCTACGCAAACTCACGTTTGATCTGTAATGGAACATTTATAGATGTGGACCGCCTGAGAGCGCGAAATTTGTCCGGATGGATTCGGGTGTTGTTCTTTATGGAGTGAGGAATGTCATGGCGATCCATTTCGAAGCTGTTAGGGCTGTTAGAAGCGGGGAAGCATTGCCCGGGGCACTGATAGCAGAGCCCGCGGGTCACTCAAGCTCTTACCAGGCGGGTTCTGATCAAATTAGAGCTTCCAAACTATATGGAAAATCAGCAGTTACATAAAGAACTGGACAGGAGATATTTGCAATCAGCTCCGAGACTTTCGGTAATTTGGGAGCAATTAGGGCTACAGGAGCTTTGCATTCAGAAGCGCTGGAGCCCTAATTGGCAGCTGTTTGAAGGTCTGGGCTAGGTGGGGTTGTGCATATGAATGGGATGCCTGGCTGCGTGCCGCAGTGAGCAGATAAGTTCACAGGGGAATAGGACTCGCTTCCGTGCATATCACGGTGGCAAGGTGGTCCGTTGGTTAGGGTTGTAGAAGGTTCGAATCCTTAGCAGGCCCCAGTGTTGTGCACTTTGGAATGTTTTGATTACGTTTCATTATAAGGCACCTTACATCTTTCCTCACTCGACTCAGGTAAAAATGAGTATCTAGCATGGGGGACTCTGTGAACTCAGAAAAGAACAAAACATAATCATGCCTTCAAGTACCAGAGTGATCAACCAAGGATTGAGGTGTTCAAAAACTCGCACAGTACATAACAGAGCAATATGATGTAAAAAGGATGCGTTTCACCTCAGCTGAGCATAGGTTGAATTTGCGGGAGAGGGAATTTGCTTTAAGCTGTCTGGTTGTTTTACGTATGGAATCGTCGTCGGAAAGGTTGGGGGTGATTTGAAAACCCAGATATGTGGACGAGGAGACATATATAGGCCAAAAGATATAAGAGATAACCGGGGACATGGCAAATACATGCAGTAAGTTTTCTTATCGCAGAATATAACATCATTGCAGGTTCCAAAGGCCTCACAGATATTGAGTAACTTTTGCAAGGCCTTATACCGGTTATACCGATACAGATACAGATACCTGACTCCACTTGACTGGCATTACGTCTCGCTGTATCGGGCCTGCGTATACGTGAAAAGCTGTTTGAGACAGTTCACTTTCATAACTATCTTTGGAATAACTAGCAGTGGTGTCGATGTTCTTCTGTCTCCTCTTAGAACAAAAACCCAACAGTTTGCTTCCTCATATATTCCCAGACTAGTATATTTTTGGAATAGATTAGGTGGAAACCTCAGGACACTGGGCCTCACTGTTTCCAAGCCTCAACACTTGCTTGGATTTAAACGGCAGCTGTTGAACTACTTTCACAACAGATTCAATGAGATTTACAACGTTGAAACTCCTTGGACTTCATTCTGCAACTGCTTCACTTGTGTTGCCACAAGGCCACGTTAACCTGCTTTGATATTGTATTATATTGAATCATATCTTTTTTGCATTGCATTTGGTATGTTTTTATGAAAATATTGTATATATGTTTATTTGTATGTCTGTGGGGGAGACAGCGTGAAGAGGTGATCATCACCTGTTTTGTCTCCCCTTCCATCTTGTTATGGTGAAGTTTAATAAAGAAAGAAATAAAGAAATATATTCATGGAAAACCTAATGAATCAATCTGTGAAACGTGTTGAGAATACTGCTTCAGGAAGTTGGTAACGCTATTTGCTATGTCCGTGAATAGTTTCATCAGGTAAGTCACTGAATAAAGAAACTCTTTTCACACAACTGAAACGTCGGCTGAATAAAACACTCGGTTTTGTAAAAAGAGTCTCTTTATTCAGCTATTTGCTATGGTAGTGAGATAGGCATTTGCAGTGTAATATTAGTGTATAGAATGTATTAATGTTGTTACCCGGCGGAGTGAGTGTAATGGTCCTGCGCAGGAAAGCATTAACTATCATTAATAAAAGAACGCAACAGAAAATTCCAAATTCATTATTTTCCAGTAGTCTACACATTAAAAAATTGATATATTTCAATTTTTACATTAGTCCGCCAAATAATTACCCTGTGCACGCGTTTGAACTTCGCGCTCTCCTAGCTCGCCCGCCGCAATGGTAATGATTTATGCTTTGCTCTGACGTCTCCGTTCCGAACTCGCTTATTTGCATACTGGCAGTGCCACTGGGAGATCACTGGACTGTGATATGCAAATAAGCGGTTTCGGAACGAAGACGTCAGAGCAAAGCATTAATCATTGCCATCGCGGTGGGTGAGCTAGGAGAGCGTGAAGTTCAAACGCGTGCACAGGGTAATTATTTGGCGGACTAATGTAAAAATCGAAAAATATCGACTTTTTAATGTGTAGACTACTGGCAAATAATGAATTAGAAATTTTCTGTTGCGTTAACACGTTACGGTGCGTTCACATTCGTCGCAGGTCATCGTTCACTTTGATGTCGTAGAATTTTAAGCAAACTGTGACAGAACCGACCGCGGACAAGGATCTCAGCAAGACAGCTGAATTTTGTAGGACACGTGTACGTCTATGCCAAGAATTCTCTCAGTTTTGTGATCGTACGACGATGGACGTATGTAGAAGCACGTCGGCAGAACGTACTGCACATGCGCGAAACCCGTAATGTATTGTGCAGAGCACTTTGGCAGAACGTCTCATATATAACGTCGTATTAGAGCATATAAGGTTGACAGCCTGTCTGTAGTTTTCAGATGTTGTATAGGAAAAGATATCGTCTGCAACAGGCAAAATTTTGATGCAACGTTGACCAAACATCCAACGAAAAACGTGAAAAATCAGGGTTTTGCGCAGGCGCAGTACGTTCTGCCGACGTGCTGACGTATGTGATCGAGATATTAGATTGAGTGTAAAAGCAGAGTACTGACCAGGTGGCGTTAAGATGTTGTTTCTCGGTAGGTCCTCCGCCTTGATGACGGTGACGATGAGGTTCTCTGATCTGGGCTGGTAGCAGAGAGACACGTTCAGCATGCCCAGGTCCTGCACGGAAAGGCACATAATGTTTTATTGAACAACATAAAAAACTACAGGACACAGTGGTGAGCAACTCTAGCGATTGCTAGTTTTAGCCTCACCACTGACAAAGAAGAATACACTCTATAACAATGGGCCTTCCAAAATACAAAGATAACATGTGAAAAAATGGATCATTTTATTGTGAATAAAAGTTGAATGAATTTCCACTAGAGGCTGCGACCGCTGAACAACCAAAGATTCCACAGGTAGTTCAAAGGATTTTATGGATAATGAACACAATATTTTATGTTTTGTGTGTTTTGTGTCATACCTTTACATTTTGCATCATATTCCAATTATGAAGTTGCGGGTCACTCAAATCAAACTTTTGTTTGCTGTAAGGTCGCTCAGCGATCGCCGTCTTGTGCCAGGGGTCCAGCACGTCGGCTGAACGTACAGCGCCCGCGTGAAACCCGTAAAGTGTTGTGCATAGCACTTTGGCAGAATGTCCTTTTTAAGGATGATAGTTTTCTATAGATTTCAAATGTTGTGTCGGAAAAGATATCGTCTGCAACTGGCAAAATTCTGACGCAACGTGGACCAAACAACCAACGAAAACCGAGAAAAATCTGGGTTTCTCGCAGGCGCAGTACATTCTGCCGACGTGCTAATGAAACTTTCAAAGCGTTGTAGGAATAATTACAGACTGTTGTAGAGAGCCGTGCCCACTGCTGGCACTACCGTCGTGGCTCTGAACTATAATGAGGAATGACCTCTAGGTCACTCGGGGTCAGGGGTCGTGCCGCTAATTACCTGATTTTATCTATCGCCAAAATACTCACTATGTACTGGTGACCACGTGATATCTTACCTCCGCTTCGGTCTTGGGTTCGAGATTTCTCCAGAGGCGGTTCTCGTGACTCAGGTCCAGGGTACCCAGCACCACCTGCACCTCCCCCAGCAGCTCGTCTCTGCGCAGGTGCGGCGTCTTACTGAACACCTTCATGCGCAGCTTCATGTCGTTCAGCATCTGAACAACAGAAGAAAAAAGTTTAGAAAATAGAGATGACAGGCTTCACCCCCTTACCCACACTGCTTTGCCTTCAATTTCCAATGGCGTTATATCAATAGCTGCATTGAATATGTAGGGAAACGCTGCATTGTGCATATTTATTGGGAATGGCAGAAGCACACGCACGCACGCTTACACGCTCACACACACACACGCACACACACACACACACACACACACACACACACACACACGCGCGCGCACACACACACACACACACACACACACACACACGCACACACACGCACACAAACACAATCCACACACGCACACACACACACACACGCACGCACACACACACACACCACAATCAAACACACACCACCGCCACACAAACCACCAATCACACACACACAAGCACACACACCACACACAAATCCACACACACACACCGCACACAAACACAACCACACACCAACACACGCAAGCACACACACACACACAAACACAAGCACACACACCACGCACCACAAAACACAATCCACACACACACACGCAAGCAGACACAAACACACACACACAATCCACAACACACATCCACACACACAACACACACACACCACACAACACACCACACACACACACATGCACCACAATCCACACACACACACCCACGCCACAAAACCACAATCCCACACACACACTACGCACAACACATACACACACAATCCACCACACAACACAACACACAATCCACACACACACATCCCAACACAACCACACAACCACACCACAACACCACACACACACACATGCACACAATCCACCACACACACACAAACATACCCACACACACACACATGCACACAAACCACACACACACACACACACACACACACACATACACACATACACACACACACACACACACACATAATGTGTGAATTATTCTGTATCACTAACATTAAGCAAAGGTTAACCAACAACAACAGCAGAGGAAGAAAACGTAGATACAAAATTACTAGAACAGGGTTGACCCAGATAGCACTGGCACATTATATACATCGCGATACACGAAGAAAAAAATAAGTGGGCAAACCCTTTTTGATGATTTGAAAACTATTAGATTAACTTGGATTTTCAAATCATATTTTTTTCTCTTCGGAAGAGCATAGAAATATTTCCTTTCTGTTGTGCTACAAAATACCACTTCTGTCACGGAGAAATTTACTGCTTTATTCATCCAATGGCAATGCAAAATGTAATTTTTCGATGCAGCTGCAAAATCTATTTCAAGCGATTCTATGGTAACGTGTACATATCATGCGTGCACATCCGCCCCAATGTGTATAGATCTATTTTTCAAAGAACAGCCTATTTGCAGTGTTGTAGTGCCTTACACGTAGAGAGACACAAATATAGCCGATATATATATAGATACACATCCCCGCAGACTTTTCCCTGTCAATGCCGGCGGCAGTCGCGCCAGCCGAGGGAACAGAAATCAGATTTAGCCGCGGTCCAATTACTGCGAGACCAACAACAATCTAATCACGCCCAGCCGGTTGAAGTGATCCCTACAAGTAACATGGTTAACATCTGTGCGCTGATTGAAAGGGGTGAGGTTTAATGCGAACGTCTTTGTTCGATTCTTGGAAGGAGCCCATTGATAGTCGTCTGTAATGTGTCTCGGGCCCGTGTTTTTTAGTTTAATACTGGGCCAAAGTGAATGCTTTAAGGGGCGGATTCATTTTGTAAATGTAGACCCATACGCTCTTCTTTGTGTACCTCTCGCAGTGATATTAAAAAAAGAATGTGCAAAAAAAAAAACATTGTGCGCATAGGACCTTGTATCTGACGTCACAGCCATCATGCTGGTTGGTTGAACTTGTAAGGGTCAAGCCTATAACTATGCACGTGATGATGTAATAACTATGCACGTGATGATATAATTGCGCGTCTATATTTCCATATACAAATTCAAAGTTACCTATAGAACAACTCCTACGTTTAGGCATCCAGTATGGCGGGCAATACTACGTCATTGTCACGTGAGTGCGAATACCGGTACTGGAAGGCGAAAACTGGTCGGTAAAAGATATCGTTTTCACTGTGGTCATTCTACCCAAGTGACACCCCTTCGAGCCCACTCCCATCCCTTTATGTTGCTTTGACAATATGGTCAACTAGTTCTGCCCCAGTTCTCTCTTAACCTTATCCTTTCCCCACACCCCACCTGCAGTCCGAGCCCGCCGAAGTAGAACTCCTCGTTAAAGATGGGGTTCCTGGTGTGTTTGACTGTGCGCGTCTGCTGCCGCCCCACCTTCCCGGGCAGCAGGTACAGCCGGATGTAGCTGTTGATGTTGTTCTTGGCGTGCTTGTGACCGCCCAGGTTCTCCGCCTTGATGATGGACACCTGGAAACGTCAGATTTCCGTCTTAACACTGAGTGTTGTCTGTCCTTGGGGCTGGGAGCGCCAAATCCCAAGTTCCCGAGAGGTCTACCCGTAGCCCCAAGGACAGACAACACTTAAGCTCCTGTTCTGAAATAACAGGAGCTTCTTCACTAATTTGCATTATCCTTGTCTTGACTTGTCTAACTTGTGTTTCCTTTTGGCCTTTCACAAAAATTGTCTTGACTTGTCTAACATTTGTTTCCTTTTGGCCTTTTACAAAAAAATGTCTTTACTTATTTGCATATAAATCAATGGTTCGTGTTTATAAACCACCAATTCTCCTGCAGTCCTTTAGTGTCACTGACGAAAGGTAGTGGATGCTACCTGAAACGTCTGACCGTTTCCAAAATCATATCCAGTTGCTTGAGTAACTGTTTTTGGCGTATCTGGCGTATTTGGCGTATCACCTGGATGTCTAACCTTCACCGACGACACCAAATATCTTTCCTATAAAGTAGATCCTGCTCCAGGTCATGTCGGTGGTTTGAGGGAAGAGATCTGCATACCAGGATATACCTTCTGCGTCTAGTCATCACAGCCATTCTTTTAGTACCATGGAGAGGTCAACATTCTTTTAGTACCATGGAGAGGTCAACATTCTTTTAGTACCATGGAGAGGTCAACATTCTTTTAGTACCATGGAGAGGTCAACATTCTTTTAGTACCATGGAGAGGTCAACATTCTTTTAGTACCATGGAGAGGTCAACATTCTTTTAGTACCATAGAGAGGTCAACATTCTTTTAGTACCATGGAGAGGTCAACATTCTTTTAGTACCATGGAGAGGTCAACATTCTTTTAGTACCATGGAGAGGTCAACATTCTTTTAGTACCATGCAGAGGTCAACACAATATATTCAGACTTAAAAGCATCGTATGCAATTTCAGGGAGGCAAAACAAAAAAAATAGTCTGGATGAGGAAATCTGTCTAAAATTGACATTTTCTGCCATTTATTAGCACATTTTTGTCATCATTTTATACCTGAAGCGTTTGAAATAGCCCCAAAACAAGATATGTGAGGCCTCTCTTTATTTTTATGCAATGCCAATAAATAGCTAGAACCAGCCTACTTTACAAAACAAGCAACCGTTTTCCGTCAGCGACATCGCATTTTCGCCTCACAGATATCAGTATGCTATGGAATAGGGTTGATTTAACTAACTACATTAAAAGAATGACCAGAACATTGACTCTGAAAATCAATGGGGTTTTGCCGCCCAGAAACTGCATCGGATGCCTTTAAATCGACCTGCCAAAATTCAGAACACAGATGAGGAGTATGACAACATACGAGTTAGCCAAGCCGACCCGTTTTCTACAAAAGAAATCAACAGTTTACCAACAGTAACCTAATGCCATTTTTTTCTGATTTGCAAAAAAACAAAAAGATTCTGGTTTTGAATCAACATAAAAATGCTAATATTTTGGCCCCAACAGTTGAAGAAAGTCCTTTTCTTCCTAGCTGTTAGAGTTTTTCCATCTATCAATGCAGTATTTTGATTAAAAATTAAAAATTTATTGTTTAAATTTTAACCAAGCCTTTTGTGTTCAATTCATGGCTCTATCATAGCATTTGGGGCTACAATAGGATGCTCAGGCCTGTTTTATTTCTTTTTTTTTCGCCCTGTCGCTTCGTATTTTTTCTGAAAAAAATCCAAGAAGCAACAAATTAAATTGGTGTGACCTAATCATGTAGAACAGTACGACAACATGTCTGACTGTACCTTTAGTTGTCTGCCTCTTTTGACGAACTCCAGGGCAAACTTGAGCTCCCCCAGGTAGTGTTCCACCGGTCGGTCCTGTCCGTTCGACTCCCGGAGGGCATATGGGGTGAATATCGGCACCTGTATTGTATGTTCATGTTTATGTTTATTAGGAAACTTCATTAGTGAAACAACATGTGTCTACTAATTTTCCTGGAGTCCTTTACATCATAAGTAAAATATAATCAATTACATACTTAATAATTACAATTACACACAATAACAACGTACATGACACTCCACGGAATGACACTCAATTTCGGACAGAATATAGTACTGATAAATACTTGGTGTATGTCATATACTGTAAAGCCAGTGGTAACTACTGATTAGGCCATGTTGATATGACCATATGGATGACATCCTCTGGGAACCCCAAAACTGATGAGAGCGTGCGAATAAAAAAAGTTTGGCCCAAAAAGGTGCCTTCATTATGAAATCTGAGTGGTCGGGAAGGTCGAACAAATGACTAAACACACTGGTGTACTCAACAATAGATTTTTCATTTTTGTTTTACATATTCTTAGACTTAGAAATTGATTTGTTTTGCAATTTGCTCATTTTGCACCTGCTTTGTATGATTTACAGTAAGGTTGAATTTTTTTTTTTTTTTGAAACAAACAAAAACATATGCGCGCGTAGATCCATATAATCAAATCAACACGGCCTTACTGTACGGTGTGAAAGGAGGGGCCTTTGGTGTACTGATACATACTTGGTGTGTGACAACTACTGACTACTGTACGGCGCCAGGGACCTGTAGAAGGGTACAGTACTGATAAATCCTTAGTGTATATCATATACTGTAAGGCCTGATTACCGTACGGCTTTCATGTACGGACCTGTAGCTGGCAGACTATAGAACTGGCTATTGTAAACCAGTAATGAGGAGGCGTCTGTAACGATTCCGAGTCTAGCTATATATAGTAACATCATTCCAACAAGTATTCTGTGTGTCTAGTGATGGTTACTTAACAGTGCACGTTGCGTATACATGTGCCACTGGCAGAATGGCGTTTCGTAACTGCGCTGGTAATCTCTTGTTGAAACCTCCCTATTGAACCTCCTGAAGGGGACATGACATCTGAGAAACCACGCATGAGCGAACACGGGATGGCCATACATGTACATGCGGGGCCTGGAACACGATCTGTCAATGTGCCGCTGAGTGAATGGCCTTTGCAATGGTAACTGCACTGGTAATCTTCTGCTGCTACCTCTATCAGGGGACATAACATCTGAACAACGTACGTAACCACCCGTATGACTGAACACGAGACGGCCATGCATGATCTAGAACACGAACTGGCCTAGAGCACGAGTTGGCCATGCTCGGCTGGCCTAGATTGTCTGGTCGTTATTTGATCGTCAAACAAGAATCTCCCCGTGCACATGGCACGACGGGAGGACCAGTGTCGTTGTTGTATTTCATTCAATTCTGTTCTATCTTATTGTATTTCATCTTGTTGCTTCCCAGCACGAAGGTTGTTTTTAGCTGTGTGTAACCACAGACGGGAGTGAGTGGCAGGAAATAGAGATCAGAGGTGGTAGAATTAGTTGATTTACCAACTTTGGCTGCTGGCAGACCTTCCAGGTCATGGGAACAAAGGAAAAGGCTACTAATTTATATGGTGGTATTGTTTTTAGTCTGCCTGTATGTCCGTGTTTTCAGTTATGCATAATCCATGTGCTATGCACGTTCAATGTTCACGTTCACATGTTAAGTTAGTCAAAACATTATTCCAATAATAAATGAACTACAATAAAACAAGACATACGAGAAATATTTCTCGGAAGCATGAGTTCATTCACTTCTTGTTCAGAGTCATTTTCTTTGTTAATATTTGTCTTAACTGTGCCGTTTTTAAAAGCCTAGCCCATATCCATGTTCTTGATTTAATCTTGGACGTTGATCTGTATGATGTAATTTAATCGGGTATTACACCACTTCCTAAATTCCTCCACATACCACCCACTTACTCCCACCCGGCGCGTGCTGGGTCACCTTCAGGCGCGACGTCCCTATCAATCAACTGTCAAAATCACCTCCCACCCACCATGCAACCGGACAAACAAACCCATGACTCAGCCACCCAATACTGCCGTACCAGAAAGTAAAAAACGAAGAAACAGGATTTAAATACTGTAGCATCAGTGAGATTGATTACTCAGACGAACGCTTGTCATTCCCAATAGCATGTTCCCAAGATCATCACATCTTATCGAGCCCCACATCTCCTTCCCATCGTATTGTATGTGGAGAGAGCCACTCCAGAAACGCAATACAAAGACCATCAAAAGCAAGTCTTTACAGAGTCATTAGATTTGGCGTGCCCGGCGTTTATGGGTCCGCCATTTTGTTTTGGGTTGAGATAACAGAAGTGCGTGTCACCGCAATTGACAGCGGAACAATATCAAAGGCTCAAATGGTCTCCCTTCAATAACCTGCGTCGTGACAATTACCATGGTGTATAAACATGCATATTTGTGTTTGTAAATTTGTTGTAAAATC